>CM040422.1:152333641-152933641 GCA_022702705.1 Papilionanthe hookeriana x Papilionanthe teres | reverse complement strand
AACCAAATCATATGCTAAAGCAAAATCTAATAAGGTTATACCTTCTTCATTAATCGCTCTGTAACCGTAATCACCATAAATATTTATGAAATCTTCTACCACTTTACCGACATGTTCATTTAAATCTCCTTCAATAAAAAATCTTTCTTTAAGAGGTATCAAGTGTATTAAGTCTTCTAATTCATTCCAGAAATTATCTTTAGAGCATATATTAAACCTACCTGAGGAGCATAAGCACTTATAATATTAAAATCTTAGTATCAATAATAATCTTAAGTGTTATAATTCTATCTCCAACTCTATTAATTTTTACAACATTATCTTTTAAACTCGTATCTATAATTACACCTACACCATTTCTAGTGTGACTCTTACCAGAATACCAAAGTTTAAAACCTAAGTTAACAATCTCCTTAGTCTTTTCTCACACCCATTTAGTTTCTTGAATACATAAGATATTTATCTTTCTATGAATCATAATATCAAGTAATTCTATTAACTTACCATTGAGAGTACTTATATTTAAAGATTTTATCCTAATATTAGTATCATGGAATAACTTCTTTACCGGTATCCGTCCGTAATGTGGGAACATTTACTTATTTCACACTACACCCGGATGCTGGTGTAGCGACCCTTACACATTTTTCACTGTATTTAGACCATACGAACATGTTATCTAATATTATAATTTTGCACTTATTTAGCAAATGTCACATTTAATAGAACAACATTTAGCAAGAAAAAAACCAGAAGACGTAATTTTAAATATCTTTGTCTAAACATCTTCATAACTAATAAAAAAGATATAAACTAAATGTTTATAATTAAAATGATCACAACACAATGTTGACCTCGCTTTCGATCGCGCTCGCGTCAAAATTTTGCGAAGATACCAAATTTCGACGCAATTTCGACGCGCTTGTCGACGAGGTTGCTCGAACGACCTCGGACGACGAAACGGACCGCGCCGATGCGTCCGAATGTCGATTTCACTTAAAATCGACGTTAAGTTTGCGACGATACTCGTCGGGGGCGAAACTTGTAATTTAAGTTTTAATTTAAATAATAAAAATAAAAAAAAGATATTCTAAAACCTATTTTAAAATCAAACCCTTTGCCCTAATTACCCTCGCACTCGACCGATGCCTTCGTCTCTCCCGCGCAAGTTCCCTGGAACCTTCGTCCCTCCCGCGCTCGAGCGTGCTTTCTGGCTGTCGTTTGCTCCTCGAGCCGCTCTTGATAAGCCCTATCCTTATCCCTTGAGCAACTTGCGGCACCTCATGCGTGCGTCCCTTACCGAGCTCTGCTCCCTCCTCGCGGCAATCCGCCGCCGGTCTCACTTGCGCCCGATCCTGTAGGTCGAGCTCTCGACCTCTCGCTTCCCCTCCTCTCGCCTATTTAAACCCCATTTGGGGTGGGATTGGGGTTGGCCCGAAACCTTCGTGAAGAGAGGGGAGTTGCTCGTTGGAGCGTTTCCGTACTTGCGGTTTGCTTCCCGTGTGTTCTACGCAACTGCATACTCTCCCTCTACCCCTTTCTTATTCTCGGTTTTGGCCCCAGGGAGGCTTCACTTGTGCCTTTGGCTCGGTTTGCCCTGTTCATAGTTTCGGTTAAGCACTTGTATGCTATGAAAAATCTTATCTAGTTGCTTGAAATACTGATTCCTATGGGTTTCTTCTTCTAGCAGCATGCTAATGTGATACTTGTATAAATGTTGGGAATGTTTTCTTTACAACTTGAAATGTGGCTAAGAAGTTTCGATTGAGCATGCTAGAGAGAAAATTTAGGCTCGGCTCGGAGAGGTTTACGTTGTTCTTGGGCCTCTTGCATTTTAATCTTTCATGAAGATATGGCTAGCTAGTTTGGAAATTCTTTATGCTCACCTTTGTTTACAAGCATGTGGTGGCTTTATACCTTGAATATATGGAAATCTAGCCCTTCACGAAGCATGATTAATTAATTTGAAAGTTTTTTTTTTTTTTTTTTTCATGTTCGCTCTATACTTATTCTTGCTAGCAAATGCATGGTAGTGAAGCTTTTTAAAGATATGTATGTGCTTCATTTTAATTGAGATTTCAAGGAAAAGTTTGCTTCAGTTCTATATTGGTTCTGGATTTAATTGTGATCGGGCTTGGTTTTAGCCTCATGTGAATCGGTCTTGTGGAGTCCCGCTGCATTTTGGGCTTTAAACTCGATTTGGGATTCGTTTTTTTTTTAGCCTCATGAGGCTCGGCTTTTGTTAGTTTTGCTATCCATTTGGTTTTAAATTTAAAACTGGAGCTGTCCCTAGTTTAGCTACGGTTCGGGTTGGCTTCTTTAGCTTTCTCTAGCTTTGGCTTTATGTCGAAATCTGCTTGTGATTTAAAGCTGGGTTTGTTTTCACCCTCGTCGTGCTCGGTTCCGGCTTTCTTTGCCACCTTTGATTTCGATTTTATACTTGGACTGTTTCAATTTAAAGCTGGCTTTATCCCAGGCCAGCCACGGCTCAGGTTTCATCCTCATGTGGTTCGGGCTTGGCTTCCCTTTAAGCTGGTATTTGCCACTTTGGGGGGCTGTTTTAGTTTGAGATTGAGCTGTATTTCTTAACCGTATATTGGCTCGGGTTTGGCTCCTTTAAGCTCCTCTTTTGTTTTGGCATTGAGTGAAGGATGTTGTGGCTTGAGGTTGGGCCGGTTCTCTTGGCCTGGTCTTGGCTCGGGTTTGATCTTCTTTGGGAGTCGTTTTTGGCCCGAGGTTGAGTCGCCTCCTTTAGCCTTATGCTGGCTCGGGTTTGGCTTCCTTGTAGACTGGAACCTGTTTCTTTGAGGGCTGTTTTGGTTTGGAGTTGGGCTGGCTTTCTTGGAGGCTTGTTGTGGTTCGGTTTCTTGCCCAATGGAAATTTGAATTTGGCTTTTTTTTTTTTTTTAAAAAGGCTGCTGTAATTGGGGTTGGGATAATTCATTTGATACACTTGGAGGCTTGTTGTGGGCTCAGGTTTGTGCTCGGGTTTGGCTCTAGTGAGGGCTGGGCTTTGTGCTCATTTGGTGAAAACTGAACTCTATGTTTATGGAAGGAGTTGGGTTCAATTTGGGTCTTGGCCGTGAGTCCATCGATGTGATTTGTGAGTTTTGAGGTTGGATAGAAACTTTACTTGTTGCTCGCCCTTTTGTTGGGGCTTGGCCGAGAGCCTTTTTGTTGGTGGGCGATGTGATGGTGGCCTTGTTCTATCGCTGTGTTTGAGTTGGGGATTGATAAAGATGAACCTATAGTTGCTCCTCGCTTGTTTGAGAGGGAGATGTTGAGCATTGTGCTTGGGCCACTTCTTAGGTGCCTCATTTGATGAATTGGAGTTAAATTGATGTTCTTGGGAAGCTTGTCCATTCACTTTCTTATGGGTTTGGAAATGTTCGCAATCAGTGCTTGTCCCGAGCCATTTTTTCTCTTTTTACTTGATTTTAAAAGGCTTTGATCGTTTTCTCTCCACAATTTTGCTTTTAAGTTTCTTTTTGATATAATTGTGCTTCGAGCGAGAAAATGACACCTCGTGGGTCGATTCGGGAACTCGGATTTCGTTTTTTAAACGCCTGTCATTACATGTGTTAGGGAATTTTAAATTAACTCACCTGTCGTCCTACCCTCCAAGTTCGGGGGTGGGTTAATTTTCTTTTCCCCTTTTCGTTGCTTGACACGTTTTCCCGCTTCACTCGGAGTCGGTTTTGGTTTTGTTTTGTTTTGGGGCGATGACGGCGATGATGCAAAGGGCACGCCAGTGATAGAGTAGAATGATATCCCATCCTACGACATCAGGACTCGCTCCAGGGCCCCGGTGAACCGTAGGATGACGGCATCATTCACCGCTACAAGGCAAGCGGGGCACCCGTACCTTCTTAGGATTGTTAGCGATCCTTTACCCTACGAAATGATCGACTCGTGGACAATTATATTTTTTCAAAATCTGATAAAAATACGATACTACATTTCGCAACAAAAATATCTTTCCACCACAATAAAAAAAATTTGATAAACTCTCTTTTGCATGTCTGAAATCCATATGCATGCTAAAAATATAAATTTCAAAACTATGTTATAAAATTTGATTGTCCACTGAGTCAGGTTTAGTTGGACACCCTTCTTGCTGAGTAGCGGGCTTTATACACTTGTGTGACCGAGTAGCCTTCGACGACTCTTCGAGCAGATCTTACGCGGTTCCGAGCCTAGCCCCGACCCGAGTGCTTCGCGATTTTCTTCGGGTTTTCATTTGATTTTTGTTAGAGCACTCGTGGTCTTTTTTAGTATTTTCTCGGAGTTTTGGTGACTTTTACTACTTTTCTCGAGACTTTCCAGTTATGGGTCGATCACTTTGTTTTCGAGTTTTTCGACGACCTTTCATTTCGCTTGCTTGGCTTTCATGTGGCACACTTCGTCGGCTAGACGAAAGAAAATAACGGCCTCCAGGTATACGGGTTAGTTTACATTTGCAGCGTGTTACCTCCTTTCGTACTCGCTACTACATGCTATATCTTGTTTAGTCATCACTTTTTATACTCGCTATCGCATGCTATATCTTATTTAGTCATCACTTTTTATACTTATCTATCGTATGCTATATCTATTTAGCCGTCACTTTTCATACCTCTGCTATCGCATGTTATCCCGTTTAAGCACGTTACATTATATATTGTTGCATGCTTCTATCATTACTCTCGTGCTTATATACATATCATGTTATAAATCGTACAACACTTAAACATATTGGCATAGGATGTTTAGAAGAACTTCGACCATGAGGCCACCTGATTGAACATTTTGACCGCCACCTTAGAAAACTCAGCTCTCTTCACGAAGAAGGAGCTCGGAGCTAGTATAGTGGGCAGACACGGTCGTCTTCAACAGTGGAGCTTGTCGTCGTCAACGAAACCATAGTGATAGCTCGGAAATTATTGAGGCTCGCTTTCGGACCTCCGACATCTCCTAGTCCTCTCCCTTCGGATTCTACATTTCAAATTCGAGTCAACTCTTTTGCACACCTCCACATCTTATTTAGTTGAAAAGTCCTATCCTTTTCGACTCCTCAAGATAATATTTCCGATTTTTATCAAGAGTATTCTTAGATGATTTCGGTCATTTAAGATGTAATTAACTATAGGGCTCGCCTTTATAGGAAGCATTTTCCGAACCCAAATTAAAATAAACCCTATTTAATTCTTCATATTAAATAGGGAGTTTGTCGGCGAATAAAATGGTTTCGCAGACCAAACGGACGTCATATATTTCTTAGTTTATTTGATCGAGCCTCGCCCTCAAGTCTTGTGTTCGTCTTCCGGGATAAATGCATGACTTGAGGTGTAGCGCTCTTTCATTCAAACTATGAAAAATGTGAGGTCAGTTTGACTTCCTTTCTTTTAGTTGAAGGATCCTTCCGAAGCAGGCGACGGGATTCCGATTCCGACGACCGACAGCTTCTTACAGGCACTTCACGCACAAAACAACGCCGACAGCTTCTGGCGACTCCGCTGGGGAAATGCTTCTCTCTTCATTCAAATCAGGAAATCTTATCTTCATATATCGGTGATGTGTCCATATCCCTTTGGACCAGGTTACTCCTTCGTTGACGTACTTTACCCATTTCTCCTCGGGATAAGACGAGTCAACTTTTCTTGGACTTCGGAACCACTTGTTCAGCTCACCCTTCGAACGGAGAGTTCGGAAGACCACTTAGGACTTTCTTCGATTTCCGTTTGGGGTCGGACCCCAATAGGTGTGTTGGTGGACTAGTTTCACCCAGGTGTTGTGCGCTGTAGAGTTTGTCCCGCACTGGGTCCTGGACTTTACTTTCCTATCTGTGTCTTTTTGATTTTGGTTTGCTATGTTGCGAATCAAATCAAGTGGTGTCGCGCTATGCTTGCTTACAAACACATAATTAAATCTTCACAATTTTCACTAAAAAAAAAAAACTTTTAAATCTTTAATCAATTAAATAAAGACTTACCCGGTCTACAGGCTTTGCCAAATAATTAATACTGAATTTTCCGTTTTTGAAGTTTCGCGATGGCATTCTCGACGCTTACTTTTTCCTCGCGACCTCGCCGACGAGCCGCAATGCCCGCAATGTTGCTCCCGTTATCAAGTTTGGAACGAGATTCGATGAATTCGAGATTTTACTTGGGAAAGCTCCGTACGTTGTAGTGAAAGTCGCCGCTCTCGAAGTTCAAGAACCGTCTACCGAATTCAACTCGAATTGCCTGCGGATTTTCCCTCTTACCGAAGGAAAATACTACCATTACCATAAGCATCTACCGAACTCCGTTTCGCCAAGGGAAGGAAGTTGTGATTCGTCGAAAATTTGACTGAAGGATTGGTTGCCCACCGTCAGTATTTGAGATTGGATCAAGTTCGAAAGTTGTGCCATTAACCCGGTCACAAAGGAGGAATCGCAGTCGAAGGATTCGCAAGGCTACTAAAGCTCAGATTCCTGAAGAAGCGAATGTTAATGAAACTCTTTGTCCTGAAGAATTAAGGTCGGTGGATATCTCTCCACTTCTGCAAGGGAGTAGGTTCCATCCCTTAACGGACACCGATGGACATGAAAGTATCCGAAAGATTGTCGCTGCATTGCCAACACCTCATGGATGTGGTAGGGAGGAGAAGAAGTCTGCTCCTGTCCCCCGAGTCAGTACAGTGTTCCAGAGACTAGCCGCCAAAGAAGGTTGTCCAGTCAGTGAATTGCTCAAGCGAAAGGGATGTGCAGTATCCCCTCGCATGAAGAAAGAAATATTGAAGGATGTTGAAACTCCACCTGCTCGCATTCCCGTCAGGTTCCGTTTGGGAGATAAAGTTGACATTGCTACCGCTACTATTGATCTTCCTGCTACCAGATCGATGGGCCGTCGACCAGTTAGGTCACGACTGGGTCCTAGAGTTCTGCCAGTTACCAACCATACAAATGATTCTAAAGCTTCAAAGAAAAGGATGAAAGGACTGCTTAGTGCTGTATCTGGTCTTCACCACGGGGAGCATACCTCTCTTCGACATTTCGATGCTTCTGTTGAGACACCTCGTCTCAAAGCATCACCGTCAAAGAAAGGGGTGTGGATACCTAAGGTCGTCGTACCAATACAACCTAGCAAGCCTGGAAGACACAGCTATGGGATAAAGCAAAGAGCTGAAATGTCCGATAAGGCCACAACATTCGTAAGTGAAGAAAATGTTCCGCAACAATCTCCAGATCTTAAAGTGATACAAAGTTCAATAATTGAAGATAAGATTGAAAGACTCAAAAGCGAGATTTCAGAGTTAGCTCAGGGACGGGGAATTCCCACTGATAATGAGAATGAAGACTTCGGAGATTACCTCGAAGAGGATGGCATGGATATCAATGTTATTGAAACCGAGCCGCTTCATCTGCGCGCGAAGCCCAACCTTCTACGGAAGGGAACACCGTAGACGAACTGCGCAATACCATCTCGATAAGGGACGAGCAAATAAGTCAAATGGAGAAAAGAATGGAAGAAATGGCTACCGCCATGGCCGCCTTGGTTGCGGCTCGAGGATTGTCTCGGCCTCAACAAGTAGCTTCTCCGAAGTCAATCAACCGTAAATTATACGGATCATAGATGAAAGAAGAGAAGTCACCTCGCCTAACGTAGACGATCAACCAAAGAATGATTCTCGCTCAAAGCATCATACCAGAAAAAGAGTTCAAGCAAATGGTCGAACAAGTTCGGGAGGCCATAGGCCAGTCTAAGAGTGGTGCATTGATTTTAAAAGGTAGACCTTACCCGGAGGAATTCGATGTCGTACATTACCCTAAGGGTTATGTGTCACCGAACTTCAAGACATTCAACGGAACTGGAAACCCCGTACAAGACATAAGCACATTTCCGAGCCTGGTTGTGGCAACACCGGAGGTAACGAAGCATTGCTTTGCCGTCGCTTGTCGCCAGTTGTCGTGAATAGCGTTTGATCGGTATGCCGAATTACTCAACGGATCGGTGAAGACATTCTCCGAGTTAGAGCAGCTTGTTCGTGAAAAGATTGGCCGGAGCGCAACGACCATGTTTCTATTGGAGATCTCGTGATAGAAAGACGAAGCCTAACGAGACTCTAGTGGATTATATCTTCGAGGTGGAGAAACCTCAGCATGAAATGTGAACCTCGCACATGTGAACATCATGCGATTGAGATCTTACTCAAAAGCATCCATGGACCGATAGCTTTCATGCTCAAGGGACTCACTATCAAGTCTTTCGAGAAACTACTCGAGAAAGCCACGAATTTGCAAGAAGAAATCAAGCATATGGATTCTCACGAGAAAACTAAGAAACCCAGGACGACCAGGGTGTTCGAGAAGAAGTCTGGGACAGTAGCGATAGTCGACAAAGGAAAACAGCCGATGAAGATCTATACAGAAGATTCTCGTCAGAATTTCCAACCACCGTCGCAGCATAGCCAGCAGCAGTCGGTACAGCAGTATGCTCAGCCTAAGCAACAACTACCTCAACCAGGATCATACCAACCCAGAAGTAGGCAGATGTCTATTGAGGAGCGGAAAAGGAAGGTGTACTCTTTCAAAGATGAAGCAGTACCCAAGATGTTCAGGAGTCTGATGAAGAAATCTGAGTTCAAATTACCAGATCCGAGGAAACCAGAAGAGGTCGATAAGAAGGATCAGCCTAATTATTGCCCATATCACAGGATGCTCGGACACACCCTAGAGGATTGTTTCATCTTCAAGGATTGGCTCGAGAGGAATCTTAAAGAAGGAAATATAACGATCCCTAAAGAGTACTTGAAAGAGCCTGAAAGAGGATCTATAAATATGATTTCAGCTGAACCGATTACTCCGATTGATTCGTGCTCAAAAGAAGATGAATGGACTACAGTTTGGAACAAGTCATCCAGAAAGATGTTGAATCAGATTCAGACTGCTTCAGTTCAGGAAGACGTTCAGGATCCACAATCCGTTCAAACAGAGATAGAAGTTTCTTCAAAGAAAGGAAAGAGCGATGTCGCGAAGACCGATAGCGCGGGGGTAGGATAGGGGTCGCCTCTCGTTAGACTTGTTTTCTCGGATTCGGGGGAGAAAATCCTCGAACCTCTGAGCTTGTACGATTATCTTTTTGCTCCTCTGGAGTATTTTAAATGTAATGATAATGATTTCGGCTACGTTTTCACTGTTTCTGCTGATAGCATGACTGATCCTGGTCACTCTAGTTTCGATTTCGATTCCCAAACCTATCCTCAAATTGTGCTTAAGTCCGATGAACCCGTCAATCAGAACGAAGAAACCATCGACGCTACCGCCTACGATGATTCAGAAAGTGATGAACCGGTCCTTGAATGTAAAGGAACACCGATCGCCATCAACTTGGATTTGTCTGATTCAGATTCAGCACCAGAACAATCAACTACAGTATCAGAAGAGATAACGGAGGTCTACTTAAGAAGAGGAAAAGTGATACCCTCGGGGACGACTCCGATTGATAAAGGAAAGCAAACAGTTACACAAAAAGAACCACCCCGAGCAGCGGAAGAAACGCGTGCCCAGGAGGAAATCGGAAATTCGAACAAAGTGGATTATAACGTGCTAGCTCATCTTAGGAAGTCGTCGAGCTAAACCGAGCATCTACGACGCTCTAATCTTGTCAAAAGAAATAAGGGAATCTCTCGGTTTCGACCTACTCGATCCGGATATTTGCTTAGCCCGTTAGCCAAAGCACATCCTCGGATGTAGTTTGCTCGTTGAAGGAACGATGCCGGGGTTACTTTTACAAGTGAAGACTTGTCGCTCGATACCGCCGACCACAACCGTCCGCTTTATATCTCCGTCGGCATTGGCAGATTTGTGCTTGTCCGCAGTTTTGGTTGATCCCGAGGCATCCCTCAACCCGATGAGTCTACGGACATCGGCATATTTGGATATTGAAGCTCATAAACTCGTGCTCGATAAAATGATGTTAAGAGGATTCAACCAAAAGGGAAAGAGAGCCCTTGGATCAATTACTTTGTTGATGAAGGTTGGAGGACTGGTAACAACCGCTAAATTCCATATTATCGACGCCGAGACCTCTTTCAATGCTCTACTTGGTCGACCGTGGATTCATGAACATGACATGGTTCCGTCTTCTCTACACCAATGCATCAAATACTACAAAGAAGGACAAGAATATTGCATCAAAGGAGATCTACAACCATTTTCGGTTCATGAAGTTGGTATTCATGAAGACGCAGCTTACTACTCGCCTCTGAAGAAGACTGTTTTCTCTCGTGAAGTGATTGCAACTGCAGTGAAAGATTCAGAAAGATTACAAAAAGGGGGTCATTCAACTCCGCTTCGACAATCTACTGTCATTTCCTCACAACGAAATGATAAAGGTTCTTTTAGTTCATGCACCCGAGATCGAGGTCGGGGATGTGGACGAAGAAGAGCCAATGTGGTTGTTGGACGGACTAGGCCGACAATCAACATCGACGAAGAAGAAAGTTCTGAAGAAGAAATAATAATGATAAAGCAGAAAAAACCTCAGTACGAGATACCGTTGGAAGATACAGAGAAAAGCGAATACGAGACAATGTATGATCGTATAAACCACTATGTGAACGCTATGACCCTTACTCCTGTCCTCCCCCAAAAGGTCGAGAGCTTAAAGGTCAGGGACGTCCCGTGTGCTCGGTTATAAGCCGATCAAGTTTTACTCGTGCTTCTACTCTACCAGTCTTGAAAATCATGTAAATTTGGATGAGGATGCTAATGAATTAATGGAATTGCCTTTTGGTTATTTCTCGCCTTATGTGCAAAAATTAATTCAACGAGGACATTTGCCAAAATATATGCCAAAAGATAAATTGCAACTTTTTGAAGAATTATGGAATGTTAGGAATCGACATCCTAACTCTAAAGAGGGTCTCGGATTTGGTACAGTCGGACCAGTGGATGATTCGGAATTTTGCATGGTTGTTACCAGTGAGTCGAAAGAAGATTGCCTCGGTGTGGAGGATGACTTTACTGATCAGCTATTAGAAGACGCTCCGCCGAACTCGAAGAAGAAATTAAGTCGACGATCGATGAATTGAAGGAAATCAACCTCGGATCGAGGAACGGCCTCGCCCAACCTTCATAAGTTCTCTACTCGATAAAGAAGAATCCACAGAGCTAATACAGCTTATTGTCGAGTTTAAAGATTGCTTCGCATGGAGTTACGACGAAATGCCAGGATCATCGCCAGAGGTTGCGATCCATAAACTTGGAATCGACGAGAGATATGCCGCCGGTAAAGCAAGCTCCAAGAAGAATGCGCCTCGAAATAGAGCGAGCAGTGATTGCCGAGGTAAAGAACCGATAAACGCTAACTTTGTAAGAGAAGAGCAGTACCCTACATGGTTAGCTAATGTTGTGCCAGTTAAGAAGAAAAATGGACAGATCCGTGTATGTGTCGACTTCAGGGATTTAAACAAAGCATGTCCAAAGGACGAGTTTCCGTTACCAATACCAGAAATGATGGTGGATATTGCCTCAACACATGAAGTTTTCTCTTTCATGGATGGATCGTCGGGATACAACCGGATCGAATGGCTCCGGAAGATGCGGCCCTTACGACCTTCGTAACACCTATTGGAATTTTCCGCTATACAGTGATGCCTTTCGGATTGAAGAATGCCGGAGCAACTTATCAACGAGCAATGACGAAGATTTTCGATAATCTCATTCACAATCAAGTGGAATGCTACGTGGACGACTTGGTTATCAAAAGTAAACGGAAAATAGACCATTTGCACGATTTGAGGATAGTGTTCGAACGATTACGACGATATAATCTCGAGATGAACCTCTTAAAGTGCGCCTTGGCGTTACCTCCGGAAATTTCTAGGATTCGTTGTCCGTCATCGGGAATCGAAATCGATCCGGAGAAGATTAAAGTCTATCTTAGAAATGCCACCTCCCAAAACATCGAAACAACTACGTTCCTTCCAAGGAAGTTAGCATATCCGAGACGCTTTATTTCTAATCTCTCGGGTAGGTGTCGGCCCTTCTCGCATTAATTAAAAAGGACGCCAAATTTATTTGGGAAGAGAAATGCCAGCGGCCTTCGAGGACGTTAAGAAATACTTGATGACACCTCCTATTTTGCAGCCCTATCCGGGAAGACCTTCGATACTTTATACCGCGGCTTTAGACGACTCTCTCGGAGCACTACTAGCTCAAGTCAATGACGAGGGTAAAGAAAATGCACTATACTACTCGAGTAGGCGTCTAACCCGACGGAGGTAAAGTATCCGCCTATCGAGAAGCATTGTCTAGCTTTAATTTTCGCCGCCAAAAGCTCAGACATTACATGCTTTCTCATAGGGTAACCCTGATTTCGAAAGTTAATCCGTTGCAATATTTGATGACCCGACCAACACTTTCTGGACGCTTAGCAAGGTGGTCGATGATTTTATTGCAATTTGATATAACTTTTGTTCCCCTCCGCGCTATCAAGGGACAGATTTTGGCAGATTTTCTCGCCGCGCACCCGCTTCCAGCTGGGTCATCTCTTAGTGACGAGTTACCAGATGAACAGATATTACAGATGGAATCCTCCAGTGCACAACGCTGGGAGATGTACTTCGACGGAGCTTCTTCAACCGTAAAAGACAAAGGATCGTGAACGGTTATCCTGTGCAAAGCAGAATTGGTTTGATTTTCATCACGCCGGATAAGGGTATGCTCGGATTCTCCTACCACCTGACGTAGTCGTGTACAAACAATGAAGCGTAATACGAAGCCTTAATCACCGGACCGGAATTAGCAATTTCAATGGATATAACAGACATCGTCGTCTACGGTGACTCTCAACTTATAATTCAGCAAGTTGCCGGACAGTATAAGATTTTGAAACCAAGATTAGCAGAATATCACAGATACGCGATAAAGTTGCTAGAGCAGATTCCTAGTGTAACGCTCTATAGAATTCCTCGGTTGGATAACGCCCATGCTGATGCTTTGGCAAAACTTGCAAAAGAATCGGCGTGTTCCCCGCAGATTCTATTGACGTTACGGTACAAGGAAGGCGGGTTTTGTCCCGAATCAACCTCGAAGATCTACGAAGTTCGAAGAAGAAGCGACGATTGTTGTGGTCGATATCAACGAAGATTGGCGTAAGCCATCGATAGAATATTTGCAACCGGAAAATTACCGGAGGACGAGTCGACGGCGTATCATATTACGAAGAGGGCTATGTCCTACGCTTTAGTAGGTGATGTCCTCTACGGAAATCGTTCGATCGGATGTGGTTGCGATGCACAAGCGAACCGAAGCGCGGAATATTGTCGGAGAAGTACACGCCGGATTGTGTGGAGCTCACTCAGTCGGGACCGAAGATGAAAATGAAGATTAAGAGACTCGGATATTATTGGTCAACGAATGATATCCGATTGCATGGATACGACGAGA
Organism: Papilionanthe hookeriana x Papilionanthe teres; assembly: GCA_022702705.1. Classification (NCBI taxonomy): domain Eukaryota; kingdom Viridiplantae; phylum Streptophyta; class Magnoliopsida; order Asparagales; family Orchidaceae; genus Papilionanthe; species Papilionanthe hookeriana x Papilionanthe teres. The sequence continues at coordinate 152,920,227 of CM040422.1, read as the reverse complement.
AAATGTCACCAGTGTCAAGTGCATGGGGTGGTCTTACACCAACCTCCGAATGTGCTACACCCAACTGTTGCTTCGTGGCCATTCGAGTGTTGGGGGACGGACATAATAGGTCCGATAGACCCCCCATCCTCTAAGGGACACAGGTTCATTCTTGCAGCTACGGATTACTTCTCCAAATGGGCAGAGGCGGTGCCGTTACGAAATGTTACAACACACCACGTTCTTCTCTTTTTCAAGAGTCAGATAGTCTACCGTTTTGGAATTCCGCGCAGAATAATCTCCGACAATGGAACAGCCTTTAAAAGCACCAAGATCAATAACTTCGTCAGACGACACGAGATAGATTGGAGGTACTCGACGATCCACTACCCCAAGACATGGTTTAGCAGAGGCTTCCAACAAAACACTGGTACAGATTTTGAAGAAAACTCTCGATGAGAATAAAAGAGATTGGCATAACAAATTGTTAGAAGCTTTGTGGGCATATCGGACAACATTCAGAACTCCCACCCGATGTACACCCTACGCACTCGTCTACGGATCAGAGGCCGTGCTACCGTTAGAAGTTCAGACGCCGTCTCTCAGAGTTGTCGTCGCCAATCGCCTTACAACGGAAGAAAGTGCAAAACTCGTACTCGAAGAATCGGAAAGTCTCGAAGGAAAACGACCGAAGCGCAACAGAGATTCGGAGCTTTACCAAGCGAAGATGGTACGAGCCCATGACAAATTTGTCCGCCCGAGGACGTTCAAAATAGGTGACCTTGTTCTTGTTCTCAAGAGACCTATTCTTGCACGTCGCAAGATAAGCGGAAAATTTGAGCCAACTCGGGAGGGACCATTTGTCATAGATAAAGTCTACTCCGGAGGAGCCTACTCAGCCTGTGGATTCCCAAGGCGGAAACCTTTGTTGCCGATCAACGGACGATACTTGAAGACATATTACGCAACTCGACGCCGCTCGAGTTGAAATTTCAAAATCTCGATTATTCCGTGATTATGTATTTGGTCAAATACTCCGTGCGGGTTTAAAATTTTGTAATAAAATTAACATTAATAAAATAAAAATTTTTTGAGAGTGCATGTTTTGGCTTTATTTCCTTTTCCACTTTCAAATTTAATACACATACACATAATTAACAACATAAACTAAAGCCTCTCGTAGGCGTTTCGTTTTGTTCTTTGTTCCTGTCAGATTTCAGTCCACTGATGTTTCTCCTGTTGTCTGCAGAGAAAATGTCAGGACAGAGGTTGATTTTGGCTTTTAAGGATGGCTTGAATCTCGCACCTAGCGAAGAATGGGCACCGCAAGGTGGCATTATAAACTTTGATATGGACTTCAGTCAGATCAATGTAGATTACGAGAGTCCCCTGATGGACGCAGTTAGCCACCGGGAAATCGAAGGACTACCGTCGTTAATAAAGATCAGCAACAGAAAAGATACCTCGCGGAAGGGGAAGAAAATATTACGAGATCCGATGGAAGGGACTAGTCGTCCGCCATCCATGATAATCGCACTCACTGGAGGCCTAGTCGCCGCCGACAATGCCAGACTACCAGATGCATTACAGAGCACAATACGCAGGAATGTCAATCGACGAAAGCGCGAGCATTCCGACGCGAAGACAAGAGATATCTTCAAAAGACAGAGGAATTACTCAACTCTATCCCAGAGGGGAGGATCTACGATCCAGAGATGAGAGAGACTTCTTCCAGCCTGCCTGCTACGGAGGATGAGTCCGAGTTTGTTCCGGAGGTTCCGAGGATTCCAGAGATTCCAGATGAACTTTGTCCAGGGTCGCCCAACGGCAACGCAGAGATTCCAACACGTTCTTCAGCCGCAATGGCATTTGTGGAATGCCCGGACTGCAACGTCCTACACTTGAGGCATTACAGTACTCTGGAGGAGTACATGTCTACAGATGACAGTTTTCAGACCGCTGAGTACCCGACGGGGGATCATATACCCCACCGGATACGGATACATCGACTTGGGTTCCCACCGATACCGAGATGAGGGAGTACCCTCGACAGCTTGCCGATGATCACTTTAGCGAGCTTGACGAGATGGTTAAAGTGAAGAAGCGAGAATTTGAATTTTATGAAGAAGTTCAAGGAAGATGCATTAACATACTTCGAAGGATCGGAACCGCATACCAGAGTCTTCTCTGAAAGCGACGAGAGAAGCATCCTTGACTGCATAAAGGATTTGCAACTCAGAGGTCGAGCAGGTCTTTTGAGAAGGACTTATTCTGAACCAGAAAGATGGATGCGTGGAAAGGGCAGAATCACTATTCAGTGCGGCTGCTGCTACAACTTCACTACAGACAGACGAGGAAATCCCCCAGGGATTCTGAGACATGATCAGGTGGATCCGATACCTCCTACGATCAAGTGGATGATAAAGAGAATGGTTCGATGGAGCATACTTCCACTCGATCGCATTCCCAACAGTTGTATTATCAACATCTACGAGAAGGGCGACCGTATCCCCCTCACATGGATCACCACGATTTCGTCGACCTTTTTCTACGGTCTCTTTTCGAGCGAGGAGCAATATACCGTTCGGAAAAGAAATTGATATTGTTGGCCCCGGCGAGTTCAGAGGATCCGTGGAGGTTCCGCTACCAGTGGGCTCAGTACTTGTTCTCAAAGGCAACGAAGCAGATATTGCCAAGCACTGCATTCCAGGAGTGCGACACCGCAGAGTTTCTGTGACCTTCAGAAGAATGGATACCACCAAGATGCCATATGGATTCCGTCCAGACCCAGAGTTGGAGGAATTGCTACCCTACGGGCTGTGATAGGGCTGGACCTTTGAGTTCATGCAAAGGGACTCTTGTCCTGGAGCATGGCTCAGCAGGTCAGCTCGACCAAAAGCTCGCCTTACCAGAGACAGATTTTCAGAGGATACTCCTTGCACTGCGTTCTGACACGCCAGATATGGATGATGCTCATACCAGAGATGCTCGGCTTGTGATGTGTCTTCGACTTATGATGTTTTCCAGTTAGTACTTTTGATGCGTCCAAAGACATCGTACTTTTGATGTTTTCGGCATATAGTCGGTTTGTAACCTCTCGTTCAAGTCGATTAATGAAATCTTTTTCAGAATCTTGTCTGTTTGTCTTGTTGCCCTTGTGTGCGATAGATAAAGCCACTGAACCATACGTTGGTTTTGAGCTACGGCGAACGAAGAACAAAACAAAAAATATACGTAAAAATAAAAAAAAAATGAAATTCAAATAAAATACTCTTTTGAAAATCAACCAACTAAAATCAAATTTTTGAAAAATGTATTTTGATATATATAATATAACAAAATGAAATGAATTTGTTGAGTGTGTTTATCTCAATCTCGAGATTTCTCGCTCTCTGCTTGCATAGCGCGACCATTCCGCTCGCACCGATGTTCTACACGTTCTCTCGGAATTTTTACATTCTGCACGAGATCCCACACATCTTTCTCACGGATATCGTACTTGTCTTATGACATGTCCTTTCGAGAGTGCCACTGTACACTCCCTGCACGTTCTGACGTGATGATCTTTTCTGCACTTTCCTCGTTACCCTCCCGAGATCGCACCTAAATTCGATTCTCGCATCCTCGAGATCGCATCTGAAATTCGATTCTCACTTCCTTTCGAGATCGGTAACTAAATTCCGATTCTCATCCTCGAGATCGCACTCCGACTCCGATTCTCTCCTTTTGAGATCGGTGCACTAAATTCCGATTCTCATCCCTCGAGGCTAGTACCGATATTCTAGTCCTCCCCGAGATCGATCACCTAATCCCGATTCTCACTTCCTTTTGAGATCGGTACCTAAATTCCGATTCTCATCCTTGAGATCAGTACCTAAATTCTGATTCTCAACCCTTTTCGAGATTGGTACCTAAATTCCGATTCTCATCCCTTTAAGGCTAGTACCGATATTCTAGTCCTCCCTCGAGATCGCATCTCAAATTCGATTCTCACTTCTCGAGATCGGTACCTAAATTCCGATTCTCATCCTCGAGATCGGTACCTAAATTCCGATTCTCATCCTCGAGATCGATACTCAATCCCGATTCTCTCCTTTTGAGATCGGTACCTATATTCCGATTCTCATCCCTTCGAGGCTAGTACCGATATTCTAGTCCTCACCCTTGAGATCAGTACCTAAATTCTGATTCTCACTCCTTTTCGAGATCGGTACCTAAATTCCGATTCTCACCCTGAGATCAGTACCTAAATTCTGATTCTCACTCCTTTTCGAGATCGGTACCTAAATTCCGATTCTCATCCCGAGATCGCATCTCAAATCTCGATTCTCAACCCTTTTCGAGATCGGTACCTAAATTCCGATTCTCATCCCTTTGAGGCTAGTACCGATATTCTAGTTCTCACCCTTGAGATCAGTACCTAAATTCTGATTCTCACTCCTTTTAAGATCGGTACCTAAATTCTGATTCTCATCCTTGAGATCAGTACCTAAATTCTGATTCTCTCCTTTTTGAGATCGGTACCTATATTCCGATTCTCATCCCTTCGAGGCTAGTACCGATATTCTAGTCCTCACACTTGAGATCAATACCTAAATTCTGATTCTCACTCCTTCTGAGATCGGTACCTAAATTCTGATTCTCATCCTTGAGATCAGTACCTAAATTCTGATTCTCAACCCTTTTCGAGATCGGTACCTAAATTCCGATTCTCATCCTTGAGATCAGTACTCAAATTCTGATTCTCAACCCTTTTCGAGATCGGTACCTAAATTCCGATTCTCATCCTCTCGGGGCTAGTACCGATATTCTAGTCCTAATTTCCTGAGGTCAGTACCCACATACTGATTTCTGTTCTCCCTCGCATATTTTGAAATTTCGCGATTCAAAGTCCACTCTCCAGTCCTCAGCGAGAGTTCCTGGTCTTTGATTCCGCTTCTGATACCCGCTTCCCTGTTTCCCCAGCGAGAGTTCTGGAATCTTCAGTTTTGGAGATTTGTCTGTCGCTTCGCCACTCTTTCCTCGTTCCGTTCTGAGTATGTTGACTCAGGATGTCTGTGTTGGTTTGGTTGCTCTTGTCGGTCAACACCAATACGCGCGGTGTGCTCGATTAGCACACCACACCTATTGGGGGTCCTTTTGTTGACCTCGCTTTCGATCGCACTCGCGTCAAAATTTTGCGACAATACCAAATTTCGACGCAATTTTGACGCGCTTGTCGACGAGGTTGCTCAGACGACCTCGGACGACGAAACGGACTGCGCCGATGCGTCCGGAATGTCGATTTCACTTAAAATCGACGTTAAGTTTGCGACGATAGCTCGTCGAGGCGAAACTTGTAATTTAAGTTTTAATTTAAATAATAAAAATAAAAAAAAAGATATTCTAAAACCTATTTTAAAATCAAACCCTTTGCCCTAATTACCCTCGCACTCGACCGGTGCCTTCGTCTCTCCCGCGCGAGTTCCCTGGAACCTTCGTCCCTCCCGCGCTCGAGCGTGCTTTCTGGCGGCCGTTTGCTCCTCGAGCCGCTCGTGATAGGCCCTATCCTTATCCCTCGAGCAACTTGCGGCACCTCATGCGTGCGTACCTTACCGAGCTCGCTCCCTCCCGAGGCAATCCGCCGCCGCTCCCACTTGCGCCCGATCCCGTAGGTTGAGCTCTTGACCTCTGCTTCCCCTCCTCCGCTCTATTTAAACCCCATTCGGGGTGGGATTGGGGTTGGCCCGAAACCTTTGTGAAGAGAGGGAGTTCGCTGTTGGAGCGTTTCCCGTACTTGCGGTTTGCTTCCCGTGTGTTCTACGCAATCCGGTAACTCTCCTCTACCCCTTTCTTATTCTCGGTTTTGGCCCGGGAGGCTTCACTTGTGCCTTTGGCTCGGTTTGCCCCTGTTCATAGTTTCGGTTAAGCACTTGTATGCTATGAAAAATCTTATCTAGTTGCTTGAAATACCGATTCCTATGGGTTTCTTCTTCTAGCAACGATGCTAATGTGATACTTGTATAAATGTTGGGAATGTTTTCTTTACAACTTGAAATGTGGCTAAGAAGTTTCGATTGAGCATGCTAGAGAGAAAATTTAGGCTTGGCTTGGAGAGGTTTACGTTGTTCTTGGGCCTCTTGCATTTTAATCTTTCATGAAGATATGGCTAGCTAGTTTGGAAATTCTTTATGCTCACCTTTGTTTACAAGCATGTGGTGGCTTTATACCTTGAATATATGGAAATCTAGCCCTTCACGAAGCATGATTAATTAATTTGAAAGTTTTTTTTTTTTTTTTCATGTTCGCTCTATACTTATTCTTGCTAGCAAATGCATGGTAGTGAAGCTTTTTAAAGATATGTATGTGCTTCATTTTAATTGAGATTTCAAGGAAAAGTTTGCTTCAGTTCTATATTGGTTCTGGATTTAATTGTGATCGGGCTTGGTTTTAGCCTCATGTGAATCGGTCTTGTGGAGTCCCGCTGCATTTTGGGCTTTAAACTCGATATGGGATTCGTTTTTTTTTAGCCTCATGAGGCTCGGCTTTTTTTAGTTTTGCTATCCATTTGGTTTTAAATTTAAAACTGGAGCTGTCCCTAGTTTAGCTACGGTTCGGGTTGGCTTCTTTAGCTTTCTCTAGCTTTGGCTTTATGTCGAAAGCTGCTTGTGATTTAAAGGCCGGGTTTGTTTTCACCCCTGTCGTGCTCGGTTCGGCTTTCTTTGCCACCTTTGATTTCGATTTTATACTTGGACTGTTTCAATTTAAAGCTGGCTTTATCCCAGGCCAGCCACGGCTCGGGTTTCATCCTAATGTGGTTCGGGCTTGGCTTCCCTATAAGTTGGTATTTGCCTCTTTGGGGGGCTGTTTTAGTTTGAGATTGAGCTGTATTTCTTAACCGTATATTGGCTCGGGTTTGGCTCCTTTAAGCTCCTCTTTTGTTTTGGCATTGAGTGAAGGATGTTGTGGCTTGAGGTTGGGCGGTTCTCTTGGCCTGGTCTTGGCTCGGGTTTGATCTTCTTTGGGAGCTGTTTTTGGCCTGAGGTTGAGCTGCCTCCTTTAGCCTTATGCTGGCTCGGGTTTGGCTTCCTTGTAGACTGGAACCTGTTTCTTTGAGGGCTGTTTTGGTTTGGAGTTGGGCTGGCTTTCTTGGAGGCTTGTTGTGGCTCGGTTTCTTGCCCAATGGAAGTTTGAATTTGGCTTTTTTTTAAAAAAAAAAAGGTCATCTGTAATTGGGGTTGGGATAATTCATTTGATTCACTTGGAGGCTTGTTGTGGGCTCGGGTTTGTGCTCGGGTTTGGGCTCTAGTGAGGGCTGGGCTTTGTGCTCATTTGGTGAAAACTGAACTCTATGTTTATGGAAGGAGTTGGGTTCAATTTGGGGCTTGGCCGTGAGTCCATTGATGTGATTTGTGAGTTTTGAGGTTGGATAGAAACTTTACTTGTTGCTGCCCTTTTTGTTGGGGCTTGGGCCGAGAGCCTTTTTGTTGGTGGCTGATGTGATGGTGGCCTTGTTTACTGCTGTGTTTGAGTTGGGGATTGATAAAGATGAACCTATAGTTGCTCCTTGCTTGTTTGAGAGGGAGATGTTGAGCATTGTGCTTGGGCCACTTCTTAGGTGCCTCATTTGATGAATTGGAGTTAAATTGATGTTCTTGGGAAGCTTGTCCATTCACTTTCTTATGGGTTTGGAAATGTTCGCAATCAGTGCTTGTCCCGAGCCATTTTTCTCTTTTGCTTGATTTTAAAAGTTTTTGATCGATCTCTCCACAATTTTGCTTTTAAGTTTCCTTTTGATATAATTGTGCTTGAGCGAGAAAATGACACTCTCGGGTCGATTCGGGAACTCGGATTTCGTTTTTAAACGCCTTGTCATTATATGTGTTAGGGAATTTTAAATTAACTCACTCGTCGTCCTACCCCTCCAAGTTCGGGGGTGGGTTAATTTTCTTTTCCCCCTTTTCGTTGCTTGACACGTTTTCCCCGCTTCACTCGGAGTCGGTTTTGGTTTTGTTTTGTTTTGGGGCGACGACGGCGATGATGCAAAGGGCACGCCAGTGATAGAGTAGAATGATATCCCATCCTACGACATCAGGACTCGCTCCAGGGCCCCGGTGAACCGTAGGATGACGGCATCATTCATCGCTACTGAGCGCAGCGGTGCACCCGTACCTTCTTAGGATTGTTAGCGATCCTTTACCCTACGAAATGATCGACTCGTGGACAATTATATTTTTTCAAAATCTGATAAAAATACGATACTACATTTCGCAATAAAAATATCTTTCCACCACAACAAAAAAAAATTTGATAAACTCTCTTTGCGTATCCGAAATCCATATGCATGCTAAAAATATAAATTTCAAAACTATGTTATAAAATTTGATTGTCCACTTGTTGATTATCGGTCTTGGGTGGGGAACACTCTCCCGAGTCGAGTTTAGTTGGACACCCTTCTTCCGAGTAGCGGGGCTTTATACACTCGTGTGACCGAGTAGCCTTCGACGACTCTTCGAGCGATCTACAGCTTCCGAGCTTAGCCCCGACCCGAGTCCATGCGGTTTTCTTCGGGTTTTCATTTGATTTTTGTTAGAGCACTCGTGGCCTTTTTTAGGATTTTCTCGGAGTTTTGGTGACTTTTACTACTTTTCTCGAGCTTTCCCGTTGTGGGTCAGTCACTTTGTTTTCTTGAGTTTTTCGACGACCTTTCATTTCGTCTTGCTGGCTTTCATGTGGCACACTTCGCCAGCTAGACGAAAGAAAGTAACGGCCTCCTGGGTATACGAGTTAGTTTACATTTGCAGCGTGTTACCTCCTTTCGTACTGCTATCTGAACGCTATCTATCGTTTAGTTGTCACTTTTTATACTTGCTATCTGCATGCTATATCGTTGTTCATGATCACTTTTTATACTACGTATCGTACGTCTTATATCTTGTTTAGCACGTTACATTATATATTGTTGCATGCTTCTATCATTATTCTCGTGTTATATACATATCATGTTATAAACCGTACAACACTTAAACATATTGGCATAGGATGTTTAGAAGAACTTCGACCATGATAGCCACTCTGATTAAACATTTCGACTCGCCACCTTAGAAAACTCAGTCTCTTCACAAGAAGGAGCTCGGAACTAGTATAGTGGGCAACACGGTCGTCTTCAACAAGTGGAGCTCGTCGTCGTCACAGAAACCATGGGATAGCTCGGGAAGTTATTGAGGCTCGCTTTCGGACCTCCGACATCCCCTAGTTCCTCTCCCTTTGGATTCTACATTCCAAATTCGAGCCAACTCCTTTCGCGACCTCCACATCTTATTTCGTTGAAAAGTCACTATCCTTTTCGACCTCCTTGAAGATAATATTTCCGATTTTTATCAAGAGTATTCTTAGATGATTTCGGTCATTTAAGATGTAATTAACTATAGTGCTCGTCTTATAGGAAGCATTTTCCGAACCCAATTTAAAATAAACCCTATTTAATTCTTCATATTAAATAGGGAATTTGTCGACGAATAAATTGGTTTCGCAGACCAAACGGACGTCATATATTTCTTAGTTTATTTGATCGAGCCTCACCCTTAAGTCTTGTGTTTGTCTTTCGGGATAAGTGCATGACTTGAAGTGTAGCGCTCTTTCATTTAAACTATGAAAAATGTGAGGTCAGTTTGACTTCCTTTCTTTTCATTGAAGGATCCTTCCGAAGCGGGCGACGGGATTCCGATTCCGGCGACCGACAGCTTCTTACGGGCACTTCACGCACAAAACAACGCCGACACACAATTAAAAATTATTTGATGAATACACAACTATATATAGTACTAGTCAATGCCCTATACAAATCATTAATAACATAATGTTCTTTTTCAATGTGAAGTTATCAACCAAACTATTCTCAAGATAATCAATCATGTCTTCTTAAGAACGATAAGAACTAAATGAATATCCTCTCTTTGCTATTTATACATCTCAATTAAACGCCAAAATAGAACCTTAAAAAGTAGATGTTCCTAGGATGAATTAATCTTCCAAAACTCATAAAACTTTGATAAGTCTATGCAATATTACTTTAGCACATAATTTAATTTACAAGTCATATTTTAATTTCTCTATAATTACTACAAAATTAGGCATTCTTGCTCTTTAATATCAATACCAAAATATTTCACTCGAAATGATTTGACACACTTAGCTTGCAAAATTCCATAAAGAATGAATGAAAATGATTAATATTTAAAAATAAAAAATGATCATAATCATCAAACTCTTAAGATCAAAGTAATTTCAAACTGAGAATTTAAGTCCATGAGCATTTAAATACGGCTTTATTCTGTCCACCAAAGTAATACCAAAAATGCAAAATTATAGCAAATTTATGAAAGATGGGCTTTTGTTTTAAGTTGACATGTAAGAACAACTAATCGCATGATAACGGTCATAGCAGCCAGCCATCATTCGGTATGGGAAGACAACACTCAAACTCTGAAAGTACCACAGTTAAATGTCCAAGCCCAACAAAATTTCCAACACTGTTCTATAAAAAACTATCTCCAATTAAATGAATATTCAATTGTCATGAAGAATATCATGGTTAGGTTTTGATGTTAATAGTGGGTAATTTGAATTACATGTTTATCAAGAATAAACTGGATTAATTAATTAGCCCACTTGTTTAATCTTCGCTCAATCTGACATTCAAAATCAAAATAAAGATGCAAATTAATAGGCATCATAAAAAGTAATTTTTTGCAAATGAAAGCAGTAAGTAGGCAACGATGGTAACAAAATAAGGAATCATTCTATGATGGTAACCAAATAAGGAATTTTCTTAGCCATCGGAGCACCAAATTTTGTTTATCTTTACATAATTCACTTTTTAGGAGTCCTCCAACTTGAATTTGCCAACACAATGGAAAATCTGTCAATAAAATATTTTAAGCTTTCACACAATGATGTCATGGCGTTTCAGGAAGATATGCCAAAACAAAACCAACTAACTCCTATTATAAGAAGCCTAGCTGAAACAGCACCTGCAAAAGACACAGCAAAGTTGAACCCATCGTCACGAAAAGTGTGCAAGGTTGAATGGGACAACTAAAAGAAACGAAATTGAATAATTAGCAAGACGGTTAAAAAGGAGAGGCTACAGAAAAGATAGAACTTATGTTCACAAAAAAACATCCTATTAATCACCATGATCAAGCATTCAGTTTTAAGAGAAAGAAAAGTAGTAAAAGACATACTATTAGGAACCATGAACCAAAGGGGACCAAAGCATATTGGATATAGCAGTGGTCAAATACATTTTTAACCAACAAGCTTAAGCCTATGAGTGAGGTTAAAACAAAATCATATTGCTACACAAATATATTTATCATCCGTCTAATGTGAAAATAATATCAAAACTTCATATGCCATGACAATCTCCCCCTTACGTGAGAGCACGCCATATAGAATATCACGCACCAACTGCCCACTCAATTGTGTGGAGATATCAGTCACCCATTCATGAACCTTACTCAATCATGATAGATGTCAATCAAAAACCAAGTCAGTCATAACCAAAAGAACCACTTGATCATGGTCGAACCATCATCTCTAATACCATTTGCCAGGGAGTGTGTGAATCAAAAAAGGGGATTAAAATTGGGCCAATTATATCGATGGTCAAAACTATTTTTAAAACAATAGCTTAGATCTATGGGTGAGTGCCAGCCACATGCTATTACAAAATTTTCAGCTATTTAAAATTAAACCTAAGACTTACACATTTTTTAACAGATACCTCTATAAATAAATGTAGGCATGCAATGAAGTTAATATCTCCCAAACATTGAGCACCACAAAATAAACCATCATATACACTTACCTGAAATCCACTAAGAAGGGTCTCCATCTGTGATAATATGTTGTCACAATCCCGAATTTGGTCATGTAGTAAAACTAAATTATCACTCTCTTTAATGTAGTCCTGCGCCATGAGAAAAGGTAAATGTTTTGTAATAATAAAACAAATTCCATGATGAAAAAACTAAACCAAAAAAAAAAAGAGAACTGCAGTAAGCAAGAGTATGTTCGGCATCAAATTTCTGTGTAATGTTCTTATTTTTAATAATGGTTGTGCCATGCAGATTTTCTAAAACGTTACTTTGGTGAATCTCTAAAACTGCTTAACAAAAGTGATTGAAAAAAAAAAGAACTGATGCCAAAACAGCTGCATCAGCACCTTTCATTATAGTGAAAAACTACAAAGCAAAATGCAATGCGTGCAAAATAAAATTGCCCTAAATTTCTAATCAGGCCAAAAGATTTGCATCTAGAGTTGTCTCATTAATTTTACTACATCCAAGAAAACCCCAAACATCAAGGAGAATATAGTTACTGAGAAGCAAGCACAATTTGATCCAAAGACCATGGCAACAATTTCAAAGAACTGAACTAGCTAGCCCCCACAAACCAGAAATATGAATTTATTTTCAGCTGAAATTTTCATCTTCAATTAATTATTTCAGTTAACCAATGAAAGCACACAATAAACCTATTGTGAGATGTAAGACTCAACTCCTTTTGTATCTAAAAAAGATAAAGTAAGAGGGTGAGTGAATAAGTCCTACAATTATGTGACAATCCTCAAGAAAGAAATGTATTCCCATCCATGAAACCCAAAACCCTTTCTCAAAATAAGAGAATAAATATTGGTAGAAAAAAAAAGGAAGAATTCAACACCGTAATAAATTCATCCTTTCATGTGGAAAGATATGCAGTTTCTCACAGAGTAGCTATTTAAAAAATCTCAAACAATTCCTGATATGAGATTAATTCTTTAAGGTTCGCATTTTAGAAAGAAAAAACTATTTATGTGGTGTGAAATGTGGATAAGTCAACTCTAAATGACTTGCACAATCCTACAAACCAAACATACTCATGTCTCAGAATGCCAAAACCCTTCAGACAATATTTGCAAGCGGAATATTAAAAGGAAAGCAAGAATCCAAAACTCAAAATTTCATATTTTCACAACAAAACTACAAACATTTTCTCAAGAAGCTATAAATAATATCAAACATAACTAGACCCGTAATTATAAATTTTGCTCGACACCTGCAAACTTAAGCATGTTTGACCCAATGAAAGACCCAACAAAGGCATTAATAGGATGTAAACCAACGAATGTGGTTCTAGATTGGTCGTTGGTGCTACTCTCCCAAAATTGTATCACCAATTGTCTGGCTTAGATCTTGCTACTACATTAATCAAATTTGAATACAGCAATGTCAACAATCTCAAATCTGCTCACCACTATTGTTGTTTGCTAATTGGGAGGCTAGCAAGGAAATGATTTGATTTGGCTCCAAAGTTTTATGGCAGAATTGGGTAAGGAACAGGGGATTTGAAAACTCTACAGTACAGCATGAGTGTGATTCATCTTGCTAAGAACGCTTCTTTTCACGCTAGGACGAAACACATTCAACTGAACTATTATTTTATTCGCTCTCTCCTAGAAGATGGGCAATTGTTCCCGGAAAAGAAACACAGCTTAGAATCCTGCGAACATGTTGACAAAGAATGGTACTATAAAGAAACTAAAGCTATGCTTGGCTTTAGTTGGGTTTTAAGAATGTTGAAACTGGGGGTAAGCCGCATCACGGTACGTGACCACGATACATGACTATGAAAGTGTTTCAGATGGAGGTGGAGGTACAAAGGATTGGTGTTGGGTGCAATCAGTCTTCAAGTGGGAAATTGTTATGTGTGAAGACTAATTTGGAGAGTAGCACTCAGAGATAGAGAACCCGGCGCTTAATCGCCGGGTTGTGGGCGCATAAGCATCGAGCACAGACAGAGCACTCGGTGCATAAGTACGGGTCTTGTAAGTTTCCTTGAGAGACAAGAGGAAATTGAATGTGTTCTCTGTAAACTCTTTATTTTTCATAGTAGAATTTTCTGGTGGTGTGGCTCTGTGATTTTCTCTCATTCTCAAGTTTTTCCACATTAAATTCTCATGTGTTTTTCTGGTTTGCTTTACTGGGTTTCTTTTCATAAATTTGTTCAAGTTTTCTCGAATATACACGATCGTATTCTGCGATGCCGTTTAGATTTTCGAGTCTAAGCCCTAGGGAATTTGAGGAGATTCTTCTGTGAGTTACTTTCTCCTAGCATTTATTATTAAGTTGATAATTTATTAGAAAGTTTAAGACTTACATCCCAATATATCTGATCGTAGGAAAGCTTACGAAGTAAGTAAGATGTTGTAACCGAGTAATAACCTCAACATTCTAAGACTAAATGTGAGGTCTACTGAACATATAGAATCTCAAAATATAGTCTAAGGAGAAAATACAACAGAACGGGACTTATAACATGATAGCACAAATGACCGGGCAAGTTAGACTTTACTGGACTTCAATCCTACATGGATGGGACCGCCAACCAAACCTACCTAACATCTCAAAATCATGCATGACTAGTCTCATGAAATACAAGATAAGATAGGTTATTATTTATTAGGGAAAGAAAGTAAGTCTTATAACTTGATTATGAAAATTAAGATACCTATATTATGAAAGATATGCAAAAATCTTAAAATTAATGCAAAATAGTTTATTTTTATAATTCAAATTTAAATTTTATTGTTCTATTTAAACTAAATATTCTTATTTGATTCAAAAGTTAAGCAAGCTATTTATAGGTAGCACTACAGGATTAATGTCGATTATCACAAACTAATCTGACACTAATATATGAAAAAACCAATGTGAAAGTGTCCGCTTTGCGTCAGAAGTATGGTCGACATCAAACTAGGGGTTGTAATACAATTAGTGTCGGATATCTCTGATGCAAATCGTTTGTGTCGAATTCAGCATCCGTCAATCTCGTCGTTAACCAGCTTTGACGCGTCCCGCGCAGTCGCAACTTTTAACGGTGGACTTTGCGTTGAAGACTTGTGAACGCAAATTTGCATCGTTATTAACATTGGATTATATCAGAGAGCGTAGAAAAAAATCAAAGTAGTGTCGTTTCTGACGTAAGTCAGTCACAAACCTCTAGCAAATAAAAATATATATATAAAAGAATGATCAAATTTTCACAACCTGCATACAACAAATATGAATTGTACAATGATTTACTTATTTATGATGACAACTCAGAATCTATATCACAATCAAGTACCAACAAATAAAAAAAAGCATAATATAACAAGTATTAATCTAAATTATGGAAAGTTCACATCTAAACACATAATATATATTCTCATGCTCAAAAAGAAACAATTGCATAAACCCCTATGGCATGAGAACATCATTAAACTCCTCATCTTCCTCCTTATCAACAGAACTCATAGGTTGATTGTCCCGAAGATCTGCAATACTCTTCGTCGGGCGTGCTGGAGAATCCTCGACTCTCTGCTGGCCTTAGCGCATCTAATCGCACATCTGATCAAGTATCTTACAGAGCTCTTCATTCATAGCATTGACCCGCATGACAACCTCCTCATGCTCCACCATGCTGATTTTATTTTTGTGTTTTGAGATTTTAAAAATAAAACCGAACGGATCTCAAATATTAACTGTTCAAATAATCAAACATGGTATTACAAGTAATATATCATCTTGAAAGATAAAAATACCATTCAATGGGTTCGTCAAATGAGAAAATTTAGGATATTTATTTGGTCCGTGATAATGCCAATAGATCTTTCCTCGAAGACACCCGTTGCAATCGCCCCCTATCGCGAGGCAAGTTCTTCTGCTCACAGGCGATGTAACTCAAGAAACTATGTAATAATTTCCTGTTTGTGAGATAAGGGATTGTACCTGTAATGACCAACTCATAGTGAAATACTTCAACTGGCAAAGCTCTGCGGTTTTTTTCCTTTCCGGGTTTTCCACATAAAAATTTCTATTGGTCATATTAGTTATGTTCTTTCATCTGAATGTGTGTTGGATTCTCTTACAACGCTAAGATGATAATTCATTATTCTATCGCCGCAAATTTTCTAGCACGCATCAATAATAATAATAATATTATTATTATTATTATGAAAAAACTTCTTTATTATTTTGAATCCATAATTATTTTTTAAAACATGAGCATTTATTAAATGGCTTATTGTATTTGTGAGTAAAAGTACTTGCAATTGGGAAATTTAATATATACCACATAATTCTTTTTATATTTACACATCAAATGCCTAAACCTTAAAGCTTATTTATATAGCATCTATAATTGAGCAAATATTAGGTACGGATTTCGTACCTACGTTTAACGGTGCAGATACACGTGGGGGTGGGGAGGGGGGATTTTTCTTTTCTTTTTTTTTTTTTTTTTTGCATGCCTCAATCTCACAGTTACTGTACATACGGAAATACATATGTAATATTTTTCCATTTTCTATGGTGTAGACATTTTTTTGCATATATATGATTTGATGTAATTGTGAGAGTAAAGTATTAGACAAGTAAATATCAAATTTTAGATATTAGATATGTGAATATAACAGAATTATGCAAATGTTTGTAACATAATTACTTTCAACTTTGATTCCTTTAGCATTTATATAAAATAAAATATATGGAAATGATAAACAAATTTTTTATAGCTTTGAGAAGATTTATGTTAATATTCCATTAAATTCAGTTTTTATTATGATATCTTAGGCTTGATTTAATAATTTTGAGCAATAGTAGTACTTTCTTAAATACTATGAATATAAGTGTTATTGTTATTATTATTATTATAATTATTATTATGAATAAATTTTCTTAATATTTTTAAATCATAGAATTATTTTTCAATTATGAACAAATCTATCAAAAATATTAATTATTTTAAAGTGAAATACATATTCTTATGTATATATTTTGATGTATTTGTAAAACTAAAATATTAGATAAGTAAATAGCATAAGTTTGCAAATCCCCCCTCTCCCCTAAATCATATTCAAGAAAAAAAAAATAATGATTTAATTTTCAGTCAGGTGTATAAATTAAAGAGTCTATGTATCTCAAAATTATATTATCTTAATAGCAAACATTCCTTATCAATTATGGTAATAAATTAAAAACCTCACCAAAAGCAAATATCATAAACAAAATTGCTCAAAGACAACCATCACCTTCCAATAAGCTCAAAGACAACGATTTTCTCTCATCAAACATAGAGCTAATACCTTCATATGAAGGCACAGAAAGCCCTTATTCAAAAAAACACAAGCTGGTGATCGAAGGAAATAACTTGTGGCACACCATATATAGATGATCATGACTAATTTTTAGGAATAGATGCGCCGATGGACCACATTGGGGATCCATAGACCACAACATTACCATTTGATTGGAGCACAAGTGCGTATTTACCATATCGCAAAGGAAATAACTTAGGTTTCCAAAGGGAATAAAAATTATCAGCTGCAAATAGATGTTTACAGTAAAATATAAAGGTGATAGAAGGTTAGAAAAACATAAGATCATATTTGTAACAAAATGATACACCCAAACTTAATATAGATTGTCGGAAAAAAATATTTGCTCCAATTGCACTAAAAAAAAGAAATATCATTTAAAAAATCCTTCTTTCTTTGACTACTAAAAATAAATAAATAGACTATGCAAAAATATGATGAAGGAAAGGCTTTCGTAAATGGTAACAAAAAAGAACATTATAACAATCGACCACAAAGATTCAATGACTCCTTTCAAAAAATCAATTATGAAGGATAAAGAAGGCTTTATATGGCTTAAATCAATAGTCAAGGGCATGATCTAGCAAATTCACTAAAACAATGCAGCCAATGAGATAACAAAAAGCCAAGAAGAACATACATTCTTTATAAATTATTCAAATGATAAGGGAGCAACAATCCTCATTGCTTATGCTGATGACATAATTGCAGAAAGATAAATCATAGAAGAAAATGAAACTCTAAAGAAAAAACTCACTACAAAATTTGTGATTAAGATAAATTAAAATATTTTTTTCACATCAAAGTCCCTCAATCTGAAAAAGAGATTACTTCTCAATAAAAAAATGTTTTGAAATTATTTAGAAAATTGAGATAATCAATTTTAGTCATTTGAAAACCAAGTAAAATTGGGTCGGAAACACAAAATTAATAAAGGGACCAACGTTGGCAAAGGTCAGCACCAAAGATTTGGCAGAATATAATAAATATATTTGTTACATATTGAGCTTGATATAGCATTAGTTATGAGTCTAACCAATCAATTTAAGCACTAGCCAAAATAATCTAATATTTAAGCTTCTTAGAAAGTTTATGAGCATTTTCAACCCCTGGAAAGATGATATTCAGCAAAAAAAATGTGAAAATATAACCCTAGAAGCCTATACAAACGTTGATTATACAAGATATCTTATTGACAGAAGATTGTTCTCGAGATATTATACATTACTTGGAGAAAGTCCTGTAATATAAAGAAAAAAAAGAAAACCAACAATCTCAAGATACAAGGCGAAATCCAGGCTAAGATGCCGTTGCACAAAAAATATATAAACTTCTATGACTAAAAATTAATTGAGGAGACTTGAGGATTAAATGGAAAAAACTACAAGGTTGTACTGTAATAAAAAAACATGCAATCAGTTCACCCAGGGCAAAAATAATGTCATGGATCAGTTCACCCACGAAAAGAAGGAAACCATGGATCAAATGCTCATGCTGGCAATATTTCAAGTAATAAAAAAAATACATATTTCTTGCAAGTTATTTGTGCTGTAATTTGAATTATTTCCTTAAAAAGAAAAGTCTCATATTGCATTAATATTCATTTTCCTTTATATTGTAAATTTAAGCCTTATGCTGAATAGAATTTCTTCACTATTTAATTGAAAAGTGCATGCATTCTCCACAGAAAGTAAGCAGAGAGTTAAAAATCAAGGGAAAGCCTGCTGACCTGTATGGAGTCCAGTTCAACTTGGAGTAGATTATTTTCCACACTTTTTGTATGCTCCCGCAATTTGGTTCCTCTAGAAAGTATGTTTGCAATTTCCTGTTACGATAGAAGCACAAAAAGGTCTGTTAAGTTATAATAGACATACTTCCAGAAAATAAACATGAATTATGCTATATGCCTGGGTGTGATGAAATTGAAATTAAACTAAATATGTAGATTTCATTGAAAATTGAATGCAAAAACTAATGAGCAGGCCCGCTCAAAACATAAATGCTCACCAACTAAAAGATGGGAAGTTGTCATATCAGAAGTTCTGAAATCAATTTCCAGCAACTAAGATAATAATGTTGACGAATCTTTCAAGAAAAGACTGCTAAGAATGAGCCAGAGATCTACTGCTATTAGGCCTATCATAATCTATATGCAAGGACTTCATTCATGTACATAAATGGAAAAGTAGCAGGTGAGAGAACTCCAACCACCTTTCAAATCCAAAAAGTATCTAATAAAACAAAACGAACTTAACAAAAACTCCAGAAAAAAAAGACCTTTTCGAAAGGAACCTCTGCACACTTAAGTCTGCATTAGAAGTCACTATGGATTTACACTGTGATCTTCATTCTGAGGATCAAGGAACGTATTTCACCGTTGAGTCACACAAAATTACAGTTATCTGTAGTAGTTCCATCGATATGAAAAAGTTTTAATACTCAAAACTGTTGTGCTGTCTTTAGTTTGATTTGCAGCGCAAAAGGTTAGAAAGAAAGTGAAGGCGATAAAGCAAATGTTACGTAGACAAACTAACAGATCGACACCGATATGAGATTTTCTTCCCTAACCCAGAATTATATGATCTATAAGTAATTATGACAAGAGTAAAAAATCAATATCCTTCCCATGCATATAATGTAAATACTTCTGATTCAACAACATATCAACTAGTCAATACTGACACTTGGGACTTACCAGAATTAAAAGAAAGTACATAGAGCAGAAAGAAATTTTATGGTCATCATGCGCATGAAACATAACATAACAATATCATAGAAAGTTTTCACAAAGTACAATAATGAACATCATAAAAAAGAATGCTAAAAGGTAAAGAACATATAATACATCAGGTAATAATAATTTAATATACATACATCATCATCTTTACATTCCTCCAGCTCCTCTTGCAGTCCCTCCAGAGATACATCATCACTGTGCAGAAAGAGATGCTAAATTACTATGTACAACCAGAAATAATACAGCTGTTTTTTTACATAATTATCGCTATTTAAAAAAGAAAAAAACAAAAAAATGAATGTAACAGTAAGTATTGCAAAAACAATTCGGGCATACCAATGTGCATACAAAAAAAATTTAAAATACAACCATGAAAATCTGATGCAAATATTTTCGTTTACTTTCATAAGAAGCGTCACATCAAGAAATCTCGCACTTGTAGTTTAAAATCTCAAGTTTTCGACTCTAATTTATCCATCAACGAATCATCCACTTTTCTTACCTCCACCAATCTCAGGCACGCCTAATGTTATCCTTCAGTGAAAAAAACTCATCTTTAAGATGAGAGCACCATCCGAAGGGATTTTCTTTAAAACTTGAAGTGAAGAAAACTCAAGCCAAGTCAACTCTTCACAAGCTCAACAATATATATATATATATATATATATGGAGAAAAAATTATCCATGCCGTTTGTCTTTTAATTCTGTAAAACATTTTGATAAAATCCTGCTCTTGGAACAATCTACAAAAGAGAGTATTTTTCAATTAAAGCCATCCTAACACTACTGTTGTATTAGTGATGCTGTGTTCTTGCATCGTTGGGGAGAAAGAAAAAGGATCGTTAAAAGGTAATGCGGCTCCAGATAATCCTACATTGATTTTTACTGCCCCGGGTCCAATCTTTAGGGATCACATTATGGAGAAAAGGCTGAGAAAAGCTAAACAAAGAAACACCAGAGAGCTTGCCGGTATGAATGTCCTTGATAGAGCAGGGAAACAATGGGAGCAGTTCAAACCTGCTCCTAGGAAAACGAAAACTTAATCTGGTTGAACCAGCGAACGGCGAGGCCCTGTAAGATTGCCATGGGAAACTATCTTAGGCATCTTGTGCAAGATTATAGTGTTTATTTAGTGGCGCTTCCTGAAACTATGATTGAGGGAATTGGGCAGCATGATGCTGACAAGCTTATTGGCAACAACTAGGACTATATTTATAAACATGTGGAGGGGATATTCAGCGGTATTCTACTACTATGGAAAAGGGAAATTGTTTCTTTTGAACTTAAGGCTCAAACCAACCAAGGCATCTTTGACCGGTTGCATTCTCATGATGGTTCTAATTGGAATATTGTCGTTGTTTATGCTAACAAGGAGTATCATATTAGAAGGCTGCTCTGGCAAAAACTCTAACAATTCCAATGTTTATTTACCTACTATTATAGCTGGGGATTTCAATTGTATCATGAAGCGGGTAGAAAAGAAGGGGGTCAACCCTCTCGGTTTTCTATTGGAGCCAGAGAAATGATTAAGTTTATGAGTTATAATGACGTTCAAAATACGGAATTCATTTGATCTTGTTTTACCTGATCCAACAATAATAATCGGAAAAGCAAAATCTGGGTTAGACATGATCGCATGTTTTTAATTCGGCTGCTCTTGACATTATTCCCTTTGCTAATGTTCGGCATTTGGTTTGGATTGCCTCTAAACATTGCCCTATTCTCCTTTCTATGAGGGAATAATCTCTCTCATAAATCTTATAAGTGACAGAA
This sequence comes from Papilionanthe hookeriana x Papilionanthe teres, assembly GCA_022702705.1. Taxonomy (NCBI): domain Eukaryota; kingdom Viridiplantae; phylum Streptophyta; class Magnoliopsida; order Asparagales; family Orchidaceae; genus Papilionanthe; species Papilionanthe hookeriana x Papilionanthe teres. The sequence goes on along the minus strand of CM040422.1, from coordinate 152,898,574 downwards.
GTTTGAAAACTCGTGGATTTCTTATCCCCTAGTCTAGAATATGGTTCTTAAATACTGAAAGAGGCCTGATTATGATTCTAATGTTGAAGCCCTACAGAAGAAATGTGCAAGAACTTTAAAAGCATTGTTCTTTTGGAGCAAGAACGAATTAAAAGAACTGACACTCTTAAACATAAGTTAGAAAAGGAGATTGAGGATATGCATGAAATGGAATGCTCCTCAAATCTGGGAAACAATCTCAGATCAAAAAATAAGTGAGCCCTTTCAACCCTCGCTCGAATTACTACTTGGAGGAGACAAAAAGCAAATGTTCGCTTGATTAATGAGGGAGATGCTAACTCCAAATTTTTTCATACCATGGCTTGTTCCCGACGTAGATCTAATAGGATCTCCCAAGTTAAGATAAATAATGGTGATATTATTGAAGATCAAAAAGAGAAAGAGATTCATGATTTCTACTTGCATTTTTTTTCATAATAAGTGGAAGCAAAGTTCCCCTGACTTTGACTATTGGCCGGCCGTTGATGATAGACACCCTTATTAATAAGGATATTGTTGGATTTCTGAAATCTAAGATTTCTAAAAATGAGATCTGGAATATTTTCAAATGTATGAGTTCAAATAGAGCTCGAGGTTTGGATAGTATAACTACTTTTTTTTTACCATTTTTTGGCCAATTGTTGGAAAAGAGGAGGTATTGGTTGTCTTGGATTTCTTTCATTTTGGTTGCATGCCGGATTATTGGAAGGTGGCCCTCATTATTCTTATACCCAAAACTGAAAAATGCTAAAAAATTGTTGCAAAAATTACCAGCTAAATTCAGATCCAAAAGTTTGTGTCAGAACATTTACAAAATTGTTGCAAAAAGTTCTCGTTAATCGTATCAAGGGTTTATTGCCTACTCCTATTTTTAAAGAGCAAGCAGGATTTGTACCTCACAGATCCATCACTAGCCATTGCCTTCTTGCCCAGGAGATGGTCTATAAGCTTGAATATTCCATGTCTTCTTCTATTCTTATGATTGTGAAAATTGATCTGCAACAAACGTATGATGAGATGAATTGGTTGACTCTCTAAAAGTTCATGGAGAATAAGGGTTTTCCCAATAGATTTAGAGATTTGAAGAGGGGTTACATTGAGTGCCAGAAATGCTCTCTTATTAATAATCAAGATCTCCTTGGATCATTGTTGAATATGGCTTTCAGCAGGGTTGTCCACTCTATCCGTATTTATTTATTCTCTGCTCTAAATTACTTTCCATTGAACTCTCTAGGAATGGGCCCTTTCTTTCCTATCTTCTCTATGCTAATGATACCTTGTTATTTTCTAATGCTTCTACTCAAGCAATTAACACCTTTCTCAAGATACTTGATAGATAATGTGGCTGGATGGATCGAAGAATCAACTTCGAGAAATCAATGGTCTTGTTTAGTAGAGCTACTGCTAGTCGGAACAAGAGAATCACTATCACGCTTAATTTACGCAAGGTTGACGAATTTGAATATCTAGGGATTCATCTTGCTCTCAAAAGACTTACAATGTGGATTTTTCCAATATTATTCAAAAAGCTGCCAACAAGCTTAACGCTTAGGGATTAGATATCTCTCTCTAGCTGGGACAAGCACTATTATTTACACATCTTTAATTCTGGTGCCTTCCTATCACATTAATCATACTGAGGTGCCCCAAAGTGTGCTTCATGTTTTGGAGAAAAGCTGTAGAGATTTCTCATGTAACAAGAGCCTTGCCCAAAAAGGTTTACATTATGCCTCCTCAGAGAGGTTGTGCAAACAGACTAGAAATCGAGCCTTTGGTTTGCATGCAACTTCTACATGGAAGAGACCCCTTCATGCCAAAATTGCATGGAATATTGTTAATAATCAAGTGCCTTTGCTTCATAAGTTTTTGAAAAACAGATCTAATGTGTGGGCTCAAAACCATAACAGATACAAGTTTATTACATGGAGAACCCTACAAGATGGGGCTTCCAATCTTCAGAATATTTTTAGATGAAAAGCGGTGATGGTATGGATATTGATATCATCAACCATGCATGGATCTTTGACCTACCAATTGCAAGGTGGCCAACTTTTGTCAACAATCATAGTACAGAAACTCTGAAGGTGTCGGATTTCCTCCAGGAAAGTTGCTAGAATGTCATTTGGTTATATCAATGCTTTGGGACTAACCTTGTGATGAGGAGTGAGCTTATTTCCGTGGATAATCAAACTTGCAATGATCAAACGGAGGTTATCCGTAAGCTTTCGGGTAAGACGGTGACTGTTCTTTCTTATGAGATCAACCAAAACGAAGGTGTGCTTCGCTGGGAAAACTAATGGTCCATCGAGAGAGGAGTTTCTGGTGGAGACTCGTTATGGATGCAGTTCCTAATAATATTTGGTTCAATTCTAGAAGGCTTTCTGAAAATCTTCTTTGTCCTTGGGGCTGTGTCAAGAGTATGAGGACAGATTTTACACTGTTGCCAAATGTAGAGTTCTCTTGGAAATATTTCATAAACGAAGGATGTGGGGTTTTAAAATTACACATTTCAGCAGCTTTGAGGATGTTATTAATAGCCTTTCCATTACTACACAGCACAACAATATAATTACTGCTATTTTTTGCAAAGTTGTTTATCAAGCATGGCACGGGTGCAATGCAAAGAAGCATGGCAAGCCTTACACCGCAACCACCATTATGGCTGTCAATACTATTGAAACAATTGTGAGATCTCACACTTCTCCAACTCAAGAGCAATGGGACAACAACCAGCCGGACAGGCTGTTTTTCAATTATTCTTGGTGTTCCGCCCTTCTAGTTGGCTTAAGATTAATGTGGATGGCACCTTATGATCTTCTCACTTGGTTAGTGTTGGGGTGCTTGATAGAGATGAGTTTGGTGTCTTGTAGCTGCTGGAATGAAGTATGAACACTAAAATATTTCCCAAGTGGTGTTAAAGGCTTTTATTTCTATAAAGGAGACCATTAATCCTTGGATGCTCAAAGCCAAAGGTGTTATTACTGAAGGGGACAATAGTAACATTATTTAGCTTCTAAAGAAAATCATGGGCATGCAAGTTTAGCATAACAAAATTGAAGATATCCAGAATTTTGCCTGTGTTTCTCAGTTTAAACAAGTGATTTTTTGGCTTGTGCATAGGAGATGTAATAAGGCAGCACACATTTGCGTTCAAAATAGCCTTTCAAGATAGTCTTGTTTTGAGTGAGGGTATTGACACCAATGCTTTGTATGCTATTATTTGTAAGGTCAAGCGTAGTCTTTGTAGTGACTAGTGGCACATTTTTTGTTCTCTTAATTCGATTATTTATGCAGAATCAAAAAAAAAAATTCTACAATTGTACTAAATTTGTGTAGTCCCTAACAAGATTTGAGTTCGTGAACAAGATCATGATCCTAAACGACCAAATGTGAATACAACTATACCAAGTATGCATGGACAACTTAAATTCACAAAGCCTAGAACCACCCAACAAGGAGTACACAGAAACTAACCAACTCCATCAAATACATTAAAACCCTCTTACTCCCAAAAATCTATGCAGATTTTTCAAATTCCATCAAAACTCTTACGCTAAAAATCAAGTCCTTCCCATCCCTCTATTGGGCAAATTTTATATTCGGAGCATGGCATTTTTGTTGATTAAACTAGAATGTCACTAGTGTTATTGCCACGACATATGTCATCTACATTTGTCAACAAATTCCATTAATTTCAAGATGCCCGCAACCCCTATCAAAAACATGGGAATTGAGCAAACCCACCCTTACATAAAAGAACGTCAAGGACATCAAAGAATATGCTCTAATCTTCGGTTCAACAATTTCATATTACAATATTAGTCGGGATCCATTCTAAATTGCAATCCTAATAAACTATCCACGTTGAAGTTTAAAGAATGGTTGTACTTAGGATCTTGGGCGACTATTTTTCTTTCAAAATATATCCTATTTTTCTTTCCAAATATACTCAAATATAAAGAAAAATGGCGGTAATTTTCTAAGACCTTATAATAATCTATCAATAAAATCTCCATAAAATCAAGTTGGGCTTCTTCAGCCTAAGGGCTAAATAAATCCTTAAAGGTTTTGATCTTACTTGCCCATAACCAAATCATACACTCTCTTGTGGCAATTTGTTAAGGATTCAAGCATTCCTCTGTGGAATTGATTCAACCTAGCTCATAATAGACTTCAAGTAGGACCACGCCAACAATCTCAAGAGATATCTCCAAACAGCCCATGTCCCCGACCCAATCGCACTTGCTGGGAAAAGTCTACAACAACCAAGAAAAGCAAAATAAATCCTAAAAGGAGATGTTGTTCAGAATTCAACAACATGAAAAGAACTAAATAGACTCCAACAAGCTCAAATCATATTCCTCGAAATAAATAATACTATGAAGTCATACTTCAACCAGCAATCCAAAACGGTAATTAACAATCCTAGAAGGAATTCATTACCTCAACAACAATGCATTACAATATAAATCTCAGCTCAAGTTTCTCCATGAAGAAAATATTCAAATTCACTGATGTGAGAGATGCAAAGCTTTACCAACAAAATTTATATATACAACAATATTCCACTATGACAATGAGTATAGAAAAAGTATAATGCCAATATAAGAGTTTTCCATCATCACAAATGCATAAATGTGTTATCAATAAAAAACATTTGTGTTGAACTCCAAACATATAATCCACTACCTTATTGTCGAACTCACACTCAAAAATGAGGTCTCGGTTAAGAGCTTAGTATGTATGCTCACCACTATCACTTTACACACAATACATGATCAACCTAAAAAATTCAAATTAACTTTGCAGCACGTTGAGCCAATGTCTCACATCAAAATATGACATGAAAAAAGTGGCTCGGTTCGAAACATTTTGAGTGAATTTATCAATATTACCACAAGAAGCTGGACATACAACAGACACACAAGCAAAGGATGAAGGATTCATGGATGACCACCTCCTTCCATATGAGCCCATAGCCCATGCACAACTAGCCCATATGAGCTTACATATCTCTTACACTATTGATTTGAAAAAATGTAACAATCATTTAGAAAGACGATGCCAACTCAAGAAAATTAACATGAAAAAACTGCTAAGCACCCGCACAACTTTCAATTAATACTTGATAAATAATAAGTAAGTCTTTATTGGAAACAAAATCTTTTGGTTGCATAATCACTAAGTTGCCAAACAAAACAGTCAACAACTATGTGGAGTGTAAACTGTGAACAGTTTAAGCTCACCTTGTTATCTATAATGTTAAAGAAGCAAACCTGGAAGTTGCAGCTCTCTCCCACAAATACTCTCTACCCATCACGAGGTAAATTTCTTCACCTTGGTCCCTCACATAAAATATCTGCTCTTTACCCCTCTTTTAATATGGAGTTTAGGAAAACTCTGAAATTTCAAAATTAAAAAGAAATCAGAGAAATGTATATCTGCACTATAAAGCTAGTGGATTTGGCAAAATGTAAGAAACCAGCTGCAAAAAAAATACCAAAAAAGAAAATTATACTCCATTAGAAGGATATGCGGTTGCGTTAGATTCGATGTATAAAGTGTACAGCCATCCTCTATTTATCATCTTAATTCATTTGTACAAACAAAAAGCTTTACCGATACAACAAAATGTTGCAGACAAATACAGTCAATTCAAAACTATCCATATCAACTACATCCCTTCTTCAAATTTTTAATGCTCCCAGCCTTTCAATTCAATTCCATTCAATCGTTTGGACAACGCTCAAGTTTAACTCCATCATTACTTATGAGGATAATACACGCAAAAAATAGAAAATACAAAACCTGCTAGTTATCAAATCATCAACCGCTCTGAATCGATCTGGCGTTGGAGATGTAGATCTGGCGGTGACGGAATGGTACCGGAGAGAGAACAAGAAGCTACCAGTGAAGGTCGGTAGAGTTCTCGCTGAAAAAACCTGCTTCAAATGTTCCTTCAAAGGACTATTCCTTTCTCCGGAGAATTCTCAGCGGGCTACAAACGCCGGATGAGGGTATTGAGGTTCGCTAGTGGTAAGCTAGTCCCGCATCTGGGCTTTTTATTCAAAGAGGTGATGGGTAAATACTGGAAATTTTACATGCACGGTGAAACCACCCAATTCATCGATATTTATTTATCTAACGTACGAAATTTCTCTTTACACCGTAACTTTGTTTTTCTCATACAACTTGTGTTGGATTCTTTGGCTAAGTAAATGAATCAAACACATAATTTATTTACGTTTGATACATAAATGAATTGAATATGAACAAAATTTTGTGCATTCGTGTTCAGCTCATTTTAGCTATATATATATATATATATATATATATATATATATATATATATATATATATATATATATATATATATATATATATATATAATAATTTTATTTACTACAAAGCTACGAAGATTTATAATCAATTAAAATTATTAATTAAAAATAGAATGAAATTATATTAAATTCTATTTAAATGAATATTTTAATATAAATAATGAGATTCAAATCTTGTGTTCGGCTTGATAAGCAAACAAGTCAAAAACAAACAATTTTTTTTAGCTCGATGTATAGAGGAACACGAATAATGATATTTTTCAGCAAATCGAGTCTGGACTCGTTCAAGCTTGATTATTTTGCACCCCTAATAGTTGCATGCATTATTAGGGATGTCAAAATGATTTTTGTGTTCGCAAACAATTCATGTTTGACTCGCTAAGCAAATGAGTCGAAGACGAATAACTTCTTTTGTGTTCAAAATATAAACGAGTCGAACATAAACAATGATATTTTTTAACGAGTCGAACACAAGCAAGTCTCGCTCATGTTCCGCTCGTTTACACCCCTAATTGTAACATCTTGTGTAAAATAATTTCACTTGAGAAGATGTTAGCATTTTAGCAGTGTCATGTAAATATGAAATGTATGTAAATGAATGTGATAAATATATAAGAATTGAATGATATGTATGTAAATGCCCTTAAGGTGTGCTTTCAACCAAGAAGTTCTTAGTTCAAGTCATTGCATAATATTAGAGAATTAAATTGCTCAGATGTCCACAAAAAGATAATAATTCTTTAAATTTATTGTAATTTCATTTTTCAATTGTTTTTATTATCAATTTAATTTATTTTTAAAATTTTTCCAAAATAATAATTAATAGAATAATATCATAATACAATAGGTTTATTGTAAAAACATAGGAGAATATAATCTGTAAATGTTACACAAGAATGAGCATAGCACTTTATATACTAAAAGCAGAGAGTTCTACTGATTGGATTTTGGGAGACCAAGTAGTTTTATTATTTTGTCACATGAATTGGGATCATGCATGTTAGAAAGGATTGTCAAAGATTAACTTTTGCAAAAATAACAAAATTATTAGCAAAAGATTGATACTTGTTATCTTGGGCATGAAGGGCTTGCTTGTATTGCTTTCAATGATAAATATGAAATCCTTGCCTAAAAGGATCTTAGATGGCTCAATGCAAATCAAACCAATGGGAAAAACTATTAAGATGACAAAAGGCCAAGGGGGTGATTTAACCCAAATTAGGTCTGTTTTGGACAGCTGCAGCTTATTGAATAATCTGTTGTTAAGCTGATTAAATATAATCTGCTAATAAGTGACCTACTGAAAATATGTTAAGATTTTCATGTCTATTTTATATTCATTTTGATGATATTGCACTTTAAAGAAAATGTATTTTTGATATTTTGTTGTAGGTATGTAGATTATGGACATTGGACCGAATTTAGAGCAAAAAGGACCAAAATATGAAAATTTGATCTAGGGAGCTGACGGCGAGATCAAAGGCGCCGACTGCGGATTTTTCCCGAGAGTTTTGAAAATATATTTCAAGGAAGGTCGCCGACGGCGAGTAAGTCAGTTCTCTCACGAGGTGCATCGAACGTGGACGATTTTTGAACGGATGCTTAGGTAATTCTTGGAGACTCTTCTATAACTTTAAAAGAAACAATTTGGAGCCGAAAAAGTGTGTCCACTGTGTCTATTAGTGTTGGTGGTGCCATTAGAGTATTAGAGAGTTAGTTTTAATTAGTGTTAATTGTGATGGATTCTTCGAGAGATTGTAAGAGTGGAAGGGAGTGAGAGATTTCTTCCTCCTCGCCGCTTTAAATGAGAATTTTGTGTGCTGTAAAGAAAAGAAGAGATTCAGAGGAACTTCAAGGAGTTTGCTTGAGGAGGAATTCAAGATAAGTTGTATTTACTTATTGTAGTTTGTATAACTTTATTTTTATATATGAAATCCAAGTTTTGTCGTATCTTCTCCATGAAATCTGAGTAGTTTCTCTGTCTTTCTTCTTGTTTTGAGATTTTTGTGAAATGGTGATTTGAGTTAGTTGTGCCAAGAGAATGTTAAAGAAGTTGTGATAATCTTTTCACTTCAATCTTAAATTACTTTCAATCTGACCAATTGACTTGTTAAAATAAGTTGAGTTTAACAACTAAAGTGAAGATTACATCCAAGATTCAGGGAGGTCAAAGACCTTGAAAGTATGATGCAAATAAATAGGGAAATATTATTTATCGGGAGTAGAATTGGAGATTTTAGAGTGACAGACTAAAATCCTCAATTCGGTCCTATCGTTTGGGTGCTGAAGTGTAGATGTTAGCCCTCAAGCAAGGGGAACGAGGGAGATCCAAAGTGAGAGCCGGTATCCTCCCAGCCTAACCGCAGATTCAGTAACCAAACATAGGATTAGTCAATGTTCTTTATGCCTGGACCAAAGGGTAAAGAATAGGTATGCTCCTATTTGGCACAACACAGTTTTAAACTAATTCTAATTACCCATTCACTTAAATTCCTTAACAAAGGAGAATGACGCTTGCTTATATATTGACCTCACTTTATTAATAGAAGCAGTTAATTGTTAGTAGAATTAGTTTGTGAAAATTGTATCTTATTTATGATTGATTATTAGTGATAGATAGTGAATTCGATTTACAAGTTGTGATTCTGAATTGGTTTCTATAATCCTAGTCCGTAGCCTCTGAAATATCCTTGTGAGATTGATATCCAGGACTCTACTAGAGCTCTGTATTACTTGAGCGATACGTATACTTGTGTTGATAAAGGTAGCTCTGCAATTATTGAATATATTATATACTTCTTACAATATTAAGATTACTCTAAGTACGCGGAGGCCCGTTCAATTTTTTGGCATCGTTGCCAGGAATATATAACATAATTAGAGTAACAGACAATTTAAGACTATTAGAAAACTTTTTTAATAGAATTTGCAACTTATTATCATATTTAGTGAACTGTTTTTCTGTGAACTAATTTTGATTGTATGCGTAAATTTGGACCTGAAAATCTTATACCCTACGATTCAAAATTAGAACGCACTATTAGGAAAATTAGAAAACTAAGAAAAGAACCTAGAAATTTTGAAACAATGGAAACCAACGTAAACAACCAAAGAATAGAAAATGAACATCAATCTAGACCACTGAGAGATTACGCTAACCCTACATTCGATGAAATTCACTTAACTATCCAAAATCCAGATGTAGCTGCTAATTCATTTGAGCTTAAACCTGCAATTATCCAAATGGTACAAAACAATCAATTTGGAGGAACTTCAAATGAAGATCCTAATTTACATCTTACGAGTTTTCTAAAACTTTGTGCTACTTTTAAATAAGATAAAGTGTTTGATGATGTTGTCAGACTTAGACTTTTTCCTTTTTCACTAAGGGACAAGGCTAAGGCTTGGTTAAATTCGTTAGCGCCTGGATCTATTAAAACTTGGGGGGAACTTTCAAAAAAATTCTTATCAAAATATTTTCCACCATCCAAGACTGCTAAGCTTAGACATGATATCACATCTTTCAGTCAGTATGAGGGAGAATCAATATATGAATCTTGGGAAAGATTTAAATATCTTCTTAGAAGATGCCCAAATCATGCTTTACAGATTGCTTAATTATTCAAACTTTTTATAATTGATTAGTAGGATCTCTTAGATCCATCATTGACACTGCTGCTGGTGGATCACTAATGGCTAAACCTTTTGAAGAAGCTTATGTTTTAATCGAAGAAATGGCTACCAATAATTTGCAATGGCCCACTGAAAGGGTAAATTCTAAGAAAGTAGCTAGTATTCATAATTCGGATGCTTTAACTATGATAGTTTCTTAAATTGATGCTCTTTCAAAGAAAATAGATCAATACGGAATGAATCGTTCTCAAACACCTCCAATGTTAGAAGAAATTTCATTAGGACAAATTGTAGATGCTCAATCTTCATATGAAACTTTAAATTTGATAAATAATAGAAAAAATAACCCTTATTCAAACTATTATAATCCTGGTTGGAAGAATCATCTAAACTTTAATTGGAATAACCAAGGTAATGCTAATCCTGTTAATTCTCAGTGGGGGAACAATCCTGTAAACCCATTAGGAAATGTAAACAATCAAGGTAATTCCAATTATAGACCTTCTAATCCACCAGGTTTTTATAATAATTCACAATTTAAGGAGAAGAAGTTATCTATGGAAGAACTAATTTTGAATATGGGAAATCAATTACAAAATCAAGGAGCTGCTATTAAAAACATAGAAAACCAATAAAGGCATATTGCTACTGCACTGAGCAATAGACCTGTTGAAACTTTACCTAGCAATGTTGAAGTAAATCCTAAAGATCAAGGAAAAGAACATATCAAGGCTATTCAATTAAGAAGTGGAAAAGAGTTGGAAACAAGGGTTCAAAAAGTAACTGTAGTTGAAAAGGAAAAAGTAGAAACTGAAGAAGAAAATGAAAGTTTATATCCTTATTTTCCTCTGAAACCTACGAAAATTATTGTTGAAAGACCACCACCACCATTTCCTCAAAGACTAAAGAAACAAGACAAGGGAAAAAGATTTTCTAAATTCTTAGACATTTTAAGAAAATTATCAATAAATATTCCTTTTGTTGAAGCTTTGGAACAAATGCCTGACTATGTTAAATTATGAAGGATATACTCAACAAAAGAGGAAGTTACTAGATCATGAAACTGTTGTAGTGTTATAATTCAGAAAAAGCTTCCTGAAAAACTTAAAGATCCTGGTAGTTTTACTATCCCGTGTGCTATTGGTAAAAAATTTTATGGACGAGCATTATGTGATTCATGAGCTAGCATAAATTTGATGCCTCTATCAACTTTTAAAAGGTTAGGAATATGAGAGATTGCACCAACTGCTGTAACTCTACAGTTAGCTGACCGATCTATTACTCATCCTAAAGGAGTTGTAGAAGATGTACTAGTTAAGGTTGATAAATTTATCTTTCCTGTGGACTTTATCATAATATGGAAGAAGATAAGGATATACCTATCATTTTAGGAAGACAATTCCTAGCTACAGGAAGAGCCATGATAGATGTTCAAAAAGGAGATTAGACTATGAGAGTAAATGATCAGGAAGTGACCTTTAACATCTTAAAGTCAATGAAATATCCTTCAATATAAAAATATGATGAATGTTTTAGAATGAATATATGTGATTATTTAAGAAAAGAATATTTTAAAGAAAATTTTGAAGAAAATGAAGATATGAAAAAAGATAATTATGATGAAATTGATAACAAAAAAGCTAATTATATTCAGGAACAATTTGAAATGCTCGATTCAACAAAGACGAGAGAACGAAATCTTAATTCCATCTATTATAAAACCCCATGAACTTAGATTAAAGACCCTCCAAATCATTTGAAGTATGTATTTTTAGGAGAGTTTTCAACATTACCAGTAATTGTATCCTCAGACTTAAATGAAATTCAAGAACAAAAATTAATGAATACATTAAAAAAGTACAAAAAAGCTTTTGGTTGGACTCTGGCTGATATAAAGGGAATTAGTTCTTCGATTTGTATGCACAGAATTTTATTAAACGATGAACATAAATTAAAAATTGATCCACAAAGAAGACTGAACCCTATTATGAAAGAAGTAGTTAAAAAAGATATTTTAAAATGGTTAGATGCTGAAATTATATATCCTATTTTGGATAGTACTTGGGTAAGCCGAATTCATTGTGTTCCTAAGAAAGGAGGAGTGACTGTTGAAGCAAATGAGAATAATGAATTAATACCTATCAGGCAAGTTACTGGATGACGTGTTTAAGCAAACTAAAAATCATCTATAGATCCCCTCGCCTGAGGGCTAACATCTACACTTCAGCACCCAAACGATAGGACTGAATTGAGGATTTTAGTCTGTCACTCTAAAATCTCCAAATCTACGCCCGACAAAAAATATTCAGATTCAAACTAAAAATCATCTATAGATCCGATTTAAGAAAACTTATAATCAAACTGACTGGCTTGATGAGACAAACTCATTGGCACCAAAATTAATCCAATCTAAGTCAAACCAGATCTCGATCAAAATGCTAAAGATCTTTTGTAGGCTTAAGTTAGTTATTCGGGGGTCAAACGAACTCTAAATCTGATGTGTATATAGTCAAATTGAGCACATTGACAAGAAGAATCCAATGAACATAATATCATATGATTCTGAGGTCATTAAGTCTATCAAAACATCAAAAAAATCTTTTATGATCAAAGTGAATCAACATGGGTCGTTCAATCGGATGGTTATGGTGGTTATTTGCCAAATAATGAAAATGCCCCTCCTCTAAGGACTATAGACAACACCCCCCCCCCGGATTCACTTAGAGGAGGAAAAGAAAGGAGGAAGAGCTCATTTTATAAAGTTGTTCTAGACTAAAAATCTAGCTAGTAATAGCTACTACCCTCCGTAGTCGTCACCTCAACTCGTCAACCACCATCAACCACCACCAACCACCCTATGCTCACTATAGTTGGTGGACATTGTGGAATAACAAAGTTTCTTGTGGATTAATGACGGACATTGCAGAGTAATGAAGTACCTTACGAACCAATGACACATTGCGGAGTAACAAGGTATTTTATTGAGTGATGAAGTCTCTTAGATGTAGAGTAACGTAGTGTTCTAAATAATGTGCAAGGATGAATCTCGAATACGGTGTTTGAACACACAATGATAAATCCCATCTACAACTATTTACAACCACCATACTTAGAATACAGTGACTTTCTCCAAGCTATTGAGTTATCTCCTTATATTATATATCGACAAGTGATGTCACTAGTGTAACAATAAACATGGTAAAAGGGAGACAACCACCAACTGATGCAGCACCACCATGACCTTTGGGTACAATTGACACTGTTGCGGCTCCTCACAATGTCCTATGAGGCTAATTGTTATTGCAGACCCCCAGTAAAGCTTATATGACCAACACTAACCTACATGGCTCACTGTTATATTAGCTTTCACTACAGCCTCTATGGTCAAATGATGCTCTTACAGTAAACCCCAGTGACCTATGTGGTCAGTTACCATTGACCTACGTGGCTAAATACTATCATTACAACCTTTCACTACATTCTTTGTGGCCAACTAGTGTTCTTGCAGCGACCCACTATAACTTGTGTGGTCAATTACTACTATAACGTTCCACTATGGTTTATGTGGTTAATTGTTATCATTACAACCTTCCACTATATTCTATGGCCAACTGGTGTTATTACAACTCCCCACTATGACCTATGTGACTAATTATAACATATGTATCTCACTGCTATTATAGCTCTTAGCTACAACTTTTGTGACCAATTGACACTATTATATCTCTCATCTATAGATTTTATCATTAAATGATGTTATTGCTGCTCTCCACTATATCCTATGTGACCAACTACAGCTTATTTGACTCACTGCTACTGTAACTTTTAACTACAACCATTGTGGTCAATTGATGCTTGTGCAACTCCCCACTATAACATATGTGACCAATGATATATGACCAACTACTGTTAAGGCTTCCAACTACTGCATATATGGCAAATTAACATTATTACAGTCAATGTCTACAGTTATAGAAAACCCTGCCTTCGTAGCAATAAACGACAACCTTTGCGGCCCACTATCGTTATTATCGTTAAGAAGTATAATTGATGTGGCCTAATTATGGCCATGAAAGTTGGACTAGTATTATACATTTGTAATTGTCAACTTTGTAATTTCATTCCTAATTCATGAGAATGGTAAACCTATGCACTTACAATCATATAATGTATTTTGATTGGGCTAGAACCCATTCTTTTTTCTTTTTCTGAGAGTTTTGCGAAGTTAAAAATTTATGATATATTCTCTTGCTACTTCTCTTTGTGAGGAAAGCTTCCTCCCGTATTTCATTGGACGTCCATGATCTTCGCGGTGGTGAGATGCCTTTCCCAGAAATTTTCATTCTTAGCTAGTTCTAGGGATTAGTGTCGTTAGGCAGTTGAGTTCGATCGCCCACACAGGGTGCGTGTGCCGGTGTGAGCCGGCACAACCACGTGCCTATGTGACAAGCCTTTAGGCTGGGATTTTTCATGTTTTGCTTGTTGTGAACCCTAGCACAAATCCCTATGAACTGGAGTCCCTTCATTCCCTTGCTTTGGATTCCCTAATTTTTTTTTAAAAATTGGGAATTAAGTGAGAAGGGCTTTGCTGCTGTCTCACTTTGTAAAGTCCTGAAGTGTTGTGAAATGGGAAAAGCTTTGTAGCTGGCCCATTTCACAACCTCGTGGAGAGTTCTCCCATTGAAATTATTAGTAGAAAGTCCTCACATCCCTCACCAAAGCAGGAGATGGCTATGCCGCACATTCAAGTGTCAAATCATTTAGATACCTAAATGAGGACGTTAGCACGAGTCTGGTTTACTATCGGGAATGATTGCTTGTATTCAATTACATATCTTGCTTGAAACATGTTGCATATCACTTGTGCCATGACCTGCAGCCCCAATCCGGTCATCACTTCACTTTTCTTTAATTTAACAAACCGCCCTGCCCCGGCACGATTAAGAGTCATACTTTCCCCGGAGACTGACCCTTCACTTAGATGCTGGTTCGGACATTTTCTCGTTAGATGGTGTATTAGGCTAGAGTTTAGGATTCTATATAGTCCTTTTTGATGCATCTGGCTATTGTTTTGTGATGTGTTTTTGTTCTTGTGCTAGACATGTGTTACCTATTTTTGCACATTTTTAGTGTGTCTGCCAGCTGCACATGCATAGTAGTGTGTTATAGTGCATTTCTGCAGGGAGCCATGTCTACTCGTATGCACACACACAGATACCGCTATGGGCGAGCATGTAATGATTTATGATCATTTTGCTTGCATGTGCTATTTAGCTCCCTCACTTATAAGACACAACTCATTATATGCATTACATGACTTTCTCAGCTAACATATGTTTTCTGTAGGTCCAGTCTTTTATTTTTCTCTTTCATATGTATTTGATATAGTCCTTAGGCCAAGTCTATATCAAAAATAAGGTATGGGCACGTGTTTCGAGGCGGACTGTGCATCAAACCATGTGATGTGGACTAGGAGTGACAGCTCTTGTCATGTACCTTAAATCTGAATTCTATATTTTTGTATAGACTTAGGACGGGGCATGTATATGCGAAGTCAGATCTTTTTTTTTTTGATATGTTGTCGACCCAGAGGCATTGACCTATTTTTTATTTTATTTGGCTTTGATTTACCTTCTGCTTTGATTTTTTTTTGATATGTTGACTTTGCATATGTTTTCCTTGCTTCTTTCTGCGCACCTGGGATTTCACGGAAAAGTATAATCTGGGCTCATTAAGGACCCTAAAATGATAAATTTTTTACATAAAAAATCATAATAAAACATTCAAGATAATTGAATTTAGGGTTAAAATATTCAGAATTTTCAAAACATGCTTTTACTTTTCTGTATGACCATTAGACTGGTTTTGAAATGGTTTGCATAACATGGATATCACTAAAGTCATAATTAATAGGGCCTCAACAATAATTAAGGAACGCTCTAGATAATTGCATTCATATTGCATGTCCCAAGGAGGAACCCCCGTACTTCTCCAACTCGACTGACCAATCATATATTTGTACTTAGGTGGTTGTCTAGCATGCTTAGGGTGTTAGAAGGCTCCCTGACCCAGACGGGATGTAAGCCTTCTTGTTCGGAGTGTTTCCAGGTTTGTAGCTGAACCACCACTTCTCTTCCATTCCTGAGGCATCATTTCCACTTTTGCAGGTGTAAGACCCATCTCTTGGAGCTCGAACATTTATTTATATGATAGAGTTTCATTCCTTTGACCTTAGGGTTATTGAGGTTCTTTATGGACGACACAATTTACAGATTGCTTACTAGGGATCATATGACATGTTGGGCCAACTATCTTCACAACCAGGTAGATTTGAGATCGTAGGGGCTTGGGATGACGGATCTGTGGTACCCCGACACAACTACTTCTACCTTTTATGGATTACTCTTCCCCTCCTTTGACTATCCCAATTGAGTCATGTCTCTTCTCTTGACTTCATTGTTATCATCTTGGCGGTCCGATCCCGATGAGTTGCCGATCGTCTGAGATATGAAGATTCGTTTTCTGCCCTTACAGCCCGAACGACTTTGACGTATTAGGGTACCCACGTCAAGATGATTATGGTTATTCTATAGGCTCTATATACCGATAAGCAGCTACCTACTTAGGACGTGAGAGACTCACTCTCTGCCCAATGACTTAGCCAGATCTTAGAAGCATATGAGTGTTCTCACACGGAGTAATCATCCCTTTGATATCACACTTTCCCAGATCTACGATAATATGAGCGAAACCACTTTTATCGATAGTATTCTTAGGTATTCCCTAAGATGTAATTAACCAAGTAGAACACATCCCCTTGAGAGTGCTCTTGACCCTAGAACAAATATCTATTTTAATCCTTGGTTATGGCTAGCCTACGTAGGTATTCTCTCACAAATATTTTTCCAAGATGCCTCCGCCCGATCTTGTTTGAACGGAAATACTTGACATATCCTTGCGAAGTTTATCGAACGTAGGCTCTCCACCTTTTATTTTTTCTCTTGTCTGTCATATTTGTCGTATATCTGTCTTTTCCGGTTCTTCTCTTATCTAGGCTATTCATATGACCCATAAGAGAGATTTATTTGGAGAAGGGAAGTACACGGAGATCGAAAAGGCTGGCGACTCATTCAAAAATAAAAGAGATAAAAACAAGGTGGAAACAAACCCGTCAGAAAATCATCTGGTAGTTTCATTGGCTATTAATAACTGATAGTCCAATTATTATAACCAACGACGAATCCCATCAGTTATTAAGAAATTAATAATTAACGATCAATTTGTTGTTGGAAAGCTATTGGAAACTATTTTAATATCGAACAGATGTCTAAAATCCCTCATTTCATTTCTCACACATGCGCTTGAGCTCTGGAGTCGACCGAACACTCCACAATCCCCTTATCACTAGAGTTAACAATTTCTCGAGTTCTTACACTCAATCTTGATTATAATTTTCCTCTTTGAGCCACTCTCTTTTTTTTTTGTATTTTGAAAAAATATATTTTGGCGAATTTCAAAATTTTGATTCATTTTTGTATAGTTTTCATGATGTATCTGATTGTTACATTTTTTATGGTTCACAACATAAGCTTTCTCATATCATACACCTAAATATTAATGCGAAATTTGTATACCTAGCACACAAATCTTATGTTTTATCTATCTCACATATGTACTTTGATATTTACATACATGAAGTTTTGGTTCTTTAAATTCATGAATGAAAATGTGTATTTCACTTTTAACATTTGAGAATTTTGAAATTGATGTTTTTGACGAGATATTAAAATTTATAGTGATTTGTGTGTAAATATGAAAGCTTAGGTTTGAGATATAAAAATACATAAAAATTGTGCTATGCATGTAAATGCCACTTTTTAAAGGCAAATTGACATACCTAACATACTATTCTTATGTTTTAATGTATCTTGCACCTATACTTTTTTTACCTACACACATGCACTTATGTGCTTTAAACCTATGCATGAAAATGTGTTTTACTTTATAAAACGTAGTAATAGTGTTATTTCTAATGTGATATTATAGTTTCAAGTGTCATGTGTGAAAATATCAAGTTCAGGTCTGAGATATGTAAATAGATAAAAACTGTGTGTATGAGTGTAAATTTCCTTTTATATATACATGACACTTTGGTGATTTAAACCAATGCATGAGAAACCATGCTTCAATTTTAAAATGGGTAAGTATGATGTTTTTGGTATAACTTTAGTATTTTGATTGCTATGTGTAATTTTGAATATTTTGGTTTGAGATATTTGAATACATAAAAATTGTTTGTTTTGCATGTTAAAGCCACTTTTTAAAGGCAAATTTACATACGTAGCACACAATTCTTATGTATTTATATCTTATAACGAAACATTCGTATTTACAAATAGTACATGTTGGTGTTTTAAATCTATGTATCAAAATACATTTTTTAATTTTAAAAAGGGATACTAGAGATGTTGTTTAGGTGAATTTTAATGTAATTTAGTAATTATGTAAATTGTTTAGAGTTTTAACGAAGAGCGTGAAATGAGAGAACCGTGATATTTTATGTTAAAGTTTCTATGCTTTTTATTTTTCTATAAGGGCAACAACATATGTTCAACATTCGACAACATTTTTTTAGGAGTGACACTAACATTTAGATGTTTTGCTACTTTCTCAACCGACATTTGAAAAATTTAGCCATTTCATCAAATGTAATATCTGTCCCTTTATCCTTCTAATCTCCTCATCTATACTTTCTCCTATTGTGCTCTTTAGCTAATAGTGATTTCTTGAAGATGTAAGTTATCTATAGATATTCATACATCAAGTTAATGGATATACAATAAACTGTATCTTGATAGAAAAGAAATCATTGAAAAGTTCTTGAATTGTTTCGAGACATTTGTGCAAGTGGCATCCCAGCTTCTGACTTACCTATACGAGGATATGTTTCGACATCCTTGTTTGAAACACTGAAATTGAGCATACTTAACGCTAGATAAATTCATGTACGATTTATATTATCGGAGACTTAAACCTAATTATTAGATTTAAACTTCATAGGACAAGGTTAGCTCTTCAATATTTAACCTTACTCATTCGACTAACTATGATCCTCAACATAAGTTTGACTCGAGTTGATTTATAGAAATAATCTTCAATAAAACTTGACCTTATTATCTGAGTCAAGTAAAGGAAGAGCCGTCAAACCATGAAGCTTAGGTGTTTTATGACTTATTTAATGCAACATAAAGGTTACTGTTGGAATGTTGTACATCCCATTCTAAGTTGTATGTAGCTCTTAGAATATTAAAAATTAAAAAAAAAAAAAAGTTTAACATGCCCCAAGAATGATTTAACAAATTTACATACATATCAAAAAGAGATAAATCTTAAGAAAATTTTAGTTCCATAAGACTTATAAAAACTAAAAAAACTCGTATCCAAGTTATGTGAAATAAGAGAAGATTGATTGTTGTGTAAATGGATACATGTTATTTTATAAGTATAGTACAACATAGAGTATTTGTGGATTTTATCATTCTCCTAAATTCAAATCTTATAATATAAGAAGTAAGAGGTAGAAGAAAGTTTCATACAAATGTCTCTTTTATGAGCAACTTATTCCACAACTTTAGAGACTATTTGCTTTATGGTCAGAATAATGCATTGACGGATCAAAACTTAATAAGTCTTGCTCGATAGACTATACACATCAAGAAAACTTGATAAATTTATAATATGAATAATTAAATGTTTCATAAAAGATTATGGATGAAAGGAAAAAAACTTGTTATTATTATGTTTTGTTTTAAAGCAAACAATAATCAGATGATGAAGTAAATTATTATGGGATTCTCAAAGAAGTTGTTCAATTAGAATATCCTGACTCCATTGAAAGAATTGTATTCTTGTTCATTATGATTGATTTTATCCCCATCCTAATCGTGGAATAAGAGTATACCAACAATATAATATTTTGAAAGTTAAAGTGAATAGAAGATGTTTTAAATTTGATCATTTCATTCCAGCACAATGCGTGAGTCGGTATATTATATTTTATATCTTGATATAACAATAGATAAAATTGATTGGGCAATAGTCATAATAAGTAAACCTAGAGCTACTATTGACGTTCAGAATACTACTGAAATCTCTCATGAATAGGGCTGTAAACGAGCCGAGCCTAAGCGAGCTCAGGGTCGGCTTGCGTTCGGCTCGTTTGATACTGGCTTGAGCTTAAAATCGGCTCGTGTTCAAAATGACTCGTGAAAGGTGTGTTTGTGTTCGGCTCGAAATTGGCTCATTAAAATTAATTGGAAATAATATATGCATAGTGTCAGATTCGAACCTGGACCAAATGAATGGAAACAATACGCTTAACCACGTTACCGCACAAGCAATTATGATTTAAACTTAAATATAAATATATAAATAATATATATAATAAATTATTATATAAATAATTATATGATAATTTTTTTTATTTCGAGCTAAAACGAGCCGAACCGAACACGAGAGAACAAAGAGTTGTATTCGGTTAGTTTGTAATACGAGCTTAAAAAATTTGTTCGTATTCGGCTCGTTTGTAATACGAGCTTAAAAAATTTGTTCGTATTCGGCTCTTTTAGAACGAGCCGAAGACGAGTTGTTCGCGAACAATGAGCTTTTTTGATAGCCCTACTCATGAAGAAATAAAAATGACATATTTATGCATTCCACTTGATTTTATCCATGAAAAGCTATATTTAGAGGCTGTTAGTGACACACAAAAAAAAAGTATTCTCAATGAGCATGACTAGCAATACTTGAAACAAATAAATTTAAGTACATCCTTTATTCACTAATTAGACCGAAGCTTATTAAAGGTGTAAGTTACTCCAAATATTTTGACCTCCATTATTTTTCTCCTATATATATTCATAATTAATTTATTTATCTAATTTAAATTACACCAATCCAATATTTTCTAATTTGATCATTATCAAGTGATATGTCATTTATTATTTTTCTCTGTAATTTCATAATCATACCAAATATAATGGTATGACTTTGTGCCCATCAAATCAAAGCAATGAATTAATTCCTCAAAAGTAGAGAAATTAATTCTGAAAATGATCACCTCCACTTTTAATAGATTTGGTGCTTATATATAACTTAAAAATAATGAATAAAATTTAATATATCGTACTTGCCCAAAAATAAAAAAAAAAGGTAATTTTATAGATTTGATTTTAGAATTAAATTTTGTAAGCTTAGCTTTGCCTTATATTTACTGTGTATATTCATATTTTCAGTTCTAAGTAATTTGTACATTGCACTTTATATTTTATCTTTTACTTTCATTTGATATTTTTACTAATATTTTTAGTAGTGGTAGTTTGTAGTTTATGCTTTACATTTTCATCTTTTATTTACCGAGTAAATTTCTATTTTCAGTTTCAATAGTTTGTAGATTTTAGCTAATATTATGATCATACTTTTGTTTTAAAGTTATGTACACTAAATGATTTATCTTTCTTTGTTACGGATGACTTTTAGAGGTATCCCAATTGAAGTGTGGAAATGTTTAGGTGATTTGGGGGTTTCCTGGCTTACTAAACTTTTTAACATTATTTTAAAAACAAAAAAAATGTCTGAGGAGTGGAGAAAGAGCATTTTGGTCCCCATTTTTAAGAATAAAGGAGATGCACAAGAGTGTGCAAATTATAGAGGAATTAAATTGATGTGTCATACTTTAAAGTTATGGGAGAGGGTAATTGAACATAGGTTAAGACGTATTACGAAGATTTCTCATAATCAATTTGGATTTATGCCGGACAGGTCTACCATGGAAGCTATACATTTATTGAGAGGTTTGATGGAGAAGTACAGAGATAATAAGGAGGATCTACATTTGATTTTTATTGATTTAGAAAAAGCTTACGATAAGGTTCCTAGAGATGTTCTTTGGAGAGTCCTTGAGAAGAAAGGTGTTGATATGACTTATATTCAAGTCATTAAAGATATGTATGCTAGAGCTGTTACATGTGTTCGAACTGAAGGAGGATTGACCAAGTATTTTACTATTTCTATTGGTTTACATCAAGGATCGGCTTTAAGCCCATATCTTTTTGCTTTATTTATGGATGGTCTTACTGGCCATTTACAAGAGGATGTACCTTGGTG
The DNA here is from genome assembly GCA_022702705.1 of Papilionanthe hookeriana x Papilionanthe teres. Lineage (NCBI taxonomy): Eukaryota > Viridiplantae > Streptophyta > Magnoliopsida > Asparagales > Orchidaceae > Papilionanthe > Papilionanthe hookeriana x Papilionanthe teres. Next base: position 152,876,396 of record CM040422.1, on the reverse strand, counting down.
TATGCTTTTTGCTGATGATATCCTCCTTGTGGATAATACGAGAGAAAAAGTTCAGGAAAAACTTGAATTATGGAGGTCTTCGTTTGAGTAGAACTAAAACTGAATACATGGAATGTAATTTTAGTAATAGTAGGTCTAGTGACAGAAGTGTAACTTTGGGTGATCAAATTATTAAAAGGTGTGAACGGTTTAGATATCTCGGGTCCATTGTTCAAAGCGATGGTGATATAGATGGGGATGTTAATAGTAGAATTCAGGTTGGTTGGTTGAAGTGGAGGAATGCGTTCGGCCTATTGTGTGATAGAAAAGCACCGCTTAGACTGAAAGGAAAATTTTATAAGATGGTAGTGAGACCTTCAATGTTCTATGGTGCTGAATGTTGGCCTTTAAAAGAGAAGCATAATGTTAAGTTAAGTGTTGCCGAGATGAGAATGATTAGATGGATGAGTGGCTTTACACTTAGAGACAAAATGTGAAATGAATATATCCGTAATAGGGTTGGAGTTGCACCAGTGACGGATAAAATTAGAGAGAGTCGCCTTAGATGGTTTGGTCACATTAAACGTCGACCACCCGATGATCCGATTAGGAGAGTAGATGTTTTAAATACAACTTATGTTAAGAAAGGCGAGAGGCAGACCTAGGAAAACTTGGGCTTATTGCATAAAAAATGATCTTAATTTATTAGAATTAAACGAAAATTTGACACTAAATAGGACACAATGGAGAAAAAGGATTCATGTAGCCGACCCCACTTAGTGGGATTAAGGCTTTGTTGTTGTTGTTGTTGTTGTTGTTGTTACAGATGACTTTTAGAGGTATGGACGACCTCCCTCCATGTGAGGACCATAGTCGGGGTAAGTATATAAGGAAGGTCCTCATCAAACGACAAGGTGGCAATGCGGCGCACTATCACTTCCCATCACTCTCCACCATGACCACTGTTGTGGTCGAGTCTGGTGGGATTTTTTTTGTGTATCCAACAAAGATCTCGAATGATTTTATCTAAATGATTGGATGCATTATTCAAAGAATAATATACTACCTCAAAGAATAAGAATATTATCTTAAAATGAATTTAATCATTCAAATAAAAAAAATATTTAAGATTTATGGGTCTATAAAACTAGGGATTTTTCCTCAATCTTATGAGTGTAAGATAGGTTATAGAGTCTGGTATTCCTACAAGAAGAAACCCGCATATTTAATTACATCCCTGGAGTTGTGACTCGTGAGAAAACTCTCGATTAAAATATTGGCTTACATCATGCATGATTTTACACTAAGTGTCTGTGAGATGATTGATATTTAGGACTCAGATTGATAAACTCGGGGTTTGAAAAGATTTGAGTGTATTTAAAAGGGTTAGGACTTATTGTCCGATCACAATGCATCATGGAAATGCCCTAAAAAAGGTTAGTCTGCTCGAGGAAGAAAACATACCCTAAGGATCACAATTACTAAGGATTGTATTTGAATGGAGTCACTTGAGCTGGAGACTTGATTTGGTTGGATTTAATTTCATTTGGAAAAAATTGATTTGAGTTCTTTAGATTGAATAGGTTAAGGTTTGTTTTAAGCTATGTTTGAAGGATATTTAAGAATTATTAAGATTATTTAAGGTTTGTTTGAGATTTTTCATTTGGTTTATTATGATTACTTATTTAGTTTGTTAAAGTTATTTAAAATTGGTTCTAATTTATTAAAGCTGGTTGGGATTGTTAAAGATAGTTAGTGTTGTTGGAATAAATTAAGAATTGTTAAAGTTGATTAATATTCTTAAAGTTGGTTAAATATTTTAACTTTTATTGCAGTTGCTAAATTTAGTTAAAATATTTCTAAGAAAAGGTTTCTTAAGTTTTTAAGATTTTAAAAATATTTAAAATTTTTTAAAGTTTTACATTTTTGAAGTTTAAGCTATTTTAGGGTTTTAAATGATTTTTTTGGAACATTTTAAGTTTTGAAAAGGATTTTAAAAGTATTGGAGTCTTGAAAATTTGTTTTTGTTTTACATTTTTTAAAGGGTGTTTAAATTTTGATTTTGTTGTTTGTTTTTCCTTTTTTATTTTGGAAAAAATAATTGACTGTTTCTGAATTTTGGAGTTTTGAAAATTTTTTTAATGAAAGGTTTAGAGATTCAGAAAGATTTAGTTCGATTCAGGATTGATTCTTAAAAGTTTAAGTTTTTAAAACAGTTTAGATTTAAGATTTGAGGCTAATGATTGGGATTTGAATCTTGAAATGGGAGGTTTGGACTTGACTTTTGAATTGGAGGTTTGGATTTATACCTAGATCATGGGAAGGATAGCTTTAGAGATTTCTAGATGACTTTTAAGATACTATTAACACACAAGATAGTTAGAGCTCTACATTGTTATCATAGCGATGACGAATGTTAATCATCTTCATATTAGGTGATTTGAGGTGCATTTGACAGTAACCATGGGTTACTACATCTTAAAGCACCTACAAAAGGGGGTACAATTGTTATTTTTATATATTCTAGACCTTAGTACAAGATATGAGTACCTAATAAACTATCATAGCCTTCTAGATTGGACCACTCAAGGGTGAGTGTGATTCTCGGTTTTATTTCTAAGTTGGCTAACCGGGGGTTTCAAGGTTGATCTACCAAGATTTTGTTTGGATGATTTAAGTTTGTGAATTTTAAATTAATTTTGGTGTTTGATATTTAATTCATAGACTATTTTGATTCCTAGTTTGATGGTCATGGTGAAAATCTGGTTCTTCTTAGTTTATTTTGTTTTATCTTGGTTTGTATGCTATTTGTGAAAATTAGGATTTTTCTAAGTTTTAAGTTTGATTTGATTTTCTATCATAAGTGTTGATTTTTTTCATTAGTTTTCTCTCCTAAGCTTGATTATTGTTTTGTGTTTGAACTTGTATGTTAAAAAATAAGTCTCATTTTAGTTGTTTGTGTTTGCACTCTTCACACTTTAAGTCTCATTCACATGCTTTAGTCTTTCAGATTTTTTTATGCGTATGGAAAAGAGAGCTTTGTAAAATATTGTCACATAAAGGCATTATGTGAATGAATCTCAATGAAAGAAATGTGTATATATGAAACTTCGCAAGACTAAGGCTCTGTTTGGGGGCGACTTTTTCGCGCGGCGCGGCATTCCGCAGCGAATATCACCCGTTTGGGGCGATGATTTGATCGCGGCGGTCCCGACGCGCAGCGGAAAGCGGGCCGCGGTATCCCTCGCGCGGTCGGCTTTTACTACGAGCGTTCCCTTTTACCTTTACGCCTATGCCCTTCTCCCTTATTCACCCCGCCTTCACATTTCTGTTCAGAGAAGCTCCGCTCGTGGTCTGCTGCTTGGATCAGTGAGTAGATCGAGCAGATCTTCTCCTCCCCCTGTTATTCTCTTTCCCTCTTCCACCGTCTCTCCTTGATCTGTGCCATGGCAGACTGGTTTGTTGGCCCAATCTTGATAAGATCATCAACACTTGCTTTGATTACCTGCAAGATCAAATTAGATGGCAGACGAGCATAAGGAGGAGCTCGAAAAGCAACGAGAAAACCATCGCAATGTCCAAGCTGTCGTCTCTGGTTCCACCCAAGCGTAGATCAGAGATCGAAACCCAGCACTCAATAGCTCGTATTGGAGGAAGGTATTTTGATATTTTGGTCAGAAAATCCTTTTTTGATGAGTTTCAGGGAGAGAAAATATATTATAAGATGCATGATTTATTATGTGATTTGGCAGTCTATTTCTTCATAGGAATGTTTCAGATTCGTGGGAAACAATATTTTATCTTTTAAATTTCCTAAAACTATTCAACACTAATTTGTTAAAACTGGAAACAATAATTATTAAGAATTATCAAGATGTTAAAAAGCTACATTCACATTTTTTTTTCATTGGGAGAGATGATTAAGGTTTTACTGAAATACTTACTAAAGAAGCATTCGTTTGTTGTTCATATCTAACACTTAAATCTATTTCATATATTAATCAATTCCATAGATATACATATCTAACTTTAAAATTTATTACATAATAATAATTAATTTATTACCTAACACTTAAATTTATTACATATTTAACAATTTGAAGTTTCATTAATTTCTTACCTAATAAATTTTGCTTATGGAGTTTAAAAAATATAGTTGTTACTGTCTTCTTTTAAACAGTTTTATCAAATAGAGGCAACATAGTCATTTTTCCAGAAACAGCTACTCTACAGCTATTTTCCCACAGCTGCAACCAAACAGACAACTAGCTTCCGCAGTATAGCTTCATAGTAGCAATGTACTGCAGTTACAAAGTTAAAAGTTAGCAATCGAACCAAACATACCCTAATATTGTCAAGGGTTGAGTTCATGATTCACATGTTCCTAAAAAAACACAGTTCATTTATGAGTTGTGAATAAAAACATGTATAAGTCTTGTATAAACTAGTTAGTTAAAGAGATGATTTGCAAGCTTACAAATTTGGTGAACTCATGAGTGAATTTTATTAAGTTTGAAAATGTTTGTTAAAGTTACCTCATTTAAAAAAAGAGAGGGGAGATGAATTGGAAGAAGGGGAGAGTGTGTGAGAGAAAAAGAAGAGCGAGAGAGTGAGAAAGAGGGCGGAGGGAAGAAAGCAAGAGAGTGTAAGAGAGTGGGAGAGAAAGATTGAAAGGAGAGAGAACAATAGAAAAGAGTAATCATGGAGCAAGATAGGGAGAGGATATGAAGTCGTAACAGTGAGAGTGAAACTGAAGAGAGGGGAATAGGGAGCAAGAAAGGGAGAGAGTATGAGAAAGTAATAGAGAGAAGAGAGAATGATGGAAGAGAGCAGGAGAGAGGGAAAGAGAGAGCGAGTGAGAGGGATCAAGAGAGAGGGGGATAAGGAGAGTAGGAGGAAAAGAGGGATGAAAAGAGTGAAAGAGCGATGGAGATAAAGGGAGCATCAAAAGATAGAGACAGAAGATAGAGTGAGAGATATAAAAAAGGTTGGAATTGAGAGTGAGAGAGGGGGAGAGACCGAGTGAGAAAGAGAGATTGAAAAAAGGTAGTGAGATGTTTTAAAGAGAACAAAGAGAAATGAAGAGAGAGTAAAAGGGAGAGATAGTGAGAAGAGTGACGGAGGGAAGACCGAGTAAGAGCAAGTGAGTCGGGGTGAGGGATAAATGGAGCATTAAAAGGGAGACAGAAGAGAGAGTGAATCAAAGATAAAATGAGATGGAATATAGAGTGATAGAGATAGGGAAAGAGCGAGTGAGAAAGGGAGATTGAAGGAGTAGTGAGAGGGATTAAAGAGATTGCAGGAAAGAGGAAGGAAGAGAGATGAAGGGGAGAGAGAAGAGAGACTAAGAAAAGATTGAGTAAGAGTATGTGAGTGGGGGTAGAAAGAGAGAGAGAACAGGAGAATCACGAGAGTAAGAGGGGGAAACGGAGGGAGAGGGACAAAGGGAGGAAGAGGGAGGGGGAAGGGAGAGGGAGAGAAAATGAGAGATAAGAGAGAGTGCGGAGAATCGAGTGAGAGAAAAGTAAGATTTAAAAGAGAAGAGAGAACAACAAAGGAGAGTGTAAAATAGAGAGAGGGATTAAGAGAGCGAAATAGGTATGGAGAGCGAGAGAGAGGAAGTGAGGGACAATGGGAGTGTCAAAAGTGAGAGACAAAAGAGATATTTAGAGGGAGAGATAATGAGGGGTGGAATAGAGAGTGATGGAGAGGTGGAGATCGTGAGGGAGAAAGAGAGACATGCAGAAGTGAGTGCGTTTACGGAGTGAGTAGAAAACAGAAAGTGAGAGAGTGAGGAGAGGGACTGTTGGAAGATCATGTAAGAGTAAGTGAGTGAGATGTAAAGTGAGCACAAGAAGCAGATATTAGTGAATGAGAGAGGGAGCAAGAGAGAGGGAGACGAAGAGGGAGATAAGGAGGGGTAGAGTGGGAAGGATGGAGGGAAAGAAGAGAGGGAAAGAGTGGTAGGTTTGAAAGCAAGAGAAAGGAGAGAGGGAATGGAGGTAGAATGAGAGAAAGTGTAAGGGGAAAGAGAGCAACAAAGGAGAGTGTAAAAGAGAGTATAAGATAGAAAAAGAGAATAGATAGTGAGAAAGAAAAAGAGAGGGAGAGAGAATAATAGAGAAGAGGATAGAGAGTGAAGGGAGAAAGATACAGTGAAGAAACTTGGGGAGAGATTGAGCGAAAAAGAATAAGATAGTAAGAGAGAGTGAGTAGAGAGCAAGAAATGGAGCTAAAAAAGGTGAGAGGGAGAGAGATTGAGACAGTGAGAGAGCATATGAGTGTATGAGATGGGGAGAAGAGTGAGCTACATATGAGACACCTAGAGAGGGCAATAATTAAGAAATGAGAAGGATGGAGGCAGAGAGTGAGAACGATAAAGAGATAAGAGTATGAGAGAGTGAATGTGATCTTGAGATAAAGAGGAAAAGAGAGTGAGAGAGAGAAGAGGATACAAGAAATATTAGTTTGATGAGGGGATTTGTTGTTGCCTTGAAAGAGTTCTATTTTTTTCTTGAGTTTTATTTTAGAGCAGCTTTGTTTAATTTTCTTTTAAAAGTTCTGTTTAATTTTTGAAATAATGTTCCCCTTATGAAAAAAGTCAAGAAAATTTAATTTAAATATTTTTTTAATAGGTTTTTATAAGTTTTCAAGTAGTTTGAAAGATCATATTTGAAAAACTTTTAAAGAAGACTATTTATATGTTCTCTTAAAGAGAGGTTTCTTGAGTTCATTTTGAAGATGTGTTGGTTAATTTTATTTTATTTTAAGTGTCTTGATAAGTTTTATTTAAAATCTTCTCTCTTGGAAGGTTTAATCTTTGGAAAGTTTTATTTTGTTTTTTTTTTTAAGGAATGTTGAACTATTACTTTAAGAGGTTTTGGAAAAAATCTTTGTTTTCTTTTTTTTTTTTAAAGAGTTTTAAGTAATTAATTTTATTCATTTCAGGAAAGTTATTGTTTGATTTAGACTTTAAAATATCTTTACTAAAAAAAGGTTTTAATTTTTAAAAGGGTATGCCTTTTACTAAAAAGGTATTAAGTTATAATTTTTGAAAAAAAGATGAAGTTTCATTTAAACTTTGAGATTTCTTTTACTAAAAAAGAATTTAATTTAAGTTTTCATTTAAACTTTGAAATACTTATATTTAATGAGAGATTCACTCCACATTTAGAGCTTAAAATAAGTATATCAAGATATTTTGCATTGGAGCACCCATAAATTTATATTGTTACCCTCCTCTCAAAGCTCAATTTAAACTTATATAATTTTTATAAAAATATTCAATTTAAAGTACATGTAAATTTACTTAACTTTTTATTAATATAGTTATTTAAAGCACCTTTGAAATTTATATGGATTTTGTAAAGAAAATGGTCAATTCATAGCACATTTAAATTAATGAGATAAGTTTTTTAAAAGGGTTAAGTTTATTGATCAAATGTTAAGATCATTAGTTATATAAATTTTACAAGTCTTCTTTTTGGCTATTCTCGATATAATATCTAAAGAACATGAATACAAATATCGAGCATCGAACAATCTAACAAATTTACATGTTCACTAGAAAAGTGAACCAATTGATGCAAGTGACAACTTGAATTAGGCATGATGTACTTCAAAATAATTTATAGCAAAATCATACAATTAGAATAAAGTTCAAACAAGGAAATGGTAAGCAAATGGATTAAAGTTGAGAAAGCTAACAAGTAAGTGAAAAAAATGCCTTCAAACTTATCACTTTAGAAATTTAGAACAATATGTGTGACTATAGATGGGTTAGAAAGCTACAATTTTGATATATACAAATTCAATTGAAGGGATTCGGGTTTCGAAGGAGAAGGGAAGTGAACAAATGATTGGGTAGAGAAAATACTTATAACAAAAGATGCAAAATATTACATCCGAATTACGCACGTAGAGTTACGTGTGGAGGCCAATCCATGCGAGACACGTGGAATCCCGCAATAACGCGCAATAACACGAATATTTCTCGTGTTACTCCGCGGTTAGCGCTGTTTTGGGCGGAATAATACGGGGAATAACGCAGAATAATACGGGGAATATTCCTTCGTGTTATTCCCATGTTATTCCGCGTTATTGTGGTGGTATTGTAACACCACCACAATAAAACATCAATACTACGCGGAATAACACGGGAATAACGTGGAATAACACGGGAGAATATTCCCGGTGTTACAATACTGCCGCAATAACACGTGAATAACGCGGAATAACACGGGGAATATTCCCCGCATTATTCCACCCAAAACAACGCTAACCGCGGAGTAACACGATGAATATTCCTTCGTGTTATTCCCGTGTTATTGCGCGTTATTGCGGGATTCCACGTGTCTCGCATGGATTGGCCTCCGCACATAACTCTACGTACGTAGTCCCGATGTAATATTTTGCCAACAAAAACACCTCAAAAGAGAGGGAGAGAGAGAGAGAGAGAGAGAGAGAGAGAGAGAGAGAGAGAGAGAGCTACACTTCGTATGCTCAAATTTCTAATTTACAATTAAAGAATCAAAGAGTCAAATAATGATGATTTGAGCTATGAGGACGATTAAGTGGAAAGGATAATTTAGCATTAATGTTTTGATCAACTATGATCCAAAGTGAAATGCTTTTTAAATCGTGCATCATTATATTAAGGGAAATTTAGAGAACATATAACTCTTATATTGTTACACTGATAACTAAAATTTTATATTTATATTTATAATCATTTAGTATCATAAACTTATGCATGAAAATACATTCTACTTCGAAATAGTAAATTATAGGGATATTATGTGATATTAAATATTTGTATTCAATACATGTAAATATGAAAGTTTAGATGTTAGAAACGTAAATACAGAAGAATTCTGCCGTGTCCACTAGCGCTCCTGTCCTCCAACCCCGCCTTTTTTTCCCGGCGGTCTATCGTTCACTACGTTCCCTGATGTATGCATGGATTTACATATCTAACATCTAATCTTTAATGATTACATTTACAAAACATTGATATCATAAACATATGAATCAAACATTGTATTACACTTTTTAAAAAGTTAATACTAATAATATTTTTAATGTGATATTAAACGTTTGTGTTATACTCATAAATATGAAAAGTTTAAGTTTTAGATATGTAAATACATGAGAATTGTGCGGTATGTATGTAAATGCCCCACAGTTAAGAACAATAAAAGAATCTCTGCCATAATTTATTCAATACCAAAACAGATCAATTCCAAGTCTGCATAAATGGAGCAACCTCACTGTCTATGACGCAGCAGAAGTTGTTTTTTCATGAATCTGAGCTTTTGAAAGGCCCATAGAATCAACTATGGATTTTACCTCAGCTATCATTGCAACCACATCATTCAATTTATTCATAGCTGAGCCAACTCCCTGTTTGCAGACATAACAAAAATGGAATTTTCTCAGTTTGTTGCTCATCTGAAACTTATATTATTGAAACGTGATTGACCCACTTTTTAATATGTTTACGATTTATGTTTATAAAGAACGGCACCAATAACTCGATTCTAGCTTTAATATATATATATATATATATATATATTTAATGATTGAATGTTTAATGTGGATTCTACGTAAGTATACGTATCGTATCAAGTAATACGAGTGCTCTAGTGGAGTCACTGGTTATCGATCCCACAGGAAGTTTTTAACGAATTGTTATCGAATTAAATTTAAATGAATTACTTACTAATATAGTAGACGAAAATTTAAAGTAACTAAAGCAAACTAAAGTAAACTAATGCTTGAAATAAAGTTGATTTAAATAATTAAGAAAAAGCATCATTCTCCTTGTTTTTTAGAAAATTAAGTGAATGATGATTTTAAATAGAATTCTTAAATTGTATTGTAACAAATAGAAGCATTCATATTCTTTACCGCTTTAGTCGAGTGCAAAGAACATTGACTAATCATATTTTTTATTATCGAATGCGGTTAAGTTTAGGAGGATCTTGTCGTCACTTCGGAGCTCCCACGTTCCTCTCACTCGAGGACTAACATCTACACTTCAACTCTCAAACAATATGACCAAATTGAATATTGTAATACATCACACTAAAATGTCCAATTCTACGTCCAATAATTAATATTTCTCTATTTATTTGCACCATCCTTCCAAGGTTTTTGACTTCCCGAATATTGGATGTAATTTTTACTATAGTTGATAATTCAACATATTTTAACTACTCAATTGGCAGGATTGAAAGTAAATTAAGTTTTAAATAAAAATTATCACAATTTATTTTAATATATTAGGTACTTCATTTAATTTCATCGATTCGCATAATTTTCATAAACGAGGAGAAAGACTAAGAAAACTACTCGTAATGCGTAGGAATAAAACAAAGCATGGATTTCATTTAAAGTTAACAACAACAATAAACAAAGATACTTATCTTAATTTCCTCACTGCAGCTACCTCAAGTTCCTTTGACTTTTCCTTCTAGATACAGCAAACTAAATAAGCACTCAATTAAACTAATAAACTCACTAATGATAAACAAACACACTCAGACTCACTAAAATAGACACACAGAAGACTCAAGAGACACACTAAGACACTAGAATTCGGCCTCTATTTATAGAGGTAGGCAAAGGTCCAAGGGTACTTAAACACCTCTTCAAAAAGTGTCCAGGTTCAAAGTATTTGCATTTTGAACTATCTCGCCGTCGGCGAGAAACAATCTCGCCGTCGGCGGGGCTTCTAGAAGGTCTTCAAACCACACCATCTCGCTGTCGGCGGGCTCGGTCTCGCTGTCGGCGAGGTAGTTATAAATCCTTCAGAAATTCTCCTTAGTAATCTCGCCGTCGGCGGCCTCGATCTCGCCGTCGGCAACTTAGTTCAATTTGCATGAATTTCTTTCTTTTTGATCCAAATTCGCTCAATTTTATGTTTTTTGCTTCCATCACTTATAAATCTTCATTCCTGCAGTAAAATAAAGAAAATACCTTTCTTTAAAGTGCAATTTCATCAAAAATAGATATGAATTTCTTAATGAATTTTCCTGTGATCAAAATCCCCCAAACTTAATTATTACTTGTCCTCAAATAATTTTAATACAAAATAAAAGTAATGATTTTTGTAATAGAATTTTTCAATTCGGATATACTATGAATTAAATTTAAATAATATTATAGTAAAGTTGAATAGAAATATTTCTAAGTAATTAAATTAACTTTATAGATATAAGATTATCTAGTTATCAGGTTTAAGATTTCTAGTTTTCTATTTATTTCAGGAATGGCTATATTTAAAAGAGTAAATTACTTAAGATATTTAGATGATAGGAAGTTCAAGAAAACACTATTTAGTAAAATACTAATCTATATATATAAGTTTAGAAATATAATTAAGTTCTACCTTTTAGGTTGAATCCATTGAAGCCAATTTTTGATAAGGCATATCCTCAAGCTTCTCCTCACTTTTTTTTTAAGTGCGGATTACTGTATCTGGATAGCCTGTTAATAATTTTGAACTTCAATTTCTCTTCCTAAATTTTGAAACTTAAAATTATTTCCTTGCTTATATATATTTCATAGTCTTTACTTCATTGAGTTTCTATTAAAACTTTTTCACTTAAATACTTAAGAATTTTCAATTTTTAGAATATAGTTTTCCTTACTTTAAATAGTTTACTATATTCTTAACCAAATATCTTCATTGAGTTTCTATTATTAAATAAAGTAATTCATGTTTATTGAATTGAAAAACTACTTATAGAAAATCATTTAATACTAATTTTTGAAAATAGAAATTGAGAACAATTTTAATAATTAAATTTGTATTTTTACCTTCAACTTAAATTTTTCTATCTATACTAAGTAATGAAAAAGGGAAAGTATATAGTAAAATTCATCATACCTTTGAGCTTTAGGTATTTCTTTTCTTTGAAATTTTTGCAGGCTTTTTATTACTTACGTAACCTATACTCGTTAGTATTCTTCCACACATATATAATATTTAAAAGAAAGTGCATGGATGAAAATTTTTAAAATAAGTATGAACAATAACAATTGAAAACTTAATATATTACTACACATACAATCAACTAATCTACTTTAAAACATATTAAAATATCCTAAACAATGTTTAACATTCATAACTTATAACAACTTTAAACTAACATCCTATATATATATATAAAATTGCAAACTAATTTAACACACTTAAGAATTCTAATATCACAGCTCAAGCAAACAAACAAACATACCAAGTCCATAATCCACAGAAAGTACTGAAATATTACACACAGAATAATAAAGTTTTCAAAACAACAAATTTAAACAAACTAAGTAAACTAAACAAAAGCTCTAATCTTACTGCATTAAAATCCCAAGCTATGTCATCTCCCCGATCTCCGAGTCGAGAAGGCCTGAGCAGTCGGTATCTTGTGAATAACGGGGGCACTCGGGAAAGACAACATCTAAATCACCACTCCTATAACGACGTTCGGCTTCGTAGTAGGCAAATTCATATTCCGAATGACGCCGGAGATATTCACTATCGTAATCATGTCTTCTTTCCAATCCATCAATTACGTGATTCGGATGATCAAATCTTCTCTCCATAGTCTCTCCAAACTGCTCAAAACTTCTTCGACTCAAAGTTAACTCATTCATCAGATCTTGAAGGGTAGGGGTGGTGGGTCGAGGAGGATCATAACCGGTAGAGGGGATATCTCTACTCGATGAAGGCATGTAACTCCTCGTTCCCGATCTCCATCCTTCATGGGATTCATAAGTCTTAATATTGGTGGGAGTGAAAGGTTTCATGGGCTCTATCCATTCCTCATCTTCTCCGGCCTCGACTCCGGAGAGTTAGCGAGTGCGAAAATCAAACCGGGATGTCCCAATCCTCCTCCACTCTCACTTCGAACAGTGGCTAACATATTTCTATAAATAATGTTACCTATGTTGATGCTCCTATTGTTATGAATACAGAAGTTTAGAATTGCTCTATCTCTTGTTACATCACTATGGTGATAAGTGGGTAACAATGTAGAGCAAATAAAATAATGTCAGGCTTTAGAGATTGCATTTAACATAGAGAGAGTGAGATTAGAATAGTGTCGGTTGACAGGTCAAATATAGGTCTTTTCGCGATCTCGCTGTCGGCGAGCTAATTAATTTGATAAGGCAAAAGTTTTGGGAAAAATCCGCCGTCGGCGAGATCGGTCTCGCTGTCGGCGAGATCCCAAAATTTTAATTTTTTTTTTGAAATTCGTCAATCATTTTCAACCTCGATTTCCCCTTAATCAATCTTCCGATCACTTAATTTAATAATAGTATGAAGATTAGATACTTAAACTCACAAAAAGTTCACACAACACAAACAATATAACTTTATATATGAAATCCATGAGACTTACAAACTTCACACTAACAACTTAACACATACTTAACATAAATGTTTAAATCCATAATACTCAGCATCGCAATCCACACCACAACACTCTAAATGTTGAGACATAACAATTACATAAAATCTCATCAATTCTGAGATGATCAAATCAAAGTTTGACTCATAATAAAACCTAAATCCAAATCAACACACATATATACAAATATATGACATAAACATAGAAATCTTTCCTACTCTTTAGTGTCTGAACTAACATCTTCTCTGATATTCCCAATGCGACGCGAGTGCACAAATAAATTGTAGAAAGGCCTGAAAGCGAATTCTGCAGTAGATTCTTCATTAATCCATCCTTTCTGTCTTAGTATATGAATAAAACTGGCCTCCAGATGTCCAGTATGATCAAAGTGCTCATTCATTCTCCAGTCAATGTGATCAAACATATCAGAGATATTGTCTATGAAATTCATCACATTTTGCAATTCTTTCTCCAATCCTTTAATTTTCTTCAGAATGAAATTAGTTTTATCGGTAAAGGGCCTTGCTAAAGGATTGTTCTGTGATGCTCTGTCAGAAATAATGGTAATCTCATCATTGTTATCCAAAGTTGGAAACATATCGAGTAGGATCCAGTGGTTTCCATGGTAAAAGTACTTTTTCCCAAGCCTCATAAGAAACTTGGTACTGACTGCATAAAGCAAATATAGTTGATGGGTGTCCAAGTCCATGCAATGACCCATGCACAATCAATCCCAATGCAGACTTTACTATTATTGATCCAACATCGATAGGTAATCCAATTTGAATACAGTAGTTTAAAATAGCGCATTCATTTGAAACTTTATTTACCCTCATAGTAGGTAATAATTTTGATGATATAAAGAAATGCCAATGCTTCGAGACAGGGTTAAGAAGTGCTGCAGAAAAACTAACATATCCGTCTTCGCGTAACTGCCAATCATCAGGTTCGTCGGTCAGATATCTATAGATCTCGTTCATACTGTATTTTAAAGGCACAAAGTTGGAATAATGACAAACAGAGGTATTTTCTATAGAAAATAATTCATTTACCCATGAAGGAGTAAATGTTACCCATCTTCCTCTGACGTAGACTTTTCTATTGTTGATCGCATGTAAATTAGAGTAAAACACTTTAACTACTAGAATAACTACAGCGGATGTCGTATAACAGAATACCTCCCAATGCCGCTGTGTGATCATTTCTTCGATTATTGTAGTGGAATTCTCTACTTCTCTGTTGACAAATCATCTTTCTTTAATAAGTCTTTTCTTCATCAAGCCTTTGTTGAAGATACGCTGCGCCTCCGAACTGACGAATTTTCTTCGGTTGAAAACTTCAGTTTTTGTGGTTTCTAAGAGTTTGGTGACCATTTCAGATCGAAAGGATTGGTCTCTAGTCGTTTCTAAGGAAGAAAATAGTGAAAATTTGGATTTGGGATAGTTTCCTACGAAGAAATGGCTTAGATTCGTCCAAAACCGCACGAAAAATCTTTAAAAAACCAAATTTTCAACAACCTCGCCGTCGGCAGGAAGTTTCTCGCCGTCGGCGAACTAGTTATAGAATTGACTCAAATTTTGCACGAGATCTCGCGGTTGGCGAGAATCGACCTCGCCATCTGCGAGATTTCGTAAAATTGTCTAATTTCGCTCTGGTCCGAATATTTTCGGATCTCATCATATAGGTTCAAATTTTGTGATGATTCTTATAAAAAATTTGAGTAGTAAGATTTGTTTTAATAATATAGATTCACTAATTTGCAGATAATTAAAATAAAAGACTACTATGGGTTGCCTCCCACAAAGCGCTTGGTTTAACGTCGTCAGCCCGACCTAATTTAATTAGTAATCAGGTTGACTAAGCATTAAAACTTCTTTAAAATTTGGTATTCTACCTTCAAAATATGGTTTTAATCTATGTTCCATTACCTTAAATCTATGTCTTGTTTTTGGATCTTTAATTTCTATAGTTCCATATGAAAATATTTGAGTTATGGTGAAAGGTCCTAACCATCAAGATTTCAATTTCCCAGGAAATAATTTCAATCTAGAATTATAAAGCAAAACTTCTTGTCCTGGTTCAAAATTTCTCTGATTAATCTTCCGATCATGCCATAATTTCATTCTTTCTTTATAAATCATGTCATTATCATATGATTCGTTTCTTAATTCTTCCAATTCATTTAATTGCAAGAATCTCTTCTCACCAGCTTCTTTCATATTATAATTAAATTCTTTAATCGCCCAACATGCTTTATGTTCTAATTCAACTAGTAAGTGGCAAGTTTTTCCATATATAAGCTTGTAAGGAGTCATTCCAATCGGAGTTTTATAAGCAGTCATGTATGCCCATAATGTAGTATCTAATCTTATAGACCAGTCTAATCTATTAGGGTTTACAGATTTTTCTAATATACGCTTAATCACTCGATTAGAAACTTCAGCTAATCCACTAGTTTGTGGATGATAAGCAGTTGATATCTTATGCATAATATTATATTTTTCTACTAGTTTGTGAATATATTTATTTCTAAAATGAGTTCCTCCGTCAGTGATAATCACTCTCAGCATTCCAAATCTAGTAAAAATATTTTTATTAAAAATTTTGAAACACTTTTAGCGTCACACCTAGGTAAAGCTTGTGCTTCAATCCATTTGGAAACATAATCAACAGCTACTAATATATATGAGTTTCCAAACGAAGGAATAAAAGGTCCCATGAAATCTAATCCCCAGACATCAAAAATTTCAACTTCTAATATAAAATTCAAAGGCATTTCAATTTTTCTCGATATGTTTCCTACTCTTTGGCATTTATCGCAGGTTTTAATATATCTATATACATCTCTAAATAGAGTAGACCAGTAGAATCCTGATTGTAGAATTTTATACGCAGTTTTATCTGTCCCAAAATGTCCTCTAAAATCAGAGTCATGACATTTTTGAATAATTGGTTCAGTTTCTTCATAAGGTACGCATCTTCTAATAATTAGATCCTTACATTGCTTATATAAGTATGGTTCATCCCAAAAGTATGTTTTAGTATCGTGAATGAATTTTTTCTGTTGTTGCAAAGTTAACATAGGTGGTAAAATGTCACTTACAATATAATTTACTATATCAGCATACCAAGGTATTTTCAACTCATTTATATTATAAAGTTGTTCATCAGAAAAACTGTCTAAAATTTCATTATCAGTATCAGTTAATTCATAATTTTCTAATCTTGATAAATGATCTACAATTTGATTATCAGTTCTCTTTTTATTAATGATCTCAAAATCAAATTCTTGCATTAATAATATCCATCTGATTAATCTTGGTTTAGAATCTTTCTTTTGCATTAAATATTTTATAGCAGAGTGATCGGTATGTACAATACATTTAGTTCCTATTAGATAATGCCGAAATTTATTAAAAGCATATACAACTGCTAATAATTCTCTTTCAGTGAATCGTATAATTTATTTCAAGATCATTTAGAGTTTTACTAAGCATAGTATATAACTTTGAAAATCTTATCATATCTTTGCCAAGAACTGCTCCTATAGCATAATCACTAGCATCACACATAAGCTCGAATGGTTTCTCCAGGTTAGGTGAAACTATTATAGGTGCTTGTAATTAATTTATCTTTTAATAATTCAAAAGCATTCGGACATTCAGTTGTAAATTCAAATTTCTTGTCCTTTTCAATAAGTTGGCATAGAGGTTTAGTAATTTTTGAAAAATCTTTAATATAAAGTCTGTAGAATCCAGCATGTCCAAGAAAACTTCTTACCCCTTTCATCGTAGTTGGAGGTGGTAATTTAGCTATAACTTGAATTTTTGCAGGGTCTACTTCCATGTTTTTTTCCGAAATTTTATGCTCTAATACAATGCCGCCTGTAACCATAAATTGACATTTCTTCCAATTAAGAACTAAGTTAGTTTTCTCACATACTTCAAATACTTTTTCAAGATGACTTAAGCATGTGTCAAATGTTGTTCCAAATACAGAGAAATCATCCATAAATACTTATATTCCATTATCAATTAATTTACTAAATATAGACATCAAACATCTTTGGAATGTTGCAGGTGTATTACATAATCCAAAAGACATTCTTCGAAAAGCAAAAGTTCCATAAGGACTAGTAAATGTAGTTTTATCTTGATCCTCAGGAGCAATTTGGATTTGATGATAACCGGTATATCCATCTAAAAAACAAAAATATTTATGTCCGGCTAATCTATCTAACATCTGGTCTACAAATGGTAAAGGGAAGTGATCTTTCCTGGTGGTTGTGTTTAATTTTCTATAATCAATGCATATTCGTCATCCAGTAACTTGTCTTATAGGGATAAGATTATTATTTTCATTAGCTTTGACAGTCACTCCTCCTTTCTTAGGTACACAGTGAATTGGGCTTACCCAAGCACTATCAGAAATAGGATATATAATACCATTATCTAACCATTTTAAAATTTCCTTTTCAACTACTTCTTTCATTATTGGATTTAATCTCCTTTATGGATCTGCTTTAGGTTTATGTTCATTATCTAAAATAATTCTGTGCATACAAATTGAAGGACTAATTCCTTTAATATCCGCTAAAGTCCAACCAAAATTTTTCTTATAATTTTTTAATGTATCTAAAAGTTTTTGTTCTTGAAATTCATTTAATTCAGATGAAATAATAACTGGTAGAGTTGAAGAATTACCTAAGTAAGCATATTTTAAATGATCAGGTAACATTTTTAACTCAAGTTCAGGAGGTTTAATAATCGATGGAACTATATTTTTTTCAGGTGTTTTCTCGTGTTATCCAAAAATTCAAATTTCTCTTGAATATAATCTAGTTCTTCATTTATCTCGGATTTTTCAATTAATTCAATATTTTCTTTTTCTAATTTTTCTTCATAATATTCCTTAAAATGTTCTTTTTGTAAATGATCGAGTACTTCCATTCGAAAACACTCATCATCTTTTTCTAAGTGCAGGATATTTCATTGATTTAAGCAATATTAAAAGTAACTTTTTGGTCATTTACTCTCATAGTTAATTCTCCTTTCGAACATCAATCATAGCTTTTCCAGGTGGCTAAAAATGGTCTTCCTAAAATGATAGGAATTTCTTTATCTTCTTCCATATCTAAGACAATAAAATCTACAGGAAAGATAAATTTGTCCACTTTTACTAATACATCTTCAATAACTCCCTTAGGATATGTAACAGAACGATCAGCTAACTAAAGAGTTACTGAAGTAGGTGAAATTTCTCCCAATCCTAATCTTTTAAAAATTGATAGAGGCATTAGATTGATGCTTGCTCCTAAGTCACACAAAGCTTTTCCATAGAATTTTTCTCCAATAATGCAGGATATGAGTGAAACTACCGAGATCTTTTAATTTTTCGTGAAGTTTTTTCGAATAATAAGCACTACACTCTTCACTAAGTGCGACTATTTCATTATCGGTAAATTTTCTTTTTTTATTTAGAATATCTTTCATGAATTTTACATAGTTTGGCATCTGTTCTAAAGCTTCTACGAAAGGAATATTTATCGTTATTTTTTTTACAATTTCAAGGAATTTAGAAAATTGTTTATCTTTTTTATGTTGAATTAGTCGTTGAGGAAATAGTGGTGGAGGTTTTTCAATAGAAATTTTCATAGGTATTAAAGGATTTTCTAAGTTTGGATATTGTTGATTCTTTTCCTTTTCAATTTCCACTTCCTCTTTTTGACTTTCAAGTTCTTTCTGAATTTGAGGTTTTAATTCTTTTCCACTTCGTAATTGTATCGCTTTAATTTGTTCATTTCCCTTGTCTTTGGGATTTATTTCCACATTACTAGGAAATGTTCCGAGTATTCTAGTATTAAGTGCAGTAGCGATATGTCCAAGTTGAGTTTCAATATTTTTAATAGCTGTTCCTTGATTTTGTAATTGGTTTCTTGTATTTGTAATTGATTTCCTTGATTTCTGTTTTCATAGGTATTAAAGGATTTTCTAAGTTTAGATCTTGTTGATTCTTTTCCTTTTCAATTTCCACTTCCTCTTTTTTACTTTCAATTTCTTTCTGAATTTGAGGTTCTAATTCTTTTCCACTTCGTAATTGTATCGCTTTAATTTGTTCATTTCCCTTGTCTTTGAGATTTATTTCCACATTACTAGGAAATATTCCAGGTATTCTATTATTAAGTGCGGTAGCGATATGTCCAAGTTGAGTTTCAATATTTTTAATAGTTGTTCCTTGATTTTGTAATTGGTTTCCTTGTATTTGTAATTGATTTCCTTGATTTTGTAAATGTTGACCCATATTTAATATTAATTCTTCTATCGATAATTTCTTTTCTTCAAATTGTGGATTATTATTATTAAATCCAGGTGGATAATTAGGTTTATAATTAGGATTTCCTAATGGTTGTGTCATATTATTCATCCATGGTTGACTAGTTGTGTTATTATTCCAATTAAAATTAGGATAATTTTTCCATCCAGGATTATAATAAGTTGCATAAGGATTATTGGGTCTGTTGTTAATTGCATTAATAGTTTCATATTGAGATTGGGATTCTATAAGTTGTCCAGATGAATTTTCTTCTGATATATTTGTAGAGTAATTTATTCCAAAATGATCTAATTTTTTAGATACAGCAGCGATTTGCGAAGCTAACATAGATATTGCATCATTTTCATGAATACTAGCTATCTTTTTCGGATTCATTCTATCAAGTGAGCCATTGAAAATTATTGGTTGTCATTTCTTCAATTAGTGCATAGGCGTCATCAAATGGTTTTGACATTAATGACCCTCCAAAGAAGAACGATCGATGATTGATCTTAAAGATCCTACTAATCCATTATAGAAAGTTTGGATAATTAACCAATCCGGTAACGCATGATGTGGGCATTTCCTAAGAAGTTCTTTAAATCTCTCTCGAAGCTTCATATATAGACTCTCCATCAAACTGACTAAAAGAAGTTATATCATTTCTAAGCTTAGCAGCTTTTAGATGGTGGAAAATATTTGGATAGAAATTTTTGTGATAATTCTCCCCAAGTTTTAATAGATCCAGAGTCTTAACGAATTTAACCACATTTTAGCCTTATCCCTTAAAGAAAAAGGAAAAAGTCTAAGTCTAATAAGCATCGTTAGATACTCCTTCATATTTGAAAGTAGCACATAGTTCTAAAAAACTAGCAAGATGTAAATTAGGATCTTCGGTAGGTGAACCACTAAATTGATTATTTTGTACCATTTGGATAATTGCAAGTTTAAGTTCAAATGAATTAGCAAGCTACATCGAGGTTTTGAATAGTTAAATGAATTTCATCTAATGTAGGGTTTGCATAATCTCGTAATGGTCTTGGTTGATTGATATTTTCATTTTCAGGAATATTTGTCATTTGTGTTAAATTTATAATTTCTCTTTTTTGTTTTCTAATTCTTTTAATTTTACGCACTAATTCTGAATCATAAGATATTAAATTTTCGTTTCCAAATTTTCGCATACAATTTTATAAAATAAATTTTAAATTAGTCTGTTACTCTAGTAAATAATTTCTTTACTTCCCCGGCAACGGCGCCAAAAACTAGACCCACTTTTTAATATGTTTGCAATTTATGTTTATAGCAAGGGCACAAATAACTTAATTTCGCTTTAATATATATATATATATGTTTAATGATTGAATGTTTAATGTGGATTCTACGCAAGTATACGTATCTTATCAAGTAATACATGGCTCTAGTGGAGTCCTGGTTATCTATCCCATATGGAAGTTTTTAACAGAATTGTTATCAGCTAAAGTTAAAAGAATTACTTACTAATATAGTAGACGGAAATTTAAAGTAACTAAAGCAAACTAAAGTAAACTAATGCTTGAAATAAAGTAGATTTAAATAATTAAGAAAAAGCATCATTCTCCTTGTTTTTTAGAAAATTAAGTGAATGATGATTTTAAATAGAATTCTTAAATTGTATTGTGACAAATAGGAGCATTCATATTCTTTACCCTTTGGTCCAGGTGCAAAGAACATTGACTAATCCTATGTTTGATTACCGAATCGCGGCTAGAGCCGGGAGGATACTCGTTGTCACTTCGAGCTCCCACGTTCCCTCACTCGAGGGCTAACATCTACACTTCAGCTCTCAAACAATATGACCAAATTGAATATTTTAGTCTGTCACACTAAAATGTCAAATTCTACGTCCGATAATTAATATTTCCCTATTTATTTGCACCCTCCTTCCAAGGTTTTTGACATCCCTGAATATTGGATGTAATTTTTACTATAGTTGATAATTCAACATATTTTAACTACTCAATCGGCGGATTGAAAGTAAATTAAGTTTTAAGTAAAAATTATCACAATTTATTTTAATATATTAGGTACTACTATTTAATTTCATCAATTCGCATAATTTTCATAAACAAGGAGAAATACTAAGAAAACTACTCAGAATGCATGGGAATAAAACAAAGCATGGATTTCATTTAAAGTTAACAACAATAATAAACAAAGATATTTATCTTAATTTCCTCCCTAAGCAGACTCCTTGAAGTTCCTTTGACTTTTCCTTCTAGTACAGCAAACTAAATAGCACTCAATTAAACTAATAAACTCAATAATGATAAACAAACACACTCAGACTCACTAAAATAGTACACACGTGATGACTCAAGAGACACACTTAAGACACTAGAATTCGGCCTCTATTTATAGAGGTAGGCAAAGGTCCAAGGGTGCTTAAACACCTCTTCAAAAAGTGTCCAGGTTCAAAGTATTTGCATTTTGAACTATCTCGCCGTCGGCGGGAAACGATCTCGCCATCGGCAGGGCTTCTTGTCGGCAACTATTTTCAGGTTGTGTGTTGTGTTTTGAAGAGGGGTCGCCTACAGAAATTGTCGGCGAATTTTAATTTAATTTAAATAAATAATTTGAAAAAATAATATTTGATTTTGAAAATAATTTTAAATTTGAAGGTTTTAAGATATGAGATTAAACCGATCTCACATCCCAAATAGTTTATATAAACAAGCACCGCACCACAACCGTGTATCTATCCCTAAGGATAGACACACTCGCTCGACTGGTGGGGCTCGAATAAATAAACTAGAAGATTTGTGACATCCGTTTGGTCTGCGAACCAATTTTATAAGCCGACAAATTCCCCGCTTAATATGAAAGCATTAAACGGGGTTTATATTACTCAGGTTCTTTAAAATTCTCTATAAGGGCAAGCCCCTATAGTTAATTACATCTTAAGTGACGGGAATCACCTAAGAAAACTCTCGATAATAATCAATAATTTCGCTCTCAAGAATTTCGAGGTTTAAGTTCTCGAAAGGATTGAAGTTTGGAATTTCAATAGGGAATGGATCAAATTTGGAACATTTTTGTTTTGGGAATCCAAAGGAAGAAAATTAGGAGAAATCACAGATTCGAAGCGAACTTCGGTAATTTCCCGACTATCCTATTGTTTGGCTTGAATTTAGGAAAAGCCCTAATGTTTATTTAATGTTTTAATCTTGCCAATTTTAATTAATTAGGGCTTATATTTATATGACAAAATCATACAAATAGCCTCGAAGATGTGAGGGTTTATGTCGTATCGACGACTACCTCGGAATCCTAAGACCGGTTAGGGTTTAATTTGCAATGCAAATGCCTAACGAAGAGTTGAGGATTTATGCTTGCACTAGTGCAAACTACCTCGAAGTCCTATGGCTTTGTTATTTAATTCTAGGAAAGTTTCTGTGAAGTAGACTCAGGTTTTGCTGATGATGATGGCCGTGCTGCCCACCATGCTCCGAGCTCCTTGTTGTTGCAGAGGTTTAGTTTTAGAAATCATAAATCAGGGGATGAGAAAAGTGTTTTGGTTTAGAGGAAATCTTAATTTCCAGGTGTTTTCAATATTTTAATTAAAATAAATCTTAAAGTTGATTATAACGACACCGGTTAAGATCCCACTGGTTCCATCCTTCGGCATCATTATTTTTATCGGATTCACTTAGTCCGGATGAATTTGCTAAACTCAACCGAATGAGTTCCACACTTTCATTTAGACCGTGGGAAATCCCGTTAGCAACACGTAGGTTACATCATCCGAGGTATTCCCGATCATCCAACGAGACGTTTTAATTTAATTGTAATTGTAGTTTTCGTGTTCTGTTTGTGATTAAATTTTGAGTTGTTTTATATTTTGAAATGTTGTGGCGGTGAATTTTATCTTGCAATGACTTTTAACTTAGTTTTGGTTTCAGTTTTAGGGTCTATCCTAAAGGTGTGGGTTTTCATGCAACAGTTGTTTATCATGCAAGAAAAAGTAAGTGCAATGCAGTTAACTAAATTGCAATAATGTAAATTGCAAGAAAGTAAATTGCAATAAAATAAAAGCGTACCTGGAGGGTCTTCCCGTCATCCCAAGCTGCACTTAAAACACAATTAGAATATTTAAGCAAGTTCCTAGATAAAGCTAAAGGAAGGGTTATGGTTTTCTACCAAATTCCTAATCCTATAGCTTAGTCATCTCCTATGACGTCTAGGTTCTTTGTGTTTTAGTTTAAGGACGATTTTCTTCATCAAAGAACAATTAAGTCCAATTGTTCTTATAAATGTCCTATCATATCGAGGAAGTGCTTAAGAATAATCTTAAACATCTTTTCAATATTTCTAGGATTGTTTTAAGTCCAAATGGGTTTAATTATACAAATGAATTAATCGTCCGAGGATTCAAGTTTTGTTGTTATCTTACTCGAGTGAACTAGGACATTTGAATATCCTATAGGTGAAGTAACATTTCATTTAATGTTCGTTTAGGAGTTATAATAACCGAAGCTTTCGAGGGTAAATTGGTATTCAAATGATTTGATTTAAGTTAATGGGTTTAAATTTGGAATAGTGTTCGAGTTGCTTTATATTTAATTTCTTTCTATTTTAGGTGATGTTATTTAATTCAATTTAATTTAATTTAATTTAATTTAATTGAGTTTTAATTTAATTTAATTCAGTTTAGTTTGATTTGATGTTACATTAAATTAATTTAATTTAATTTAGTTTTAATTTAATTTGATTTAATTTAGTTTTAATTTAATTTAATTTAATTTAAGTTATTTAATTTAATTTAATTTGTTTATTTAATTTAATTTAATTTAATCTTTAATTTAATTTTTAATTTAATTCAACTTTTAATTTCAATTTAATTTACATAATTTAATTTAATTTTTAGTTTAATTTTATTTTTAATTTAATTGAAATTTTTAAAAGAGTTTAATAATTTAATTTTAGTTTAATGATTAAGTCTTTTAATGTTTTGAATTTGAGTTATCATTTTAATTAAGAATTGAATATTAATGAGATAATTAATTTAGGGATTTTTAAATTAAAGAATAAATCTCCTCCTAATAATATCCCTATTTTAATAATTCCAATTTTATTATTCTTCCAAATTTAATCAATTATTTAATTAAAGTTTAATCATTTTAAATTGCTTAATGGGTTTCTACCCTTTAATTATTTAAATTTCAATCATCCAAATCAGATTAGGATCAAATATTTTACTTGTTAATTTTTTTATTAAACCTAAAGTTTTAATTAAGGATTAAAAATTTTAATTACCACTTTACCCTTTAAGCTTAATAATTTCATAACTCACTAAATTGAACTCAAATGAACATGAAATTTTTATGTGACTTCACTAATATGTCAATAAAGACATGAGAGGAGAAAATGTGATTTTTCTGTATTTAATTTATTTATATAATTATTTTTGGTGGAAAATAGAGATTTCCAAGGAAAATTTAATAACATGACCAAGGGAAGGTTTCTATCCTTAAGAAAATTAGCGGACATTCCTAATGACCAGAGGATCACTTGAACCAATTTTGGTGATTTTTTGAATTATATTATTTTTATTATAATTATTTTAAGTTTTGGAGTGTTAATTAATTTAAAAATAAAATAAATGTTGAAAAATGAATTTTATATTTTTCAAA
Organism: Papilionanthe hookeriana x Papilionanthe teres; assembly: GCA_022702705.1. Taxonomy (NCBI): domain Eukaryota; kingdom Viridiplantae; phylum Streptophyta; class Magnoliopsida; order Asparagales; family Orchidaceae; genus Papilionanthe; species Papilionanthe hookeriana x Papilionanthe teres. Next base: position 152,851,024 of record CM040422.1, on the reverse strand, counting down.
AATCTCTCTGATATCAAGGAAATCAGAGAAGCAAATTTTGCAATTTTCTGATTTTTCTATGATTTATTATAATTATTTTAATGAAAAAGCTAGAAAATATATTTTTTTAATTTTAAAATTACCTTAAAGCTTTAAAATTTAATATCTCACTAAATAGACCTAAGAAAAATATGGGGTTTGTTCCTAAGTGATTAAAATTCAAAATTTGACATTTTGGTGAATTTTATTATTTTTGTGATTTTTATTATTTTTTAATTATTAAAAATATTAAAATAATATTAAAAATCAACTTTTTTAGAAAATTGAAATTTTAATTTTCTTAGATTCCCCTAATATCGGAGAGGCTCCAAAACCAATTTGGTGAATTTTTGAAAGGTATTTTGAAAGTTATGAATTTTTTAAGTTTAAAATGACTAAGTGGCTTAATCAACCCAATTAGTGGGGCTAACCAAGTCCAATCGACCTCAAATCTTTATGGTGGGTTCCTCTGATCCTAAAGGTCAGTGGAGAATTGATTTCAAGTCAATTTGATGTATGGTTAACTCTAATTAATTAGAGACTTATTTTGAGTGTTTAAGCCAGATTAGGGTTATTTTAAATGAACTAACTCAAAACCTATTTTTCCTAGGGTTCTCTGGTCATAAGGAACATCATCAAATTTTCCTAGAATTTATTTCACAACATGCTATTTATTGGAATTAAAATACTCAAAACGAGTAATATGAACTTGAAAAATCAATAACTCTTCATAGGGATGGCCTCGACTTTGGAAAATTCGGGGAATGTTCCCGAATTCGGAGGCTTAAAAGCCCTATGGTCTCATGCCATGGTGAATTGTATACATGCATGGAGAATTAAAAGTATGCAGAGAATAAATAAATTATAAAAAATAAAATACTTGATGAAATTAAATGATTTCTTTTCCACATTATTCTCCTCCGTTCACCGAGCAAGAGGGTATTTTTATTTTATTTTTCTGATTTTTCTACACAAAGTTATGAATTTTTGAAGTTTAGGGAATTAAATAAATAGAAAATACCCTAATTTTCTATTTATCCACGCGGCGCCAACTCATCCTCGGCATCTCCGAACGCACACGCGTCGCGCTCCCATTCGACGCCGCCATCCGACTCGGCGCTCCGGCCCCGCGGTTCTTGTACCGTCTCCTGGTCCGACGCCATCTGAGCCGTCCGTCCGCGCGTGTATTGAATGGACGGCATCCGTTCATCGTCCCCGAGCATCCTCACCCGAGAGCCGTCCACACTAAATCCCTAAGATCTCACTCGATACTCAATGGATTTTCATGTTCTTATGCTCTCATGGATTCGTCTTGAAGAGACGAACACATCTATACGGTTATCATGCATTGAAATTAAAGCATTTGAAATGGGGAATCTCCGAAGCTCGGGATGAAGAATTAGCTCATACCTTTGTTCGGAGAAGTGTGGCTTTGATCCGAGGTTTGTTGCACCTTCGATTGGATCCCGGCGAAGCTCCGGATGAAGTCTCCCGGTCGCAGTGAATTGTCTAGATGTGATTTCGACCAAGCCCGATCACAAAGCTTGGAGGCCGGAGCAACCTGGGTGGCTCTGGAGATGGGGCTTTTGTTGGTGGACACCTTCCCTTGGTCCGGTGAAGGTGTAGGACCAATCGATTTGAGGATTGGTCCACTGTGGAGAAGTGTCCTGGTTTTGGGTGGAATTTCAACTCTGAAATTGAGCTCATAGAGAAGAAATGGCAGGGGGATCTCTCTGGGGATCAAGTGCTCTGTGTATGGGGAGGAGTCTGGAACAATTTTGGCAGAGTTTCCTTAAGGTTTGTTTCAGCACATCTCATGGCCGAGAGGGGTGGTGTTTAAATAGGAGAGGGTGGAGGGCCTCCCAGGGAGAGTTAGGGCTTGGGATCAGCCTGCTCTTGGCAAGAGAAGAACGAGCTCCAATGGCCACCTGGGGATGGGGCGGCTCAGCGAGTGAGAATTCCAAGTTGGGCTCACATGTGAGCTCTCGGCCATGGTGTTTTCCGGCGGCTCGGTGGCCGGCCGGCCAGGAATTGGTCACCCTCAAGGTCGGGTGGGTCGGGTCGGGACTTGGTGCGAGCAATCGGCAAATGCCATGTGTAAAGAGCTTGGATTGAAATGGAATGGGGGAAGGCCATTTTGGGTTCAAATGAGTCAACCCATGGTTTTGGGCTAGGTTCACCACCCAAGGCCTGGTCTTGGGCTGAAAAGGGTCACTTGGGTCTGCCAAGAGAGAATGGTGTGGTCTCCATCCATGATGAGGTGGCTAAGCATGGTTTAGTGTGTGACATGCTTAAGGTAAAAAAGGGTTTAAGGAGGATTAGGAAAGGGGCCCCTCCTTTTGCCATTAATGGCTTGATCACATGTCAAGCCTTCCATGGCTTCATGTGGCTTGTCCATGGCTTGCATGGCTCACCTTTGGCTTGGGAAAAGGTTTGGTCAATTTCATGAAAATGGATTTTAGGAATTTTTGGTAATTTGATGGAAATTTGTATGAAACTTGATTTGGAATAATTTGATGGTGAATTTAGGACTTAGGTAATGGCTTTAATTAAGTGGATTGCAAATGGAGATGTCATGTGGGCTTTAGGGTAGATTTTGGGCTTTTGAATTTGAAGGAAGTGGGCTCTTAGGAAAGTTTAAGGGAAATGGGCTTTTTGATTTTAGGATGGGCATTTGGGTAAAGATTTTGTGAAGAACTTTGTCAAATAAATGTCATAATTGGTTTAGGGATGTTCTATGAAGGGCTTGGAGTCAATTTGGTGTGATTTGGAGTTGAATTGGGTGAGTTTGGGTTAGGTTTGGGTCATGGGTCGAAATTGGGCTTTAAGGCCAAAAGTGAAATTGGATCCAAATGTCAATCAAATTGGACTTGGATTTGGTCTAGATTGGTATTGGGGATGTTGCATTGAAGTTTAGAAGTGAATTGGACCAAAATTGGGGTCAATCGGGTAGGTTTGGTTTAACATTGGGTTCACTTTGGGTTAAAATGGGCCAAATTGGGGTTTTGACAAAAGTAGGATAAATTGACAAAATTGGCCCATGGTGTAGTTGGACAAAATGAAATTGGGAATATTTGGGATTTTTTTGAGTTTTCTGGGAATTTTCTGAATTTTTGGATTTTTGGGTCAAGAGGGGTATTTTGGGTATTTGGAGGGTATTGGGAGGTTTTGTTGGAATTTTTGGTATTTTTGGGTATGGATGATCAATTTAAGTGATGTGGAAATGTTTGGGAATGATTTTGGAGAATTTTGGGTAATTTGGAAATTTTTGAGAAATTTGGGTAATTTCGAGGTTTTGGGTAGAAATGAGCGGGTGTAGGGTCCGGGGTCAAAAATCGAAAATTTGGGAAATTGAAGATTGGGTGGATGTAAGTGGAAAGAAGTCATTTTGGTTGAGCCATGAAGCCATATCAAGCCCATATGAGCCATGAAGGGACTCATTTGAGGCATTCACTATGTTGCTCCTAACCCTCTAGCCGAGGGCTCGGGGGTTAAGGACCATCCATGTGAATCACCTACATGAGTCGGGAGGTCAAGTTAGGTATGGGTGTAGTTTTAGGAAGTGTGTGAAAGTGTAGTGTATAAGTGTAGTGTGTGTGTAAGTCGCCACTCACTGGCACCGGGCCACCAGGGCGATCCTAAGGCCAAAGAGTCCTATAGGGACTCATCCTTTAAACTTCCACATTTGATTTTAACCCTCTAGGTGATTCCTACAGTCAAGTTTGTAGAGTTTGCAGGGAGTTAAGAAGTGGTTTGAATTTCTAAAAGGTGGGTCCCAATTCTAGTCCTCTAAGATAGTCAAAGGAAAAGCCTAAGGCTAGATCCTAAGCACTAAAAAGAAGAAGAGAAGACCTCATCAAAAATGAGGTCAACACTTCTAGAAGGTCTTCAAACCACGCGATCTCGCTGTCGGCGAGGTAGTTATAAATCCTTCAGAAATTCTCCTTAGTAATCTCGCTGTCGGCGACTTAGTTCAATTTGCATGAATTTCTTCCTTTTTGATCCAAATTCGCTCAATTTCATGTTTTTTGCTTCCATCACTTATAAATCTTCATTCCTGCAGTAAAATAAAGAAAATATCTTTCTTTAAAGTGTAATTTAATCAAAAATAGATATGAATTTCTTAATGAATTTTCCCGTGATCAGTGATGCAGATAAAGCTATTTATATTCACATTTGACATTGAAATTTCATATTTCAACAGAAGTAGGCTTTTTAAAATTTCAAATTTGCAGGATTTAATGATTGATTTTCCAATGAAATTTTCGCATCTATGACAACAGTATAATAACTGATAAAGATCCAAGCTTAGTTTGGATTCTGATTTCTAATCATGATTTTCATTTTCACATCTTATACAAGAATGTGTTCTAAGCCTTGGTCGAATTCACCTTTATGTAATTTTAGAGAAATTTACATGCATATCATACAATCCTTGTGTATTTACATAAAGTTTGATACTTCAACAATTGTAATACATTGTTGTCATAAAACTGTAAGTGAAAATGTTTAGAGAAACTAATGAGCATGTTTTGTGTTGAGAAATTTAGGGCAAAGAAACGCAAGAATCGAAGAAAATCTAAAAGAACACAGAGATATAAAGAGGTTCAGCAAAAATGCCTACATCCTCGGGAGCATGCGACGAATTCACTATTTCAGAGGAGTTGCAAGTTCGGTTCCCTATACCCATAGGATTACACATTTATTTATAAATAACACCCACAGATAAATTACTAAAACTCCCTCACTCCTCCCAACCCGCTAAATTCCAAGAGATACCCCTTTTCACTAGGAGACACACCTCTTCATTCCAAGACACTCCAAATTTCTGGTATATGAGCCATACCTAACATTTTGCTAATTAGAAGGGATTGAGAAAGGCAAATGAGACTTGATCCTACGCGAACAATGAGCACGAGAGATGAAACAAGAGAAAAAGATGATGTCTTACATAGGAGATCGAGGCCTTGCATGTGAGAGACAGCCAAAAATGATTTCTAAGGCAAACCAAGCAGCAAGGACAACGATGAATAGTGTGAGGGGTGATGATGTGCAAGAACAACATTGAAACAATTAGGACAAGCAAACATGAATATTATAAAAGTTGAAACCTAGAAGTGTGCATTACTTGGTCAAAATCGAAAAATCGACGTTAACCAAATAAGTTTGGTTGATTCGGTTTAGTTTCAAAGAAGTATTTCGATTTTTTATTTTTAGTAATTCAATATTTAAATTTCAATTATTTGTTAGATTTTAATTTTTATTTAACCAAATAAATTGAAAAATCAAAAATTGAAAATTAAATGGAGAACTCATAAAATTAAATCGATATTATACCAAGAAATGAAATTACTGATGTTTGTTTATAACTGAACTCCAACTAACAACTAAATTTCAGTTTGATCGTAACCAAATTAACAACAACAAGCCTTTATCCCACAAAGTGGGGTTGGCAACATGAATCTTGTTTCTCCATCACGTCTTATTAAGTGTCATATTTTCATTTTTCATACAACATGCCCACGTCTTTATTGGTCTACCTCTACCTTCCTTAAATTAAATCAAATATAAAACATCTACCCTCCTAACCGGATCAAAAGATGGCCGATATATAATATGACTAGACCATTTTAGACGACTCTCTCTATGTGTCATTGGAGCTACACCGACCCTTTCATGGATACATTGTTTTGCATTTTGTCTGTAAGTGTAAATTCACTCATCCACCTAAGCATTCTCATCTAAACAACACTTAACTTAGTTTTATGCTTCTCTTTTATAGGCCATTTAAACTAAATTAAATTTTGGTTCGATCAGCTTGATTTAATCAAAATGTTGATAGATTCAGTTTCACAAATTTCATATTTCTTTTGATATAGGTTTGACCACTTTGAAAATCAATCCATCCAAACTAACCAAATGCTCACCCCTATTGACAACATGCGGGTTTAGTGTCAGATACAAGAGACACGAGAGACAATACAATGACGAGCTTCGATGCCAAGAAGAGGGAGAGGAAAATAAAACAATATTGAAGTTAAGAGTATATTTATTTTTCAATTTCTGAAAAAAATATTTTGGTTTAAAATTTATTAAGTTGTAATATTAGACCTTCATAAACAGTGCAAATATTTTAACTAAGTTTGATTTGGAGGTAAAAATCAAGAACGATTGAAGGTGAGGTAGGAAAAGGAGTTTAAGCTATGAAACCAAATCAGAAAATTTCAGCACTTTTGTTTATTGAAAGATTAAGTAATTGGTTTATTCAGTAATTTTAAATAACTGTGGCACGAGGATTTTCCTCCGAAAGCTGATCTGGTTTGGACCACAAACTAGTTCGATTGAGATGGGGTTGAACCGCTGGAATTTTCCCCCGTTCCTATTTTCATTTCTCGCCCATCCCTCTTCTATTTATGTGCTTTTTATGCCTTAGGTTTAGCGGATGTTATTTACTGATTTCAATTTGTGAGAAAAACCCCATCGTCCCATTTTCCCCTCTGATGAGCTATATCTGATGATTTTGGAGGTGCTCTGGTTGTATATCTCTCCCCGATGGTGATTATCTACCTTAACTTTCTCTCCAACCCTTTCCTTACCACCTTTTTCCCTCCTCTCAACCGCAAACACTACTCGAGTTCCCTCATTCTGCAACTCCATCTTCTCGTCAACACTCACAGCCGCATAACCGACCCAGTCGCTTTGTTGTAATCGATCTACCAATCTCCACAAAGTCCCTGCCTTCCTCCCTTATTGTTGCCATCCACACCTCCTTCCCACTGTCGTATCAGACATTACCTCCATGTCTTCAACTCTCCTAACCGTTCCCTCACTGTCACATCCCCACTATTGCCCCTCACAACCATACAACAAACTACCAAGTTGCAGCCTCTTCTACCCCAGTCCCCTCTTACAACAATGCTCAATCCCAGTCATCCCACTTGTTGTCCAGTTAGGGTTCATCCATTCGTCGTCGCCCTACATTGTCTTCTTATGCTTGTCATCAATTATCTTCCCTATATTGAAGCATCGTTGTTGTATCCTTTTAAATTTCAGTAATAATATTTGCATTTATATTATGGTTTGTGTTGGATCCGATATTATTTGATATTAGAGTTAATCCAACCGTAGTACTATCCTAGGGTTTCCTAGCATCTGCCCCTTCCCAAGCCACCACAACAAATTTTTTTTCTTTCCTATTCCCAACTATAGCCAAAACTTTGACCAAATCCTCAATTTCATTTGCTGGTTTTCAAAATCAACAACCTTAATTAAATTTTTAGCTCTCTCACCTCCCAAGTCTAAACTCTCGTCATTCCATCATTAACATACATGCTCGACCCTTCCAGAGAGAAGATACAACGAGGGATCCTCCAACTTCAGAAGTGGATTAAAGACATGGAAGATGAAATACAATGGGAGGCTATCATCGACCGTGGTTCGAAAGATTAAAGGGGGGAATGAGAAGATATGAAGATGGGGTCGGAAACATAGTGTCACTTCCTACCAATTTATTTTCGTCAAAAGTTGCAGACTCTGACTTCCGATGTCGAGAGACCGCATCATCAGGGGACCACATGGCTACTATCCAACAAAACCAATCCGCAAGTGGTGCGACTTTTTGAATTGCCAAAATTTATGAACTCAAATATACATATATATATATATATATATATACATATATATATATATATATATATATGTATGTATATATATATATATATATATATATGTATGTATGTATATATATATATATATATATGTATGTATATATGTATATATATGTATGTACATATATATATATATATATATATATATATGTACATACATATATATACATATATACATACATACATATATATATATATATATATACATACATACATATATATATATATATATATATATATATTGATTTAGTTTTTTATTGAGTCACACAATTAAACGCAAGTATACGTATCGCTCAAGTAATAAAGGGCTCTAATGGAGTACTAAATATCGATCCCACAGGGAGACAATTAATTTTATAACGTAACACATAAATCACTTCTCGAATCACAACACAATTGCAAATAATTATTAATCTTAAAATAGAAACAAACAGTTGTAGTTACTAATTTTACCAAAGTACGTTCTAACTTTCCAGCAGGTTAAACTGATACAAGACAAAACTTATAACAAAGTTCAATTGTAAGAAAGAATCTTCCTCCTCTCCAATAATAATATGATGATTTTTGTGACATAGATCAGTGATGCAAATGTATTGTGCCAAATAGGAGCAATTCTTTACATTTTCCCAAACGCATAAAGAACATTGGCTAATCCTAAGTTCAGTCCCCAAATCCGTGGTTAGGCTGTGAGGATACTGACTCTCACTCTAGAGCTCCCACTTCTGTTCCCCTGAAGGCTAACTCTCGCTTTGGTTTCCAAACCCTAAGATCAAATTGAGAATTTCAGTTTGTCACTCTAAAATCTCCAATTCTACGCCCATCAACCTCCATTAACTACGTCACTAATTCTTGAACATTGAATATGACCTTCACTTTTGTTGTGGAACTCATAATCCTTTCGGAATATATGTTTCCCAACAAGTTTTAACAATTTAATTGGCCAGATCAAAAAGTAAATGAAGTACAAAGTGAAAAGATCGTCACAAATTCTTCATAAAAAATCGGCACATTATTTTTATATCACAACATCAATACATCACATGAAAAGGAAGAAGACAAAAAATCTATTCAAGATTCATGTGTAAATGATGACATAATATGAATTTTATATATAAAAGCAACATCATACAAAAAAAGTAAATAAAAGACAACCTATCTCAAACTCTTCCCCAAGCGAATCTCAAGGAATTCCTTTGACTCCTCTTCTTTCTTCACAATAACACACAATTCTCTCTTTAGATAAGTAAGGAAGAAGAAATCTCACTTTCCCTCTCTTCTTATACTCTACAGAAGAGAACACACAACACCTAGATTTCCTAAATAAAATGAAACACACACTCACTCTTCACTCTCTCACACTCTAAACTCTCTCCCCCTCACTAAATCTTTCTCTAAAATAGTTTAAATCTGGTCATAACTGATTTCTCAAAAGTTTCTTCAAGCATCCCACTAAAATCCGACTAAATACATTGAATCTAGTTTGAAATAGAGATAGGGCGTGGTCCGGCGTAGGATATGGAGCCGTCCGGCACTATTTTTCGCCTTCTGGTCCAAAATCCCTGTAAATTGGCGTAGTCCTGCGCTGGTGACGGCGCCATTCAGCGCTAGTTCAATAAAATGTACTTTTGCTCCATTTTGCTCCAAATTTGCTCATTTCCGCTTCACTTTGCTCCAAAGGCCTAAAATCATTGTACCTGTATGAAATCATAAAAAATAGTTTTCTTTAAAGTGCAATATTATCAAAAACAGGTATGAAATTGACATTATAAAGCTATCAAATTTTCAGTGGATCAAGATCCCCCAAACTTAACTATTATTTGTCCTTAAGTAATTTTAGTTAATAAATAAAATAATGATCCACTGCAATGAACATTATTTCTATAATACCATAATTTTGACTTAGATAAGTACAATAGTAAAATTTTTAGAAAGATTTTTGAATAATTCAAGTAAATTTTGCAGGTGTAAGACTATTTAGTAATCAAGTCTAAGAATTATAGTATTCTATTCATTTCAAAAATGACTGTAGATTGTACTATTAAGGCACTTAAAAAGAATTACATGAAAAGAAGTTTATGAAAACACTACCAGTAAAGATGCTAATAAATACATATAAGTTCAAAAAAATAATTAAGTTTTTCTCTTTATGTAGATCCAAAGGAAGCTAATTTTTTATTAGGCATCTCCTCAAGCTTCTTCTCACTTTTTCTTTTCTTTTTCTTCTTTTTTCTCTTTTATCTTTTTTTTTTCTTTTGCTTTATACTTCTTTTTTTTTTCAAGTGAGGATTACTATGTCTGGGCAGTCTTTAATAATTTTGAACTTCACCCTTTTCACCCTAAATTTAAAATTTACCACAATCATTTACCTTATAGGCAGTTCTTTAGCTTAATATTGATTCATCATAGAGTCTCAATTCTTTCTTTTCACATAAAGTTTTAGGATTCTTAATACTTCAAACATACAGTTTTTCTTACTTTGAATAGTTGACTATAGTCACATTCTCTTATACCAAAAATCTTAGCCTACAAAAATACTTTTCATTTTCAAATAATTTCATTCAAATCTACAAAATACTTAAATAAAATCAAAATACAGTTATCTGAAATTGAGTTATATCAAAGGAAATCATGTTAATAATTTTAAAAATACTTTTAAATGAGAACAATTAATAATTAATTCTTTCCCTCCCGCAAACTTAAAATTTTAAATATCAATACAATTAACATGAGAAGAAAGAAAATATATAAACATATATAACTCATACCTCAATATGTTGGGCTTTTCATACCCTTAGAGTTTAAGCAGGTTTTCTTCATAAGTTAGAACAGTATGCCTGAAATAATTAAGAGTCTTTCTACACACAAATATGGGTTAGAAATTTGCAAGGGAAGAAGTTTAAAATTTTAAAACATAAAACATCAACTAAGTACAAAACATCAACATCTAACTATTACTATCACATATTAAACTAATAAATTAAACAAATGTAAATTCCACTATCACATCACATTCATCACAATTCAATATAAATTTTGTTACAAACACAACCAAATACAAATTACATCACAGATACAAATCATAGTATCTCAGGTACATCATAGATACATCAACAAATGCAAAATACAATAAAAATAAAAATACATAAACTACCAATCATCATCTGCAGGAGCTCCACCATCATCAGGTTTATCAGGCAGGTATCAAGTGTACTCAGGGTATGTAGGAAGTACAGCACTAGTGTCTTCCCTAAAGAATCTCATCTGTGCGTCATGATAAGCTATCTCATATTCTCGCTACCGCACTTGATAATCATCATTTATCTTATTTCTTGATTTTAATCCCTCTACTCTAGTGTTCATTTTCTCTAACTGATCCATAACATCATGCAGAGTATGTTCCCTAAATGTAAATGATCTCTCATGACTAGAAGAAGATGCATCAGCTCTCTTACTCCATTTCCATCCTACATGGGCTTCATAGATTTTCAGATTTAATTTACTAATGTGTTTCAGGGGATGGACTAGCTCATCATTATCTTCAGTTGCTACACCTGACTGAATACACAAAGCATGAATCAGGCTGGGGTGTCCTAGTCCACCTGTAGTTTCTCCTTTTGAATTTGTCAAAATATTCTTATGAATAATAGCCCCAATAGTAATAATTTTCTTGTTCTGAATAAAGTAATTTAGAACAGATCTCTCTACAGTAACCTCGCTGTAATGGTTGGTGGGCATAAGTCAGAAATAAAATAATGTCAGGCTTTCGATACATGATTCAAAGTAGAAAGGGGGGAAGTTAACTTTTTGCCTCTGTTTAATCTTCTATTCCCCTTTTCCATCAGTCAAATAGTTCATAACCATATCCAATGATTCATTACTAACAGGAAAATTTTCGTATTCACATGAGAAAAGTGTTTTGAACAGATAAAATGCATTGATGCGGGCGGGGGTAAATTCAACCATTTGTCCTCTAACCAGGATATATTCGCTCTCAGAATATAATAAATTTGCATAAAATTCTCTCACAATCGCCAGCACGCTTCAGCAGTAAAATAACAAAAAATTTCTCATTAACGATTTGCAATTAGTTCTTCAATCACACCTCCAGAATTTTCAAAGGCTTTCTCTTGAATACACTTCTTATTGCTAAGAAATGTACTAAAGCGGAAATAAACCTTGAAATTCACAAATTTACTCTCATCGCAATCAAATTTTCTCTTCCCCTTAGTCATTCTTGAAGCCATTCGTCTAAAAATATCAAATTTATCCCAATCAATTTCAAAATTGCAATGTAATTGACTCCAAAGTAAATTTAAATAAATAAGAACTCCAATATCATGGAAAATCTCCAAATTTCCTCTAAAAACCTTAAAATTCAAATCTTCCTAATGTAGGAGATTTCCATAGTCAAAATCGAAAAAATTTAGTTTAAAGTGTAGCTTTTGCCAAGAGAAAATGAAATCTAAACTTTTTCAGCCACGAAATCGCTTCAAATTCAAATGCAAGTGAGCCCTAGGTACGAAAATCGGCTTTGTCTAGAGGTAGAAGACGATGGTTTGGGCAAAAATGGCCGGTCCAGGGTTAAATCGTGAAATTTTGGGGTTTGAGATCTTTTTGTGGGTCAAGCTCGGTCCAGCGCTGGTGATAGCGCCGTTCGACGCTATTTTTCGCTCAATAGTCCAAACTCTGTCTTTTGGAGCCGTCTGGTGCTGGTGACGGAGCCATTCAGCGCAAGTTCAAAAACTGGAGTTCCAACTTTCTTTTGTAATTTTGATCTTTTCAAGCTCGCTCCGACGTCTAATTAATCCATTTAAGAATTGAATAACATACTTAAGTCATGACAATTTATATTTTTTAACACAAACAACACAAAACATCACTTTGATATATAAAATCCAAATTACAAAAACACATAAATAACACTAAACGCTACACATCGTCAAGCTATAAAATACTAAAATTCAGTGTCGCTCACAACCACAACACAATAACACTGAAAACTGAACAAGAAAGCAAGTCCAAATATAACATCCAAACAAAGCAAAGCAAAGTAAGCAATCAGTTCAAATATATAAACACAGAAACACAATAATTATGTCTTCATTCTTCCTCAGAACTATCATAAACTCTAAATCACCAATTGATTGAACGTGAACAAACAGATTGTGGAATGGACGAAACGGGAATTCTTCAGTAGAATCCTCCTCAATCCAATCTTTTCTTCTCATCATACGTATCAAACTTCCTTCATGGTACCCAGAATGATCAAAGTATTCCTTCATTTTCCAATCCAGGTGATCAAATAAATCAGATAAATTGCTGATTGCATTCATCAGGTGTTGACTGTCCTTTTCCAATTTCTTAATCTTCTTCAAAATGATTTGTAAACTTTCAGGAAAGTAAGGAGGAATGGTGTCGAACTCTGAGATGGTTGATCTTCAATGATACTTATGTCATTCATATCACTAACTGTCTGATTACTATGTTCATTCGTTGGGTCTATAGGCTTCCAAGGTAGTACTCTTTCTCAATTCTCATATGATACTTGTAATTGACTGCAGAGGAGAAATATGGTGGAAGGATGTCCAAGCCCATATTTTGATTTATGAACAATCAATCCCAAAACAGATTTAAAAATTATAGAACTAACATCAATAGGCATCCCCATTTGAATACAATAGTTCAAAATAGCACTCCTTGGTTACTTTACTGATTTTCATAGTTTGGAGCAATTTTGCACATATAAAATAATATAAGTGCTTCAACGTAGGATTCAACAGTGTGGTCGAAAAACTTGCATACTTGTTATCTCTTATCTCTCAATCATCACTTTCATCTGTCAAATATTTGTACATATCATACATATTGTCCTTCATTGGGGCAAAGTTTGAATAGTCGCAGATCGGCACATTCTCAATCATGTATAAATCATTAATCTTTGCAGGAATAAATGTGACAAACCTACCTCGCACATAGGCTGATCCTTGGTTGATTCCATGAAGATTCCTATAAAACTCTTTCACAATCGGGACAACTACGTCGGTAGTAGTATAACATAACACTTCATAATGTCTCTGAACAATGATTTTTTCAATTCGAGTAGTACGAGAATTCATACGTTGATTCACGAAGTCTCGCTCCTTAATTAGCCTCATCTTTAAGATATTCCTGTTAAATAAACGAAAAACTGTTTTATGAACAGCAGCATGGTTCGGCGTTGATGACAGCGCTATCCGGCGCTAGTTCAATTTTTGTCAAACTTCATTTTCTCCAAATTCTTTCCAAACTTCGATTTGATTCATTTCTTTGATGTTGTTAATGAATTTAAGGAATGGTAGGACTTAATTAAGTAACAAGCAAACACAAATAACACATCAAACAAGCAAACACTCAATAACTGTAGGTTGTATTCAACAAAGCGCTTGGTTTAACGTCGTCAATCCGACATAACTTCCAGTTATTCAGGTTGATCCAACATTAAAACCTCTGTAAAATTAGGTCTATTGCCTTCAAAATATGGTTTTAATCTTTGTCCATTAACTTTGAATATTCTTTCAGAATCAGGGTCTTCGATAATCACAGCTCCAAATTGATAGATTTTTATGACAGTGAAAAATCATGTCCATCTAGATTTTAGTTTCCCAGGAAATAATTTCAATATTATATTGTATAGTAAAACTTTTTGCCCTGGTTCCAATTCCTTTTTAACAATCTTCCGATCATGCCATTTTTTTTTCTCTCCTTGTATATTCTATCATTATCATATGATTCATTTCTGATTTCTTCCAACGCATTCAATTGTTAGTCTTTTCTCACAAGCGTCTTTCAAATTAAAATTTAATTTCTTTATCGCCCAATATGTTTTATATTCTAATTCAACTAGCAAGTAGCAAGTCTTTCCAAAGATTAATCTGTAAGGTGACATTCCTATAAGAGTTTTATAAGCAGTTCTGTATGTCTATAAAACAGTGTTTAATCTAGCAGACCAATCTAATTTCGCAGGATTTATGACTTTTTACAAAATTCATTTAATTTCACGATTAGATACCTCTGTTAAATCATTAATTTGGGGTTGACAAACTGTAGAGATTCTATGCATAATATTATATTTTTCTACGAATCTCTGAATCAGATTATTCTTAAAATGAGATCCACTATCAGTGATGATTACTCTATGCATTTCATATCTTATGAAAATATTTTTTATTAAAAACATCGAAACACTTCTAGCATCACACTTAGGTAAAACTATTGTCTCAATCCATTTGACACATAATTAACATTAATTAATATATATATATATATATTTCCAAATCAAGTTATAAATGATCTCATAAAATCTAATCCCAAGCATAAAAAATTTCAACTTCCAAAGTAAAATTAAGAGACATTTCATTTCTTCTAGATATATTGTCTATTCTCTGATATCGATCACAGATTTTTATAAATCTATAAACATCTCAAAAAATAGTAGGCCAATAAAATTCAGATTGTAAAATTTTATTTGCAATTCTATCAATTCTGAAATGTCCTCTAAATTCAGAATCATAACTTTCTCGAATAATTTTTTCAGTTTCTTCATAAGACACACATTTTCATAAGAAATAAGATTAATACTAGCTTCCAGATCACATAAAGCACTTCGAAAAAATTTCTCACCTATAGCACACGGAATAGTGAAACTACCAGGGACTTTAAGTTTTTTAGGAAGTTTCTTCTGAATAATTACACTACACTCACCACTAAGTGCAACAGTCTCGTGGTCTTTGAACTTATTTTTCTTTTTAAAAATATCCTTCATAAACTTTGCATAATCAGACATCTGCTCTAATGCTTTAACAAAGGGAAAATTAATATTTAATTCTTAAGAATTTCCAAAAACTTTGCAAATCTGTTATTCTTGTTTTGTTTTTTTAGTCTTTGAGGAAATGGAGGATGTGATTTTTCAACAGTTATCTTCATTGGTTCAATCAAATATTCTAAGTCTGGATATATCCTATTAGAACCTTTCTCAATGTTCACTTCCTCTCTTTCAACTTCAACTTTTTTTTGTACTCTTGTTTCCAATTCTTTTTCACTCCTTAATTGAGTAGCCTTAATTTACTCCTTGTTTTGATTTTTTGGGTTGATCTCAACGTTGCTAGAAAGATTTTCAGAAGGTCTATTATTAAGTGTAATAAAAATATGTCCCAATTGATTCTCGATGTTCTTTATCGTAACATTTTGAGCCTGAATTTGATTACCCATATTCAGAAATATTTCTTCAGTAAACTTTTTTTCCTTAAATTGTGGGTTACTATTAAAACCAGAAGGATTAGAAGGTCTATAATTCGTATTTCCTTGGTTGTTCGAATTTACAACTAGATTCATATAATTGTTTCCCATTGCGGGTTAACAACATTGTTATTATTCCAGTTGAAATTTGGATAATTCTTCCAACTAGGATTATAATAATTCGAATAAAAATTATTGAATTTGTTATTTATAGAATTTAATGTTTCATAAGGTGTTTGAGAATCTATCATCTGTCCTGATGAATTTTCTTTTAACACTTGGGGTATTGGAGAATAATTCATTCCATATTGATCTATTTTCTTAGAAAATGCAGCAATTTGAGAGACTATCATAATTATCGCATCAGAATCATGAATACTAGCTATCCTCTTAGAATTTACCCGCTCAGAGGGTCATTGAAAATTATTAGTAGTCATCTCTTCAATTAACGAATATGCTTTATCAAAAGGTTTTGACATTAATGATCCACCAACAGCAGCATCGATAATCGATCTCAAAGATCTCACTAATCAATTATAAAATATTTGAATTATTAACCAATCTGGTAAAGCATGATATGGAAACTTTCTCAGAAGATATTTAAATCTTTCCCAAGCTTCATATATGGATTCTCCATCAAACTGACTAAAAGATGTGATATCATTCCTCAGCTTAACAGTTTTTGAAGGAGGGAAATATTTTGATAGAAACTTTTGTTAAAGTTTTCCCGAAGTTCTGATAGATCCAGGTGCTAAAGAATTTAACCACGCCTTAGCCTTATCCCTTAAAAAGGAAAAAAGTCTAAGCCTAACAACATCGTTCGACACTTCATTGTATTTAAAGATAGCACGCGGTTCTAGAAAACTAACGAGATGTAAGTTAGGATCTTCATTAGGTGTTCCTCCAAATTGATTATTCTGTACTATTTAGATAATAGCAGGTTTAAGCTCAAATGAATTAGCAGCAACATCAAGGTTTTAAAAAAGTTAAGTGAATTTCATCTGCTTTGGATTCACATAATATTTTAAAGGTCTTGGTATATTTTCGTTTTGATTGTTTTAGTTGTTCAAGTTGTTCGTCATTTTGTGAGGATTTTCAAATTATTTTTGTTGTTTTCGAATTTTTTTAATAGTACGCTCTAATTCAGAATCGTAAGTCACTAAACCTATAGATCTGATACTACTCATACAAACACAATAAGCACACTAAAAATAAACAAACACACGATTATAACTTGTAATTCAAATATAAGCTTTCAAATACTATAAAGTTAATTTTAGCAGTTACCTTTCCTCCCTAGCAACAACGCTAAAAACTTGGTGCGACTTTTTTAAATTGTCAAAATTTATAAATTCAAATATATATATATATATATATATATATATATTGATTTAGTTTTCTATTGAGTCACACAACTAAATGCAAGTATAGGTATCGCTCTCAAGTAGTATAGGGCTCTAATGGAGTCCTGAATATCGATCTTACAGGGAGGCAATTAATTTTATAACGTAGCACAGAAATCACTTTTTGAATCACATCACAATTACAAATAATTACTAATCTTAAATATAGAAACAAACAGTTGTAGTTACTAATTATACCAAAGTACGTTCTAACTTTCTAGTGAGTTAAACTGACACATGACTAAATTTATAACAAAGTTCAATTGTCAGAAAGAATATTCCTCCTCTCCAATAATAATATGATGATTTTTGTGACATAGATCAGTAATGCAAATATATTGTACCAAATAGAAGCAATTTTTTACCTTTTTTCCAAGCTCATAAAGAATATTGACTAATCCTAAGTTCAGTCCTCAAATCCGTGGTTAGGCTGTGAAGATACTGGCTCTCACTCCAGAGCTCCCACTTCCCTTCCCCTAAAGGCTCTCGCTTTAATTTCCAAACCCTAGGACCAAAATAGGGATTTCAGTCTGTCACTCTGAAATCTCCAACTCTACGCCCATTAACTCCCATGAACTACGTCACTCATTCATGGACATTGAATGTGACCTTCACTTTTGTTGTGGAACTCATAATCCTTTCGGAACATATGTTTTTCAACAAGTTTTAACAATCTAATTGGTTAGATCGATTGTTTAGATCGAAAAGTAAATAAAGTACTAAGTGAAAAGGTCATCACAAATTCTCCATAATAAATAGGCACATCATTTTCATATCACAAAATCAACACATCACATGAAAAGGAGGAAGACAAAGAAATCTACTCAATACTACTGAGGAAATGATGACAAAACATAGATTTTATATATAAAAGCAACGTCATACAAACAAAATAAAGAAAATGCAACTTATCTCAAACTCTTCCCCAAACGAATCTCAAGGAATTCCTTTGACTCCTCTTATTTCTTCATAATAACACAATTTTCTTTTTAGATA
The DNA here is from genome assembly GCA_022702705.1 of Papilionanthe hookeriana x Papilionanthe teres. Classification (NCBI taxonomy): domain Eukaryota; kingdom Viridiplantae; phylum Streptophyta; class Magnoliopsida; order Asparagales; family Orchidaceae; genus Papilionanthe; species Papilionanthe hookeriana x Papilionanthe teres. Next base: position 152,832,666 of record CM040422.1, on the reverse strand, counting down.
AGTAAGGAAGAAGAAATCTCTCATTTTTCCTCTCTTCTTACACTCTATAGAAGAGAACACACAAAATCTAGATTTTCTAAACAAATGAAAAAACACGCTCACTCTTCACTCTCTCACACTCTAAACTCTCTCCCCCTCACTAACTGATTTCCCAAAGTTTCTTCGAGCATCCCTCCAAAATCCTGTCAAATACATTGAATCTAGTTTGAAATCGGGATAGGGCGCGGTTAGGCTTGGGATACGGTGTCGTCCGGCGCTATTTTCTGTCTTCTGGTCCAAATTCTCTATAAATCGGTGCGGTCCGGCGCTGGTGACAGTGTCGTTCAACGCTAGTTCAATAAAATGCAATTTTACTCCAAATTTGCTCATTTTCGCTTCTGTTTGCTCCAAAGGCCTAAAATCATTGTACCTGCATGAAATTATGAAAAATATATTACTTTAAAGTGCAATATCATCAAAACATGTATGAAATTGACATTAAAAAAACTATCAAATTTTCAGTGGATTAGCAAATCTGTTACAACTTGAAAATATTGCAAGTGACACAGATTTGAACAGGTGGAAGCAGAATGCACAACCAGAAGAGTGATTTACTTCACCGAGCAAGGCATCAAATGAAAAGTTGGATAAAGACACCGAAGACACTGAAGACGGCGAGGACATAAACAAGGAAAACCTGCTTCCAGTTGAGGAGTACAAGATACACTTAGTCCCAATTGAGCTCGTGGAAGAGACTCTAACCGACTTCATTGTAAGTGGCCAATGCAGTTACGAGTCGGGAACCTACATCAGGCATAGCCCCTCACCCCCTCCCTCCCAAACAAAAGCAAGGCAAATACTTCAAATCTATATACTCCCTCCTGAGTTCCCCCAACGACAGGAGTTTCAACCTGTCCAAAGAGAAGACATTATGTCCCGTGTCAGAACTATTACAATGAGTAGCTCATATGTTAGAGTCAGCTCAACGGAACACCCATCACCAGATTTCCAAATCGGTCGGTTGAACCTTAACTCTGAAATGTTCCCTAGGAGCCTAAGAGGAAAGAAAACTCTTTGATGGGATCTAGGTCCTGTCACTGACGAATATGTATCTCCTGAGTGGTCATTAGTGAGAGTAGCACAGTCTGCCAAAGATTTCATCCCAGAATTAAGTTCTCCTCACATACTTGCTATTGAGCCACCGCACGTTGGGCACGATAAGCAGAAAAAAGAAGATTTCAAAAAGGGCTCAAGAGTTGCATTACGGGAACCCACCTCTATATGCATCTGATGCTTAGAATGTGCTAAAAGAAGATGACTACCTATTATACCATAATGTGTTGTAGAATGACAACATCAGCATGATCGACCTGCCAGGGGACTTAACGTTGTATTATGAGGACCTAGGAGCTTCGACGAATGAGGTCGAAGCTCCCCAACCTCAAGAGAATGACATAGGGATTTTCATACAAAAACATAACCAGTTTGGACCGAACCGGTTCAGTTGAGAGAGGGGGTTGAATCGGTCCTCCTTCCCTCCCCCCTCCCCCCACTTTTCTTTGTGTTTTTATGCCTTTAAGTTTAGCTTATGTTATTTTCTGATTTCAGTTTGTGAGGATAGCCGCCGACATCCTATTTTCCCTTTCGAGGGCTGTATCCGACGGTTAAGGTGGTGATCCGACTGTATCCCTCTCCCCGGTGTTGATTATCTTCCTTAGCTTCCTCTCCAACCCTTTCCCTGATCACCTTTTTCCTCCTCTCAGCTGTAACCACAACTCGAGTTGCCTACTCTTCCGCAACTCCATCCTCCCATCAATACTCATAGCCGCATAACCAACCCAGTTGCTTTCTAACAGTCGCATGATCTACCCATCTCCACCGAGCCTTTGCCTTCCTCCCTTATTGGTGTTGTCCAAATACCTCCTTCCCACTGTCGTATCACTCATTACCTCCATGTCTTCAATTCTCCCAACCATTCCCTCACTACCACAGCCCCATTACTCCCCCTCACAGCCACACAACACACTACCAAGCTGCAGCCTACTCTGCCTTTGTCCCATCCTACAGTGCTCAATCCCAACCATACCACCTGCTGTCTATTCGGGATTCATCCATTTGCCGTCGCCCTCGATTGACTTCTTGTGTTTTCCATCGGTTATCTTCCCTGTTTTGAAGCATCATCGTTGTAACCATTTAAATTTCAGCAATAATATTAGCATTTCTATTATGATTTGGGTTACATTCGGTATCAATCTGATTTGATGTATTTATGTAATATATTATTGATGTTAAAACTTATTATAATTTTCTCTTTCATTAATTTCCTCCTCTCCATCTTCAATATACCTTTGCTCAAATTCACCATTGTTTTTTGGTTTTGCTTTCTTCTTTTCCATACTTTGCTTTCTCTATTTCCTTCGCTTAATGGCTCCATTGCATAGCAATTGTAACTGCCACCCAAAAGCATGTGATATAGAAATAAAGATCGCTCTTACAATAATAAGATCAATTATATGCTCTTCAACTATTAGTTTATTATTATGCTTTTTTGTAGCAATAACAACAGACACCGCGTTCTCCTGTTAAAATTTTGAAGTCCGGAAATGATCGGAAGATAAGAAGACCCAAAATATAAAAGCCGAGAAGCTTAAGAGAGGCCAAAGAAATTACCTTTAAAGTTTTTCTATCAATAAAGCTTCTGAGGACGGCCTCCTTTGTCGCAGAAAGAGATGCCCTGGTTGCCGGAGCAATGGATTTTGGTTTCTTCGCCGTGTGGCGGCTGCTCAACGGCGTCAAGAAGCGGAGAAGAGGGTAAGGTTTTCGCAGCTGACGTGAAAACTCGCCACTGATACAATGGGTGGGAACTGAAAAAGAACCGAGCACCGCTCCATGAGCCATCCTAACGTATCGCTGCGACCTGCGAGTGCTTCGGAATGTGAAAGCCAGAAAAGGTAAGTTACCTCTTCTCAATTACTCCAAATAATTGGAAAAAAAAAACACAACTTAGGTGATGCCACTTCTGTGTTTGATGTCAGTTTTCTTTAATAAGTTTATAATTGAATTAATTTTTGTTTGCAGTAGCAAAAAAAAAAAAACTGATAGCCAAAACTAAACGTTAATTGAAGTTTAGTCATCTAGATGACATGTCAGTAATAATTATCCCATGAAAATCGTATTTGAGCATTAACTAATCCATTCAATCATGAGAACTGTTAATAAATTTCAGGTTAAGAAATATTTTAAATCGCTTCATATAAATTTGAATCCCGCAACAGAGAGTAAAAGAATGAGAGAATGGGACCTTCTTCCACAACAAGAAAATCAAGAAGCTCGTCTTCAATGTCCCGAAAGAAAAGAAAATTACACAAACAGAGAAAAAGAACCCTATATTTTCTTATTTTCATGAAATAAACAAATAAATAATAGATTGCTTTCTCGGAAATTACAAGGGGGTAGATGTATCAGACATGGCAGCCGCAGAAAATATAAAAGAAGCAGAAAGCAGAGATGAGGATTAGGGCTTCCAGAACGTAGAGGATGCGAAAGACGAGCTCTTTGAGAAGATCGAATCGGAGCTGCGAAAGACGATTCCACCTCCAGGATGATGAGAGTAATCTTAGCTTCCAGATCCAGAATGAGCTCCGGCGACGAAGCCCCTTGAACCATCTCCCCCTTGACGGCACCGAGGACTGCGGCGGCGATGGGATCAACGGCGGAGACTCCATCTCTGGATGGATTATCTCTCTCTCTCTCTCTTCCCTTCTTCGGTTAGATCGGGAGAGGAGAAGATCAGACGACTATTTTAAGGGAGGGAAGGAGTAGGGCTACATAGAAATCGACGCCTGTAAAGCGCGCTGAAGCGAGTTGTGAGCTTTTTAAATATTTGATTTGTTCTGTTGGTGCGGCCAGATGATTTATAGCTGGAGAAAGGTTACATGAGGCGGATTGAGAGGGAATTTATGCTTTTTATGAAGTCGGGGATATTTGATTTATTATATTTTTAAATAAATATATATATATATATATATTTATATATAAAGCTTAATTATAATTTATAATATATTAAAAAATAGTTTTTACATGCAAAGCACTCTAAATATTTCTAATACATATAAATATCACGCGTAAATTTACCTATTTACAAATAAAGCACCTAAAATCAATTCATGGCAAATCAACGCTTCTCTACATGTGTTTATTGCCTCTCATCGTCGAGCAGATCTCATCTCCGTATAAACCTCTGATTATAATTAGAAATGTCGATATTTCATCTTGGTTTTATCTTATTAATGTATTCTCCCTTAATTCATTATCCATGATAGCACATGGATATAAGATGTAAACGGAAGTCTCTGGATGGACCATGTGGTCGCAAGTTAGTTATAAGGTAATAATATAAGTGAGTGGAAAATAACACCCGATATAGTTGTTATGATATGGTAGTTACCTCCCCTCAAACTCACAATCTGGATCGATGATTGTGAGTCTGTGTCCAAGCTTGAAGAAGTGAGGTTGAGACGAGCATTTCGTAAGCATGTCGGCTATCTGATCTTGCAATTCAATATGATGCAATTGAATTGTTTTGGAGACTAGATAATCGATTTGTGCAGGTATAAAAAAGTACATTCAAGGCAATTACAGTTGTTGAAGTATTATCATAATAGATAGGTGTCAGAGCTACTACCAATATGTTGAAGTCATGAAGAACTTGATGACGCCATATATATTCCCATAAGGTCTATTATTAAGCACAGTAAAGATATGTCACAATTGATTCTCAATGTTCTTCATCGCAATATTTTGAGCTTGAATTTGATTACCCATATTCAGAATCATTTCTTCAGTAGACAACTTCTATTCTTTAAATTGTTGATTACCATTAAAACCAGGAGGATTAGAAAGTTTATAATTGATATTTCCTTTGTTGTTCGGATTTCCAACTGGATTCATAGGATTGTTTCCTCATTGCGGGTTAACAACAGCATTGGTGTTATTCCAGTTGAAGTTCTGGTGATTCCTCCAACTACAATTATAATAATTCGAATAAGGATTATTGACTTTGTTATTTATGACATTCAAGGTTTCATAAGACATTTGAGAATCTATCATTTGTCCTGATGAATTTTCTTCTAACACCGGGGTACTAGAGAATAATTCATTCCATATTGATCTATTTTCTTAGAAAGTGCAGCAATTTGAGAGACTACCATAGTTATCGCATCAGAAACATGAATACTAGATACTCTTTTAGGATTTACCCTCTCAGAAAGCTATTGAAAATTATTAGCAGTCATCTCTTCAATTAACGAATATGCTTCATCAAAAGGTTTAGATATTAATGATCCACCAGCAGCAGCATCGATAATCAATCTCAAAGATCCCACTAATTCATTATAAAATGTTTGAAATATTAACTAGTCTGGTAAAGCATTATGTGGACACTTTCTCATAAGATCTTTAAATATTTCCCAAATTTCATATATGAATTCTCCATCATATATGGATTATTCATAGATGTGATATTATTCCTCAGCTTAGCAGTTTTGGAAGGAGGGAAATATTTTAACAGAAACTTTCTGTAAAAGCTCTCCCCAAGTTCTAATAGATCCAGGTGCTAACGAATTTAACCACGCCTTAGCATTATCCCTTAATGAAAAAGGAAAAAGTCTAAGCCTAACAACATCGTTCGACACTCTATCGTATTTAAAAGTAGCACACAATTCTAGAAAACTGGCAAGATGTAAGTTAGGATCTTTATTAGGTGTTCCTCCAAATTGATTATTTTGTATCATTTAGATAATAACAGGTTTAAGCTCAAATGAATTAGCAGCAACATCAGGGTTTTGGATAATTAAGAAAATTTCATCTGATGTTGGATTAGCATAATCTCTTAAAGGTCTTGGTATATTTTTCGTTTTGATTGTTTAAGTTGTTCGCCATTTTGTGAAGATTTGCATATTGTTTTTGTTGTTTTTGAATTTTTCTAATAGTACGCTCTAATTCAGAATCGTAAGACACTAGACCTATAGATCTGATACTACACATACAAACACAATAACACTCTGACAACAAACAAACACACATAATTATGACTTGTAGAAGATTTCATATACTACAAAATTAAATTTTAGCTGTTACTTTTTCTTACTCACCACCCCGGCAACGGCGCCAAAAATATGGTGCAATTATTTTAATTTGCCAAAATTTATGAACTCGGATTTAGATATATATATTTGATTTAATTTGATAATGAGTCACACACAAACGTAAGTATACATATCGCTCAAGTAAAACATGGCTCTAGTGGAGTCCTAGATATCGATCCCATAAGGAGGCTTTAATTTTATGGCATAGCACAGAAATCACTTATCGAATCACAACACAATTCCAAGTAAGTTCAATTCTTAAAATAAAGACTAACAGTTGTAATTAATATTTTTACCAAAGTATGTTCTAAACTTCTAGCAAGTTAAACTAACACAAGATTAATTTTATAACAAAGTTCAGTTGTCATAAAGAGTCTTCATCCTTTTAAATTATAATATGATGATTATTGTGACAAAGATCAGTGATGCAAATGTATTGTGCCAAATAGGAGCATTGTTATTCTTTACTCATTTCTTAGCGTATAAAGAACATTGGCTAATCCTAAGTTTAGAAACCAAATCTGTGGTTAGGCTGGGAGGATACTAGCTCTCACTCCAGAGCTCCCACTTCCCTTCGCCTGAAGGCTAACTCTCGCTTTAGTTTCCAAATATTAGGACCAAATTGAGGATTTCAGACTGTCACTCTGAAATCTCTAATTTTACGCTCATCAAAGTATATTTCCCTATTTATTTGCACTCAATCCCCATAAATTACGTCTCTTATTCATGGACATTGATTGTGACCTTCACTTTTATTGTGGAACTTATAATCCTTTCGAAATATATGTTTCCCAATAAGTTTTAACAATTCAATTGGTCAAATCAAAAAGTAAATGAAATTCGAAGTGGAAAGGTCATCACAAATTCTTCATAATAAATCGGTACATCATTTTCATATCACAACATCAACACATCACATGAAAATGAGAAAGACAAAGAAATCTACCAAGACTCATGAGGAAAAGATGATAAAACATGAATTTTATATATAAAAACAACATCATACAAATAAAGCAAAGGAAAAACAACTTATCTCAAACTCTTCCCCAAACGAATCTCAAGGAATTCCTTTGACTCCTCTTCTTTCTTCACAACAACACACAATTCTCTCTTTAGATAAGTAAGGAAGAAGAAATCTCTCACTTTCCCTCTCCTCTTACACTCCTTAGAAGAGAAAACACAAAACCTAGATTTCATAAACAAAATGAAAAGACACTCTCTTTGAACTCTTCATACAATCTAAAACTCTTCTCTCCTCTTTAAACTTAGCTCCAAAGGAGTTTAAATTCAGTCAAAACTGATTTCCCAAGAGTTTCCTCAAGCAACCCTCCAAAATCAGACCAAATACATTGAATCAAGTTTGAAATCGGGATAAGGCACGGTCCGACGCTGGATAGGGCGCCGTTCGGTGCATTATTCTGCCAATTTGGTCGCAACTCTCTATAAAATAGTGCGGTCCAGCGCTGGTGATAGCGCCGTTCGGCGCTAGTTTAATAAAATGCACTTTTGTTCATTTTTGCTTCAAATTTGCTCCTTTTCTTTTTTTTTTTTTTTTGCTTCAAAGGCCTAAAATCATTGTACCTGCATGAAATCTTAAAAAAGACATTTCTTTAAAGTGAATATCATCAAAAACAGGTATGGAATGAATAATGAAAAGCTATCAAATTTTCAGTGGATCAGTTAGCAACGTTAAACTCGGAGCCCAACTATGATAGTGTAGATTGATCCCTTGTGATATTTATACTTGTGTTAATATGATTTATACCTATAATATTTGATATATTTTTAAAAAAAAATTTCTTCTTTACAATGACATCAAAAATTTGATTATAATGTAAATAAGAATTCAACAGTTATATTTAAATTTAGGGATTCTACGCAAGTACACTTATCGTTATCAAGTAATATAGGATTTTATGATTAAGCCCTGAAATATCGATCCCACAGGGAAAAAAATTTTGATATTGAAAAGATAAAAATGTTTTAGATCACAAAATCTATTTAGAAAAAGAAACTTAAATAGTTTTAGATAATATAAAACTTAAAAATGCGATTTTTTTGATATTTTCTTAAATTATGAAATAAAGTAATAATTAACCAACTATAAAGAGATTTTTGTAAGATTTAGAAAGTATAGATGAAAATAATTTTTTCTTTATCATGAATAAATAATAAGTATAGGAGTTCTGTTGTGGAAGTATTCAAATTGTGTTGTACCAAATAAAAGCAATATTATTCTTTACTCTTACTAGAGATGCTATAATGAACATTGGCTAGTTTAAAGTTTGAATAGTTTTGAAGACGGGTTAGGTAGGGAAAATACTAGCTCTCACTCTAGAGTTCATTCTTTCACTTCATCTGGGTGCTAAAATCTCGCATCAAAACTTAAAATATAAACCAAATTAGGGGCTTTAGTTTGTCACCCTAAAGTCCTCTAATTCTACACCCATCAAAGTATATTTTCCTATTTTTTGCACAAAATTATTTGAATTGTTTTCTCATCCATACAATTCCATGTGATTTCTACCAAATGTTGATTGAGACAATATCTACTAGGATCTTACATGTTCTCAAAATAAATTTTAACATCTTAATTGGTCAAATCAAGAAGTAAATGAAGTGCAAGGATTAAATTAACAGAACTTCGTCCAACATTAAAAATCAATATCTCCACAACTTCCATCAAACACTTAGTTTTCATTTTAAGGAAAAAAATAAAGAAAACTACTCAGAATCCATGGAGAAAAGACAACAAGTAATTTTAAAAGTAGCAGTCATGTTAAAAACACAAAAAGTCTTCAATTCAAACAAAATGAAGTACAAAGATAAAAACTTGTCTCAAATTTCTCTCCACTAAACTCTTGAAATTCCTTTGAATATCTTCTTTTTTCTTACAAAACTCCCTAGTACTGGTTTCCCACCCAAGAGGGTTTAAATCTCTCTAAAATAATGAATTTATAATTAGAAATCTCTACCCACCTTCCTTTCACTAGGAATGAGAAAAGTGTGAAGAAATCCTAAGTAATAATCCTACAACTTCTTACTATAACTAATCTCTAATTGCTCTAAAAAACTCCTCTAAAAACTAACTCTTAGTGTCCTCTTTCTTCTTCTTCAAGTCTTATCTTTTATACTTTCTTAAAAGGTGTCTTGGTGTCTCTTCAAAATGTGTCCATATTCAAAGAATATACCTAAGAGATGCATCCTTTCAAGTGAAATTTGAATGTCTTTTTGTCTCTCTTGATCAGTTAACCACGTTTGTACCAAAGGGTGCCTCAAGCACCTATTCAAAATTCGCAAAAAATTTCTTGAAATTGCAAAGTAACTACCTAGCGCTTAAGCGCGGGGGCTCTGGCGCTTAGGCACGGCCTTCTCTGCTGGCGCTTAGGTGCCCCAGTTCAATTTAAAACCTTCTTCAATATTGCTCCAAATTTGATTTTTTGTCACCCATTTTGTCATATTTAGTCCATTTAATTGTACCTAAAAGAAAAACACAAAAAAATCTTCCCTTAAAGTACAATAACATCACAAATAGGTATAAAAATGTGTATAGAAATATTATATATTATAGGTATATCATAGACCCAACTAAAGTGTCATGTCACAGGACGAGGATGTCCTGTGTATGTCACATCAAAAATGGGTATCAATAGTGAACCATAAAAATGTGACCAATTTATGATATGAATCATTGAGAATTTCGTATAAGAACATGGTCTCTAATAAATCAAATATTTGTGTTAAAGGAAACACTAATTCAAATGATAAAATAAACTATGATGGGATTCTCAAAGAAGCTGTCCAATTGTAATATTTTGGTTGTATTGAAAAAATGGTATCTTTTTCAACTACAATTGCTTTGATTATGCTCTTAATCATGGAATAAGGGTAAACAAGTCACATAGTATTGTCAAAGTTAAAATGAGCAAAATATGTACTAAATTTGATCCTTTCATTCTAACATGACAAACAAATCAAAAATATTATCTAAGATTCCCTGATAGAGCAAGAGATAAATAGATTGGTCAGTTGTTATTAAGAGAAAATCTTAAGTGACTACTGAGATTCAACATAGTATTAAACCTGCTCATTAAGCAAGAATTGTTAGATTTTTTTCCCATTCCAATTGATCCTATTCAGAAAGAGATAACTTTAGAGGATATTTGTGGTGTACATGAATAAATTACTCATGATGAGTATGACACCGGTGATAGTTTAGAAAAAAAAGTTTTAAGTTCGTCTTCTAGTCACTCATCCAACAATGCAGAATAAGATATGAACATTATTTACCTTCTTTTGTTAATTATTTTGCCTCTATTTAATGTTTCTTCTTCTATTTACTATTTCACCTTCAATTTATTATCATGCTTCTATTTATTTTTCTTACTCAATAATAGTACTTTGTCGATTACACTTTGTATTTTGATCATACTTTTATTTATTGCCCTTACTATTGTTTTAAATGGTGGCAGTTTGTTGATTGTACTTTACATTTTGATTGTTCATCTCTTTACTTTCTTATTTTTCTTCTTAGTAGTGGTAGTTTGTAGATTATACTTTATTTTTTTATCATACTTATGTTTATTGTTTTCATTTCTTATATTCTCTTTTTGTAATGTGCAATGGTCAATTTATTTTTTCTTGTTGTAGATGGCTTCGGGTGGTGGTGATGATGATCTCCCTCCTCGCGGTGCATTCATCCAAAAGTTTATGAGGACTAAAAATGGAGGTCCATGTCGCGATACCATACTTATGAGCATTATTGTATCGATGACTGCCATGGCCTCCACTCCCTCTGCACGGACCTTCACCCCAATGATGTCACCACCGTAACACACATTACCTCTTATCATACCACCATCACTGCCTCCTTTCCATGTACGTGCAAGTCCTTTTACTTCTATAGATCAAGGACTGTCAGATGGAACATGACACACATTCAACTTAGAACACATTGAAAATACATAAGTAATGTGGATTATAATAAAATATAATTTTGTTACAAGTTTTTTGTTATAAAACTAATAATATATATTTTTTTTAAATTTTATCCATCTAGGCAAACTGTTCATGTTATAAGGGACTTCATACGGATCAAGTTGCTTATTGAGAAAGGAGATCCCGATTGAAGTATGAGATATATAATTCAGAGAGTTTGAGGTAAACCTTAAACAATAAATTTAATATATAACTTTATTCATCTAACATATTGATATTAATTATGCATAATTAGTTCTCATGTTCGCTCCAACATCATGCATATATTAGAACCAACTTTGAGTCTAAAGAGTCAACCCCTCTGCGCTATGTATTCACCAAGATATGCAAGATGAGCAAGAGCCTTCTGTGGCTTTGGGCAGGCATCTACAGTCAATTGCATAGAGCCTGGGAAGCTCCTGGCTATGCCAAGAAGAGTCAACAAATAAAACAGAATTAAACTTCAGGTTGTGGGGTCATGGATGCATCCCTGCACACTGGAGGTGTGATCTCACATATGTAGCACAGAAGGAGGATGATAAGATTTATTTTGTCCATTAAACCTTAGCGAATAATAAATTTTTTGGTCTCTTAACTCACACTGCAGCTTCGACGAAAGCCCATCATTGCTGAGTTATAAGCTCATATGCATAAGCATCAGTCGGACCACCAGTGAGTCGACACTAGATCGTATAGGACACATATAAGTGCAAAGTAATTTTTAGATCATTGTAATTATTCTGAAATATAATTTTACCTTTTACTATTCGTAATTTTTTTGTAGGAGGCGTACACAGCTAAAGGAGGCTCAGAGTTAGTGCTCAGGAGGATTTCATATTTCTGATAGTGATTTTGATAAGTCAGATTATGAACTTTGGAAAGAAGTTGTAGAGGGTAAGAGGAAAAGAAGGGTTTACAACTTAGGCTCACGGTAACATGCATACAACAGATGCCGCTCCTTTATGGACATAGCTCTACATTCACTGAAGATATATAGACCTGATTTCTACTCGGCTCTCTAAGACAGGGAATTTAATTGTAGGTGCGATATGAGGCACAACAGTGAGGAAGCAACTAATAGAAGTGGACTAGGAGGAGGAGGAGGAGGAGGAGGAGGAGGCTGATGATGGGTAGTTGTTGTTCTTTCATTGATTGTTCTAAGACATTTATGTACTGATTTATTCATTTAGTGTTAGTTAATATAGTATGATTGCATTTATTTCTATGTGCTTGTCTTTATATGGTTCTAGAGTTCTATTTTAGTAGTTGTGTAAATATGTAAATTAGATTGTATGGTGTATCTTAAGTGTTTTTGTGATATGATTGCAGGTGTATAAATTTTAATGAAATAAAGGAGGTTCTTTTATTTTTTTTCAGCTATAGTTTTTCGACAGTCAACTGACGACCTTCCGACAAGCCATTCGTATCCCTAAATCAACGGGTAGCGGCCCATCAAAATCTCAAACTGATGATTCACCATCAATTTATTGATAAGTATGAATTGACGAATATTCTACCGTCGGAAATTATACCGATAGGTAGATTCCCGCAAAATAAATCATGAAAAAATTTGCATGTCGAAAAGCCATCTAGAAATGTCTTTCCGATTGTGAGAAAAGCAGTGGCTACATGCCTGTCTTCGATCCTTCAAAAATTTTAATAATCGAAAACAGAATCAATATTTCAGATAATTATAGTTAATTAGGCTAACAGATCCTCAAAAAATATTTAATTTCCATGAGATTATTCTCTATATTCCCTATTTTCTTAAACAAATTTATCAAATATATTTTATTTCAAATTAAAATATAAATAAGACAAAATAAAAATAAATAATAAAAAATAAAATAAAAGTGATCCTAAATATCTCTTAAAATATGTTTTTTTCTTTCAAACACTCAAAATATATAAAATTTATTTTAAGCGTTTTTAAAAACTTATTAATTTATTTTTAGAAATAAAAAATAAAAAGATATATATTTGCCATGTATCTTGTTTTTAACACTATTCGTTGTCTGAAGAATGAATGAATAATACAAAATTATTATTTTTCTTTATGACCGCCAAATAGAGCGTCAGTCTACCCGACGGACTTCCCAACTATTTGTTAACATTGGCCGTTAGTGGACGGCCAATTAACGTTGACGCTGGCCGTTAATCAAACTGAATTTTCCACGTGTCTAGTTTAAAATTATTTTATTTGAAAATGTATCTAATTTGAGAATAAGCCCTATTAAGCTCATTAGATATAACATTATCATAAACTGGGTCAAAATCTATAGGTTCGAGTTAGACTTAGCCATTGATTTGACCCCCAATTGATCATGATTTAGCTCATTAAATTTAATTAGGGTTGATAAAACTAAAAGAATAAATAATTTATTTTTTTATCAAGAGTCGTCTAATTTGAGAAGACACTGAAGTTCCATTCCGTTGCAGTAAATGCAGATACGTAGATTTACTTTCGTTAGGTAAAGCTGTTGCTCCTAAAGCTATTTCGACAGAATTATGATTTTTTTGTCATTTTAGATAATAGATGATAATATTCGTTCTGTGGACGAGACTTTAAATGAGTTTCACTGAACGATGAAAATCCTTCAAACGAGTCCTAACATAAAGTTGAAGTCGAAATCAATAAATGTAAAAAAAAAAGAGTCCACACGCTCAATGAAAAATAACAAATAAATAATTAGAAGATAAAGTAAATTAATCAATATTAATGGAAGACAAGCAAATGTTGACATGATCAGGTGGCAAATGTTGTACATAAACTAGCATTATATATTCAAATGAATTGCGAGGTCGTTTTCCAGAGAAGCTACAATTGGCGCTATCATTTAAGAATCATATGATAACGACAAGAATATGCACACTTAGAGTTCTCTAAAGAATTAAAAAGAGGTTGAATATGTGTAGATTTGAAGTGATAGGGCTCTTCCTTTTATTAACTAAGTCAATAGATAAGGTCAAAAATATATATATTTTTTGATGGGTGAAGAAGATCTTATACCTCTGAAAAACTTCAAATCAAATAAAAAAATAATTAATCGACAAAATTTATCAACATATATAAATCATAATGTCTTTGTTCATTTATGAGAAAATATCATGCTCTTTCACTAATATTTATTTTTCGTTTATGATTTCACTTGCGTTGAGAGGGATTGGTTAAAACCTTTCTAATGATTGAAGTATGTTAAATTTATTTTCTTAAGAGGGAATGGAATAGTCCACATATAGGAGGAATGTGAGAGAAGTCACACATTGATGAAGATAAGTTTCTAGGGAATATTAAGTCTGGTCACTCACTTTATGTCATTACAAAAATCACGTAATAATGTCAAAACCAAATCTTCATAGACATTATAACTTTCACCAATTTATTGAATGTACAATAAAATTTATGTTGTTTTATCTTAAATATACGTAAGTTGACCTTAGATTGTCACTTGAGTAGGGGCCTTGCATGTGATTCAATATGAAAATAATGCTTATACTAGTTAATTATGCTCCTCTTACTAATTTTTGTGATATTTTCATTACATCGTTTCACCCTTGCATTATGAACGAAGATTAATGCTAGTCTATGCTATATCATCCACAAAAGTATTATAATTGGCTTTTAGAAAGATTAGTCCATCGATATAACTTATTGAAATAAAATGAAATGTAAGCATTGTAGAGACTTAGAACTTATCGGTGGCGACTGCCCTTACAAGAATGGTTTATCATGTCTGTTGAATAATTTAGGCTATTACTACTTGTATGGAATAATGATGGTACATTACTAGACAGCCGACCGCTGATCGCCAACGACCACCTTGTCGCTACATCCCAATCAATTCATAGATCACGTCAAAGCCGCATCCATCATCGTCATAGCACTGCAAACTCCCAGGAATATTGTTGTTTGAACGCCACCTTGCTACCATCTACTGCCTTGCAATCGTATCCCGGTCACCCAAAATCTGCCACCGTCGCCGCCTCTCCCTCTCTCCATTGGAGAGCAAAAAAATGAAAGGCACATTGTTGTCTAAGTACAACCTCGCCATCATTTGCCTCCTTACAACTGCATCCCAATCAATCGCCAAATTCCACTTGTGTTGTCTCACAATGTGGTCGTCTCTCCCTCTCTCAAAAGGAAGAGAATAAAAGCATAAATAAGGAGAAATTTAAGAAATATATATAACAATATTTTCTCTTGTCAATGTCACTAGAGACCCACATGTATAATATCAATCAACTTGTCATTGTATACTTGTATGAAAATTAAGTACGCATATGATTTGTACTTTAGAATTCGGAAAAATATGTGTGATTACATGATATTAGTAACCCATATGACCTGTATTTCAAGAGGCAGGAAAATATATTGTAATTTTTCATGTTGTTGTTTGAAGACCCCTACACGCCTTTCTTGAGGTGATTGATGAAAACGCCATGGTAATGATGCCCCTCTTGATCCAAGCACCGACTATACATGTTTTCTCATGCTTCCTTTGTCGTACTGGGTAGGCCCAACACCCCCGTAGATGCCCTCTAATGGGGGAGATGTCGAGGTACTATCGGACTTTGTGGTGGTGTGCTTGAACAAAAATTAGCTAAAAGGTTTCAACCAAAAAAAGGACAAAAAAAATAAAATTTTTAATATAACACTAATTGTTGTGAATTTAAAATCTTTTAATACAACACTAATTCTCTCTGCAAGGATTCTCTTTCTTAGTTGACTTTGTTTCTCGTCTGAGGCATGTACCTACTTACCGCACCACATTTTAGGATGTTGAATCTATCAGTGTCCTTTGGTTAAAATTTATATTATTTTTTGAGTTCAGATATGGTGGTAATTAGTCGTTCAACGTGTTCTGGTCCAGTCGATCAAAAAGACGGACCTAGTGGAGGTCCTTTCTGCCAAGGTACGCGTGGTCGGTAGTCTCGTTGCATTCGACTAGCTTTTAGGGAGCTTCAACAGTTGGGATAGTAGATAGGTCCATCGACCGAGGGTTGACTTAATCAATTTGTTGATCTTTCAGATGCCCAACTCATATCATGCCTCTTGAATGTAATGACACGATCATTATGTCATTATCTTTAGTCATTCGATTAATTTGAAATTTGTGCCGACAATATTAGTGTGCACACAATTAAAACTATAAATTTCGATTTTAAATTTTCTTACTTCATGTCACAAAACACTCATTTCCTCGTTGCCTTATTGTTTATTGTGGTTGGAGCTAACAAGGAAGAATCACTCAACTGAAGAAAAGTGCGCCTCTTTCATCTCCCTCACCCCAACGCAAGCTTCAGAAATGTAGACGTAGGGCTTACGTGAGTTGCTCACCTCCTCCTCTCCCATCGTTGACAAATTAAGGCACGAGAAACCCTCAATTATAGCTTACAAGACTCACAACATTGGTCTCCCTTCTATTCTTTTCTAGTGCTCAAGTTGCTCAAAGAAAGCCCATTTGGGCCTCTAGGGTGCGAAAAATATTGCACGAGCCTGGATCTTCCTCACATAAGGTTTCTGCAACCTCCCTCACCTTCTTTTTCTTCTTCAATTAGGACAACTCTACTTCTCCTTCTTACATTCTTTCTTCTACTATTATTTTCCTTCTCCTCCTCCTCCTCCTTCTCCTCCTCCTCTCTCTCTCTCTCTCTCTCTCTCTCTCTCTCTCTCTCTCTCTCTCTCTTCGTAGTTGTATGTCTCGTGTGGAGTGAAGAGACGAGGAAGATAATCCCACAAGCTTTCCCATGATGGGTGAGAGTTTAAATGAACGACACGTGCAGTAAGAATTCAAGCTAGTGTCCTGACAGTTAAATTCATTTCAATATTTGATTTCAGTAAACGTATAGTCAAATTTAACATCTAGATGAGACAAGTTGGGACATTCTCTCTGAATAAAATGATTTTTAACTTTTGCATACTTATAATAAAACTGAGCAACTTGATAAGATAAATTTAACAAGCTTTAGATTGCTAAATTGTAGCTTTTCTATGGGAGTCAAATATTCTAAAAACTACTTATCATCATTGGGATTTATTTGGACCGTCTCATTAATTATGTTGAATTTTGGCAATATTTATAGAAAATTTCACTCCTATAAATTATTTATAAAGCTCCCAACAAGAAACATGAGAGGGATGACTAAAGATTGAATAGAACTCAAATATTTAAAGAATTACAGTGCTTTGCCTGGCCTTTGTGGTCCAATGGATATCTATTGTCAAACTATCTTTGCTTGATTTATTGCTATTGTTGGATTGTTGTTGCCCAATTATCAAGCCATAATGATAACCAACCGACTATTTTTGTTAAGTTGTCGCTGCTAATCTTCATTGTTGAACCATTTTAGATGGTGATGATTGGACTATCTTCTAACCATCATTATCACACTGTTATTTTTTGGCCATCATTGACATACCTACATAGTCAAATCATTGCTTCAATGTAGTATCTTGACCATCATCTTTTGTCCATGAACATTCATTTATTGCATTCAATTATGGTCTCCTCACCACTATCACCCAATATGGTATTTTGACTACGATAGCTTTATAAAGGTCACCAAATGATGATCATCGTACCATGGTTGTTTGGATATCATATATTGAATGTAGTATTTGAAGCCACACCTCTTGATTATGGTCATCTAACTATCATTATTAATATACAATTTCTAAATAATCATTGCCCAACTATGATCTCCCAACCATCATTGTTCAATTACGGTCCTTGACGACTGCAGTGCCGCCCAATATTTATGATCCTTCAACCATCATCAACCGTCTTGATATTTTGAACATAATCTATCAACCACAATTACTCAACTATACTTGCCCAACGCCAGTACTCAATCACTAGCGGTGTAAACGAATTGAACACGAACGAACAAAGCTAGTGTTCGTGTTTGAAATGTTCGAACACATCACTGTTCTTGTTTGGTTCATTTAACAAACCGAGCGAAAAAAAAGTATTCATGTTCGTCTCATTTGCTTATCGAACGAATCGAACACGAACTGTTCGCGAACAACGAGCTTTTTTGACATCCCTATCTTTGATAGCATACTTCCTCAAAATGAAACAAACTGATCAGGTATTCTGTACACATCAAGTAATTCATACTTCCACAAAATGAAGCAAACCGAATAAGGTGTTTAGGGTTTTGTTTAGGGTTTTATTTTAATATATATAGTATAGTATATTAATTATAATATTATAATATTTATATTAATATAATTAATACTAAAATATTATATTTTTTATTAATAATTTATCATATATTATAATTTATAGAAGTTTGATTATTTAAAATATGATAAATTTTTATAATATATAATTCTATTTAAATTATAATAAATTTTTTATATATAATTATTTTAAATTATTTTATATTTTAAACAATAACAAACCGAACACGAATGATTACATCACTGTTTGGGTTTGGTTCGTTTAACAAACCGAAAGAAAAAAATTGTTCTTGTTCGTCTCGTTTGCTTATTGAACGAATCGAAGAAGAACTTCTTGGCAAACCGAACACGAACTGTTCGCGAACAACTAGCTTTTTTGACAGACTATGACTTCTCAACTACCATCGCTAGAACACATTCTCTCAATCACTTTCATCCCGATTATTTCCTTCTGACCACCACCAACCATGGTCATTAGCATATAGTTACCCAACAAATGTTTTCCATCTATAATCTTCCTACCACTCTCACTCATTTATCATTACTATACTTTTTTTGCCCGACTATAGACTGTAACTACCATCATCGAAACATGGTCTCTCAACCATTTTTGCTTGACTAGGGTCACCCGACTGGATCACCGATTTTTTCCCAGTTATAACCTTCTAGCCACCATCACATAATTATAGTCTCTCAAACATCATTGCCTAACCACAATATCTAACCATTAACACTCAATTATAATCTCTTAACTGTTGTCGCTTGACTATAATCTTCTAAAAACCATCATCTGACTATAATCTTTTGACCATTATCATCTGATTGTAAGCATAACACTTCACTGACATCCATCACTTATAAGAAGGGTGCAAGCTAATGTATACCATCAACACATGTCATTACTTTTCAAGTTGATGCACGTCATCAACTTCAACTAACTTCATTGGTTATCTTCACAAAGAATGTTGACATGTACTTTATCTAATAAAACATAATGCATATTGTTGACACCAATTCCTACATTTAACTCCAAAGAAAAAAAAATGTTTAATTGATCTTGTGCTTTGTGATCTTCTCTCCTAAAAAAATGATCAATTATAATGCAAACATTTATTTGAAGACAACTCTAACGCATAAAAGTTCTTTGAAACTCTATTAAACAGTCCATCTACTATAACTTATGTCTATTAGTTTGTATTGACACATTCCTCATTTATGAGGAATTGCATCAATATTAACTAGTAATATACACTAATAGAATCATTTTAGCTTAGTTAAACAACACGATTTTTTTCTTCATAGATTTTCCACATATAAGCTCTTATATCTCTTGCACTTTTTCTTTATCTAAATATAAGCTAGAACTCCATACAAAACTAAGATATTAAACTCTTTCTCTTACTGCCATTATTACTTTTGCATGTAACATATATATGTATGTATGTACATATATATATGTATGTATGTACATATATATATGTATGTATGTACATATATATATGTATGTATGTACATATATATATATATATATATGTATGTATGTACATATATATATATATACATACATATACATATATATACATACATATACATATATATATACATAATACATATATATATACATATACATATACATATATACATATATATATATGTATGTATGTATGTATGTATGTATGTATGTATGTATGTATGTATGCATGCATGCATGCATGTATGTATGCATGTATGTATGTATATGAAGACCCCAAAAAATTTATTAAATACATCATATGATAAAGAGGTGAGAGTCACCATGAAACAGATCATCCAGTTCTTCACAGAAGAAGATAACACTCCCTCAAAGAATTAACAATCACAATAAATCAGCGATTCGAACAAATTAAATAAATGCAATAATCACAAGCACCCCGTAAGGCCGCCACCGAGAATCATCCCGTGCATGACACGTGGTCCATGAGACTTGGCTCCCAGCCACGTGTCATGCAATCATACAGCAGTACAAAACAAATTTATCAAGCTCACTCTCTTCACCAAGGTATTACTTGTTGGTGATATTTTACAACAATAATATCATAATATTATTTAATTTGTATATATTTGTAACATTTTTTTATTCATAAAATGCTCACAATACCTAAAAGCACGATGAAGACAGCGCCGGTCATCACCCGGAACGCCGATGACGGTTGGCTAGCTACATCAGACGGCGCCTCAGCCACCGCCTCCGCCGATGTGTCCCCTTTCTTCGGCTTCTCTTTTACCGGCTCCGGCTTTGGCGCCAGCGCCGCCGTCGGCGGCTTTGCTCCGAAGAGCTCGGAAGGAAGGAGGACCTTGTCGACAGAGTACACGGCGAGGGGGAAGTCGGAATAGAGAGCATTATTGACCTCACTTTCGACCACTCCTGTGGTGACGTTGACTTGATTGGTAGTACTGGAGACGTTGACCGTGTACACGCCGTCGGGACCGGAAGCCTGAGTTGACACCGGGTTACTAGCCGTCTGGAATGTTGAGAGGCTGTAATACCTATTTTATCAAGAATAAAGTTTATTATGAAACTCTTCATTGAAATAATTTATTATTATTATTATTATTGTCTCATTGCATGAAAATTACATTTTGGTTAATTTTTATCAAATGTCATTTTTTTCAAAGTATAAATATTAGAATTATTAAAAGATGTATATATATATTTTTTGCGTAAGGAATGACCAGAGATTATTATAAGAGCCTCCAATCACCCCTAATGTGTCTAACAATTCGAGTACCACCTCCTTAAGACCAACTGTGTCAGAGGGGATTCGAACCCCCGATTTCCAGGATCTTATACCGTGGATGCCAACCAATAGTCTGAGGTACGCGATATAAATTATAGTGTTACAATCAAATCAAAATTCATGCCTGAAAAGATGCATTTCACTTGTAAAAATTAACATTAGTAATATTTTTCTATGTGATGCTATTTGACTATTGCATTCAATTGCTTATTCTTAAATTTGAGATTTCAATATAAATTTAGTAACTATGCCCACTTTCAATATATTTATTTACCTAATACTTAAAAAAAAATAAACATTTGATAACTTTATCCACCCTAATAAATAAAGCTAATTCCACCCCTGATTATAAGTATGCTAATTTTATTGTTTAGTTATTATATATAAATATATATGAATTATATGGTATTTATATAAATCTCAAAAAAATTAATATTTTACCAATGCATAGCAAGTAATAAATGTTTAATATATCATTAGGCATTTTATAGTGCTACAAATACCATCTTGAAGAGAGATTTTAGGCCGTGAAATTAGATGGCTAAGCCCCTTTACGAGAGAAAAAATTTGCGTACGTAAAGCGTACGCAGTTCTGCGTACGTCAACTAAGAGGAGACAGTCACATACGTATAACTTCCATATAACCTACCTGTAACCTACAAAAATAAGGAGGTTACAGGGAAAAAAACACGGAAATACTCCTCATGTAATAACCATGTAACTTTCATATAACTTGTTGGACGTAAGCAAAGACTGCGTACATTTTACATACCCAAATTTTTTCCCTTTACGAGATTCTCCTTTTTTTTTCCCTTCTCAACCTCTATTTTCTGAAATTATGGGCAAATTAGAATAATTAGCATTTATCCCATTCTTAACTGGATCATCATATTTATCTAATTATGTCATGTTTAATATGAATAAAGCTAATTTTTTTAATTTACTTGGAGTTGAGTATAATAATTAATAAAAAAAATAGAACTTGTATTAACTCAATTGATCAAACATCTGATAACAGATATTTTAACCAATTTTCTAATATTTTATATGCCAAAGAATGGACAAAAATAAATAGTACTTTTTAAAAGGCATTTAAATACATACCACACAATTCCTATGTTATATTTACAGATCTACCACCTAAACTTCATCTTTTACATTATTACCACTCAAGTTTTTACATATATGAAACCTTATTTACATAAGCATAAAAAAATGTGTATTTCTTAGAAGTTAAAATAGTGATATATTTATGCAATATAAAAGATTTGGGTGGTATAAATGTAAAATTGAAAATTATAGGTGCTAGATATAGAAATACATATAGGAATTGAGTGGTATGTATGTATCCTATGTATTTACAGATCTAACACCTAAAGTTTATTTTTTTTTACATTTATACCACTCAAGCTTTTACAAAAATGTGTTTCACTTTTTAAGAGTCGAAACAGTGATATTTTTACGCAATACGAAAAGTTTCGTTGGTATAAATGTAAATAAGAAAAATGTGGGTGTTAGATATGTAAATTCATATAGGAATTGAGTGGTATCTATGCAACCTATGTATTTACATATCTAACACCTAAATTTTTTTTTTATATATTTATAGCACGAGCTTTTACACACGAAATTTTCAATTTTTTAAACAGTGATATTTCTATGTAATACGAAAGATTTGGTTGGTATAAATGTAAAAAAAGAAAGCATAGGTGTTAGATATGTAAATTCATAGGAATTAAGGGGTATGTATGTAAAAGCCCCTAAACAATTATCACAACATCTACCTCGGCAATACATGGGAGAGGACAAGGTTAACTTGGTCCTGCGAGCTGAGCCCATTGAGAGTGCCGGCCTTGAGATTATTGAAGGCATTATCAGTAGGAGCGAAGATGGTCAGTCCATTAAAGGAGTTGTTGAGCTGACTTTGAAGCTGCTTGTCAATCTGTGTGGATCGTAGAAGGCGAATGAATGAGTTATACTGCCCGCCCTTGTCGAGAATGCCGGTGAGATTCGATGGGCCGACGGCGGTCGGAGGTGCGGCCGTTGCGGCGGATGTGATTCCGATGACGGCGGCGAAGGTGGCGGCGAGGAGGAAGAGAGGGGAGGAGGTGGCCATGGTTGGAGAAGAAGAGGGGAGATGTGAGGCAGGAGGTGGAGGGAATGGGGTGGGGATTTATGGCTTTAACTGCCAGTTGGATTGAGCTGGAGGTAAGTGCTGCAAGTAAGCCTAAATAGTAGTTGCTCCAATGATTAATGAGTAAAGCCCAATAGGTCATGTCATCATCTTAGATCGGAAATTTATAGAAGCGTCAAAATAGTCGATAGTAAAAATAGTCGGGAACTATTTTGACACATCTATAAACTCTATGATTAAGGATGTGCTTGGGGTGGCAGTGCGGTGACACACCATATTTTCTTTCAATTTGACAAACCTTTATTTTGTCTTTGTTCATAAAAAACTGTCGCTAAAGTTCGTATTTTTCACTGGACTCGATTAGATGCGCGATCGCTGAAAACTCTGATCTGACTTCTTTTTTTTAAGAAAAAAATTTATAATAACCACAGCTTTTGAACAATAATTTCTTTTTCAGCAGCTTCACAACTACTTCTTCAAACAGTTGCAGCTGCCCCAAATAGACCCTAAAACAGCTTCATGTAAATAACCAAAAACTATATTGATACTTTACTCTTAATAATTAATCCTATTAGTTCCTAGATTATTAAATTTATTTTTAGATGAATATATATATATATATATATATATATATATATATATATATATATATATATATATATATATATATATATATATTACTACTCGATGAGCTATTGGATTTGGTTGGGCTGTCTATAATTAATATAATACGTTTGAGGTTCATTCTAACCTAATTTTTCTTCTGATAACATATTCTAATCACCCTCATTTACAGAAATACCACCTAATTCCTATGTATTTACGTATTCGTCACCTAAATTTTACTATTAACACTTATATCACCCAAATCTCTCGTATCACATCAAAAATATCACTATTTTAACTTAAAAAAAAAATGAAATTGACATTTTCATATATTGGTAAAGGGACATATATGTTAAAATTGAAGTTTATGTGTTAGATATGTAAATACTTGGAATTGAATGATATGTATTAGATCTTGAAACTAAGTTATATTTTATTCTTTATTATTTTAGTTTATGTGGCAGCCAGAGAGGGTTAAGATTCCTGCCCAGCTATATTTTATCAGGTCATGCTGTGGCCTATTTTATGAAATATTATATATTCTTCTGAAAAGAATATGAATGGCATGTTCTTGAAGGTTGCAAGCATGTTACTTCAAATAGTTAAAATTTTGAGATTAAGTGTATGTTTTATCTAAGAGATATTTGAAAATAAATATGAAGAAGTTGTTTGATGTTTAATTTCGACGGAGTTAAACGTTAGGTATACAAGCTAAGAGCAATATCTTCGTCCTAAAATAAACATTGAGGCGTCATATCATGCAGGTTTGAATTGCTCAAAGTAGAGCTAAAGGCTCTAGATTGATCGAATAAATTAGGCAAAAGTGAGTAGGTCTTGTTCGAGTAGGTAGAGGGGATATAGGTGTCTCTATCCTTGCATTCAACTTAGGATGTTACGAAGTCTCAAACATATTGTGTCAACGAATTTGGTTTTGAGATCCAATTGATAAGGATGCATGACCCAATTTTAGAGTCGTTGTTGACAAACAATATGCTAGAAGACTTAGATTGCATCTGTGAATGATCATTCATGTGCAATTATCCAACAATATATAAAAATTTATAAAATACACGGTCCACATTATAAATAAATTAGACGATTTAGTTCAGATTGAATCTTGTTTGAGTCGAACATTTTTACTCATGCAACAAACGGGTAAAGTTTTGGTCAAGTAGATTCAAGCAAGTTCAACTTTGGGTCAGACCAAAACTCAATTAGTCGACCCAAATTGGCACTCTTACGTACTGCCTTCTAAACATTCTAAACACGGGTGTGGCAGAATAACTCTCAATGTACTACATGGTTCCGCTTGGACTCTGTTTGTGTGCAGAGAACAAACAAGGATAAGAAGCAGTTATGCGGAGAGGTGAATTTTGGTGAGTAGTGGGTGATTGTCCCTTCTGAATTTTTTCTAAAACTTTTTACATCACCTTATATAAGACAAGTGGATTCGAGGGGAGAGAGGTGGGGCCACTAACTGTTAGTAATTTTTATATCATTTTATATGAGATCAATTAATGTTAAGGGCTCGCTTGGGGTAGTTTATTTGGTGTGGTGGCATTTTGAAACACAAATGTCTTGTTTGGGTAAACTGCGTTTTAGCAGCTTGTGCGTTTTCAAAAAGCTGAAAACATCGTTTTCACACCGCAACTTTCTGGTTACGGTATAGCTTTTCCAAAAAAATAAAAATTTGAAATAGCCACCGTATCTAGCTTATCAGCAGATTATTTTTAATCAGCTTATCAGCAGATTATTCAATAAGTTGCAGCTGCCCAAACATATCCTAAATTACAAGGGGCAATTTACTATAATGTTTTTAGAATACCTTCAAAGTAAATCATCAAAATTAAATGCCCCAAATTAAATTCATTCAATTCATAGCATATATATATATATATATATATATATATATATATATATATATATATATATATATATATATATATATATATATATATATATATATATATATATATATACATACTTTCAAATTAATCATAAGAAATAACTTATACCATGAAATTATCTTTACTTCATATTTAATTATCACCTACTCAAACCCTTCTAAATTAAATAAACTTTTAAAATTGATTTAAAATTTAAAAAATTACATCATAATACAAGATAAGAAATTGCACATGCTAGCCAGTTGAAATAAGACTTTCAATTATCACTTGCCAGCTACAAGTCCTAATTAGCTAACAAAAGTAATTAACTCAGTTTAATCAGCAATTAGTACAATATATTATCAATTAAAATAAAGTAAATCATTGCTCCCCTATGATCCATTTTAAGCCATATGATTCCTGACATCTCACCCTCTCATAATATTAATTAATTATAAATTACTAATCAATTAAAGCTGGCTATTAAATTTAAGTAAATGGAATCCTGGATACAGCCTGTCGCATATAGCTAATGTTGTGAAATAACATTTTTTTAAACGTCTATTAAAGGTCTGTTTGGGGCAGCTACAGTTTATTAATAATTTATTGATAAGTTGATTAAAAATAATCTGTTGATAAGCTAAGTGCGGCAGCTATTATAATATTTTACTTTTTTTGGAAAAGCTAGACCGCAGCTAGAAAGCTACCACCGCACCTTGGTGCGGAGTGAAAAAGTTGTTTTCTGCATTTTGAAAATGCAGTAGCTGCCAAAACACACTTTACCCAAACAGGTTAGGTGCGTTTTCAAAATGTCACCGCACCAAATTAGCTGTCCCAAACGGACAATAATTTTGATTGATTATCACGTATCTGTGTATCTAACACCTAAACAATCGTGTCTACATTTATAACACTCAATTTGTTAATATCACATAAAAAATATCACATTATTAACTTTTTTTAAAGTAAAATATATCTTTTCATGCGCGCATATATACATATAAACGAATGGTCAGAGGCTATTATATGAGCCCCAAGCCACTCACATGTGTCTAACTATTCGAGGACCGCCCTCACTACCGACAAACTGGCCAAAGAGGGATTTGAACCCGTAATTTGAGGGGAGTTACGACCTTCAAAGAGGTTGCTCTACCAACAGGTCACGAATGACGACATCTTTTCATGCATATATAAATACAAAAGAATTATATGGTTTTTATGTAAATTTCCCATCATTATATTAGTTTAATATTGTTTAGTAAGGGTTTATCTTACCAACTATTGATTAATTTATTCCAATTGTGCGGTTTCCTAATTAATAGGGTTTGATAATGACAATAAATCCATGTTGTCTCCACGTCATGACATCTACCAACAACTCATTATTATTATTAAGTAAATTAAATAATAATGATAATAATAGATTGATCCATTCTTGTTATTGAAAGAACTATCCAAAGGTCAGATCATTCAAAGCTTGTTTGGGATCTCTCCTTTATTTTGTTTTTTTATTTTTCTTATTGGCTTTATTTTAAAATCATATTTGTTTAATGCATTTTAGTTTTATTTTTTTTAATTTTCTAAAATATATTAGCTAGTTTTTAAAAACATCCTAAATAGAGCTGTAATAAAAACTCGTTGTTCGTGAACAGTTCCTGTTCGGTTCATCAGGAAGTTCGTGTTGGATTTGTTCGATAAACAAACGAGACGAACACGAACAATTTTTTTTCGTTCGGTTTGTTAAAGGAACCAACACAAACAGTGACGTGTTTGTTCGTGTTCGATTCGTTATTGTTCAAAATATAAAATAATTCAAAATAATTATATATATATAAATTATGATATTTTAAAAATAATTATATATTATAAAATTTTATCATATTTTAAAAAATTAAATATTTATAAATTGTAATATATGATAAATTAATAATAATATTATTATTATTAATATAGTATTAATTATATTAATATAAATATTATAATATTATAATTAGTATACTATAATATATAATAAAATAAAACCCTAAACAAAACCCTAAATGTCTTATTCGATTGGCTTCATTTTGAGGAAGCATGCTATCAAATATAGGGCTATAAAAAAAACTCATTGTTCGTGAACAGTTCGTGTTCGGTTTGCCAGGAAGTTCGTGTTGGATTTGTTCGATAAGCAAACAAGACGAACACGAATAATTTTTTTTCGTTCGGTTTGTTAAACGAACCAAACACGAACAGTGATGTGTTCGAACATTTCGAACACGAACACTAACTATGTTCGTTCGTGTTTGGTTCGTTTACACCCCTAATCCTCAACATGTATAAGTTATTTTTGAATAAAAATAGCAAAATATGATGCAACATACCAAAAATATTTTAATTCAAGTGAAAACATAAATAACTTAAATATAAATAAAAATTTAAAATATAGCCGCTTGGGATCACTTTTAATTTTAAAATAAAACATGTTTGATAAATTTTATTAAAGTTTCTTTGTTTTTAAAAACACTCAAAGCACTTAAATAGTATATATATATATGTGTGTGTGTGCGTGCGCGCGCGCGATCCCATACAAACCCTTTATAAATGACATTCTTACGAGCGAATTAAAGGAGATCAAAGTTGGATCAGATAAAATCATCAATGATTAAAATAATTATAGACATAGAAAATTTGAACTTATAATCATAATCAATTATTAATATTTCTATTCAAAAATATTTTGCAACCATGTGCTATGAAATTTTTTTTTCAACATGCACTAATGTTTGAATAATGGATATCCAAATCAAAGAAGGCTCTTAACTCAAGTTACAAAGGCATTTTTGAAGTGAGAGTTAGAATTATTGATGCTTACTCGAAAGATGGGATTAATAATAATCAAAACAGTGATTATGAGAGATGAATCTGTTAAACCACTTGATATCATAAACGTATAATTACGTTAATCAGTTTTAAGTGAAAAAACAAACTTTTAAATCACTTTTTATTACCTCCACATTTACTTTAATTGATCTGACAAGGAACCAAAATAACATTAGAATCACTAAAATTCAAACATAGCCAGATTTTAGGTCATTAAAGTTTCATGTTCATTGGGGGTTATTGTTCTCACTAGAAGCTTTAATGTTCCTTGTCCATTCACTTCTTTAATGATATAGGAACCTTCCTAGTTCATTGTGAGCTTGCCCTTATTATTTTATTGGACAATGCCTTTCACTTTTGCATTAAAGCTTGATAAAGTTGATTAAACAAGCCTTATGTTTGCTAATTTTTAAATAAATTTAGTTTCAAATCTCATCAAGATAATCAAGTTTGTTGGTGGGTTTTTTACATTTCTTTCCATCCAACCATCCACTTTATTTGATGTTATGAAAAAGACAGTCTCTAATAAAAGCCAATGGTTATAAACCTCAATTCTCAGCATGAGCAGGATGTATAAAAAATAGTTAAAATAGTAACATCAAAAATTATAAATTGACATATATTCTCCATTTAAAGGGAACTTGGATTTAAAATTAAAGATGATATGAAGATATAAAATATCTTAAAGCACAACATGACGACCAATGCCAAATACCACCGCTAGCAACTACTGTAATCTAAGTATTGTTGATTGATTGATGTCACCCTATTCATTATTTGACCATCAACATTGTTCAGTTTTCATTATTTTTTTTTTTTTAAATTGATTATGGTCAAATGAGTCTCTGAACTATGATCTCCTAACTGTCATTGTTTGACTGTAGTTTGTCAACCAATATTGCTTGACTATAGCGCTTTGACTATTGTTACCTGAAGATGGTCATTCAATCACATTTGCTTTGTTAAAGTTCAAAAACGAACATTGTTTAGTCAATATTGATTGATTACAGTCCCATGATTGCTATCAATTGACTACTTTATTCTGATCAATATCATTTATCCATTTTTCCTAAATATAATTTCTTGGCCACCGTAGCATGGATATAATCTCCTGACCACAATCATCTATCATTTCTCAACTACAAACATCTGTTGTGATTTTCTGACCTGCATCACAAATAATAATCTAATGGCCATTATTGTGCCACAATAATATCATCTTAACCTCTATTGCTTGATTATAATCTATCGACCATTATTGTGAGATTATAATCATTGCACTACTATAGTTCAATTGCTATTTCCTATCAATATCATCATCACCAATATTATTGCATGTAATTACCTATAAGATTGATGCATGTCATTCATGTTAATGTTAACACACATCAATTTTATCACTCATTGTCTCTAATAATATTGATACATATTGTTACCTATAAGTAGATGAACACTACCGATAAGTACCATTGTCTATATGTTTGATATATGTCATCGCCACTAAAATTGATACAGTAAACTCTATAACTTTTTGTTGCACGTTATAAGTGCCAACTATAATTCCCATTATTAACATCAGGACTATGCGATATTTCTTAGTCTCTATTCTCTTCTCCACATTGAAGAAATGACTAAATTTACCATAATATAGTGACTTAAAAATAATTCCAATTTATTAAGTCTCTTTCAACTTACATTTTGGTATATATTTTATATAATTTAAGTCTATTATATTACATATTAATGACTTCCTAAAGTATGAAAGAAGTTATCATTTTAACCTATTGAATAAAGTGATGAGATTATTTTGATTTGGCTAGTTCTCATAATTATTTTCTTTTTTCAAACTATATCATAAATACTTGAGTACCTTACATTATTGTTACTTTTTTTTATGTGTAAGTAATATCATATTCTCCGAGTCACTTCTTCTTCGGCACACTCACCCTTCACTTGTGTTTCATTTACACGCATCACTCCACACAATCGGCGCATTCGTCATTAGTATATGCTTCATATACTCGTGACGAATGTTTGCTACATTTTGATTGCTTTTTCTCCGATAGGACATTCACACTACACTACATCATGTTGCATTTTAATGTGCATCTTTGGTCATCTCAATGACAAAACTAGCTCTTTAGCTAAGTGACTCTTTGTTGGTTATAGTATTACCCACGAGGGTGTCTCGGTGGGCAATACTAGCCATCGCACTGTGGATCAGCACGTGTATGTTATGCTAAGGTTCCAAGAGGTCTAATAGATGCCACATAGGCTTTTTGTTTTCTTAGGACTTGTTTTAAAAGTATAAGAATTTGTATTTTTATTACTTGTATGCATCATATTTTCGAAATCTATTTTGAAATTAATTGCATCCCTACTTTATACTATATGTAAGGTTACCTTATCTACAACTTAAGGACTTCCATCAAAATTACATCTAGTGACACCTCTTAGAATCTGATCCTTTGGATGTGGCCGGAGACGGTGACCCCGTCAAAACAAATGCTAGCCTTCTAACTTAACCTACACTCAATTAGATGTTGTGATAAGATACTATGTAATAGATGGCATGCTATGCTAATGACCAGGATGATAGTTATTCTTTTTCGATATCCTGGCTATTGTTCTCTGTTGATTTGGATGCCCAAGCCAGGCATCACTTTTGCATCGCTTTGTGTGTTTATTGGGTGTGAGGCGTGTGCACTAGTATGTTAGGGGAGATTTTCTTATAGGGAGACATGCCTAAAACACACACACAAACACGAGCAGCAGAGAGGAGCAAGTAATGATTTGGATGACTAACTCTTTTATGCATGTGCTACTATGCTTCTCCAGTGAAACATGACATATGCGTTGCATGAAAATAGCTTTTTCTACTAATCCTATGTTCATGCAGGCCGAACCCTTTTTTTTTTACTTTCCTTATGTGTTTTTTAGAGTCCTTAAAAGAGTCATATATTAGATATAAGGTACAAACACATATCTCGAGGCACTAAAAGGTCTGAACAACTTGACAGGGACCAGGAGCTATTAGATCGTGTCCCGTATCTTAATTATAAATTGCATGGATGTATAGAATTAAGATCAGGTATGAACTTATGCGGTGTATGAGCACTTTTTCTATTTTTGGGATATGTTGTCGACCCAGTGGGAATCGATCTTCTATTGTTTTGTATTTGGCTTGCTTTACGGCTTTCCTTGCATGTTTGTGTGCTTGAAATTGATTTTGCTCATTTTACCTTATGATTTTTCCTGGGAATCGTGGGGATCACTTAGGCTCTTTAAGACCTAAAATCTTATAAAATTTCTACAAAAAAAGTTTAATAATAAATTTTTGAGACTAATTAAAATATAGATTTAAAATATTAAGTATTTTCAAAATTTGTAAATTTACTTTTATACATGTCATTCAGGGCATATTTTAACGGGCTGCATGCATGGTTATATCCCCGTCATAATAATAGGGGCTCCACATTAGGACTTGATTAGCTAACTGCATCATATTACATGTCCCGAGGAGAAGTACCCGTTCTTCTCTAACCTGACTAGCCCAACATAAGTTTTATACTTAGGTAGTTGTTTGGTGCACTTATGATGTTATAGGCTTCCCAAACCAGATGAGAAATAAGTCCTTTGTTGAGAGTGATTTTAGAATTGTAGTTGGACCTCTCCTCTCTTTTTCACTCCAACAACATCCTCGCCACATGTATAAGCCCCACCTCTGCTCTTTTTATCTACATATCAAAGTTTTCTTCACTTGACCTTAGGGCTACCGAGGTCCCTTTGGATGAGGCAATTCATGGATTACTGGCAATGGAGTCTTCGGTTGTGCGTATCTACTAATTTCACGATCAGGTATGCTTGAGGCCCTAATAGCTTGAGATTATAGATTTCTGGTATCTTGATCCGATTATCTCTACTCGATTAGGATTACTTTAACTTTCCTTTACCGCTCTTTGAGCCCTGTCGCTTCTTTCGACCCTTCATCAATGTCAACTCGTACGGTTCCAATTATGAATAGTTTGTCGCTCATTTGGGATATGATGATTCAGCCTCTACCCTTATGGCCAGGTTAGGTTTTAAAAGGGTAGTGTGAACCCTATAAGTTGACTAAGTTATTTAATAGGCCTTGGTCGCAGGTAAGCCGCCATTCGTATGGAATTGTGAGAGACTCGCTCCTGCTCGTATAAATAAGTGCAAACTTTGAGATCATCAAGGCACTCCTGTGAGATAACCATCATTTGTGGCACCTTTAACTAATCGTTATACTTGTGTAAGCATGACTCCTTTATTAAGAGTATTTTTAGGAACCCCCAAGATATAATTAACAAAAGGGATGCATCACTTCGAGAGTCGCTCTTGACCCCATAACAAGCACACAAACTTGAATCTTTGGTTGTGGGTTGCTTTCGCAAATCTTCATCATGGATATACTTCCAAGGAATTTTCGACCCAATCTCATTTTTTTGGGCGTATGCTCTTGGGCTATCACACAATGTTTTCTTAACGAAAAATCTCCACATGTTTTTTTCTCGTTTGTCTTCATTGTCGTATGTCCTTCCTTTTTTATTTCTTTGTTCTCTGGATCCCCCATATAATTTGAAAA
The DNA here is from genome assembly GCA_022702705.1 of Papilionanthe hookeriana x Papilionanthe teres. Taxonomy (NCBI): domain Eukaryota; kingdom Viridiplantae; phylum Streptophyta; class Magnoliopsida; order Asparagales; family Orchidaceae; genus Papilionanthe; species Papilionanthe hookeriana x Papilionanthe teres. The sequence continues at coordinate 152,799,507 of CM040422.1, read as the reverse complement.
AGAGATTTAATCTAAAAAGAGAAGTATACGATGATAGACAAGCTGGAGACTCCTTAAAAAAAAACAGTAAAAGGGAATTGCATTTAAGATCCATCTCCGAAGTGCTCCCAAGGGCAGTTCGATGTCATTTTTATCAAAGCATGAGGAGATAGCCTGACATGTTGAGTGATGAGATTCGTTAGTTGCGTGAGAGCAACCAGATAGCCAAGGATGCTTTAGCACAATTGACAGGGCATTTTACAGATCACTGTGACAAGCGACCGTTGAGTCTATGGTTAAGGGTGAGGATGAGAGAGAGGATGCTAATGAGGCCGATGATGATGACTTATAGAGGTCTATGCACTTTAATCTTATTGTGTGTGCAACATAGTATTTGTATCTTGTAATTAGATTATATGAAAATATGTGAACTTTTACTCACTGAGCAAAATGTTTGTTGAAATATATTTGTTTTCATTATTGATATTTATTCGTGCATAGATTTTGTATTGTGCTGGTGGATGCGTATATATTTATGAGATTGGTATTGGTTGTGTGTAGGTTATAAAATTTGATTTTTTCTTATATATTTTTTAAATTTACTACAAGCTTGTGTCGGCTTTGTGTCGGAAATTTTCGATGGTGATAACTTCGACAATTTCCTATGCAATTCAATAATTTTCGACATTAAATGATCTTTAGCAGATTTGATCGACGAAAAACATGACACAACATTATATCTGACAGACGTGGACGCAAAGTTCGTAGCTGACATTTGCATCTCCACAGGGCAAATCGAATCTAGTTAACGTCGATATTGTTAGACGCTAAGACCGATGTAAACATTTAGTTCTGGACTTGTTTGATGTTAAATACATGAACAAAGGTCAGCTGCTAAAATTGTATTGCGTCAAATTATCTTTGTTTTAGCATCGGATCTGTCCAACGCTAAAATGCAAAATCCAACGCTAATACGCAAAAATCATGTAGCGTGAACACAATCAATAGTTTCAAATCCTTCGATTGAGATAATTTTATATTTTTCATGAATGAGAGATATTCTCATCCATTCAACACTAATCTCTCTTATATGTATTTATTATTCCCAATTATGTTTCAAATAAATTTTGGCCTATGAATGAGAATAATGTAATGTGAGTCACTTCACTATCATTTATTGATATTGATGAGCTACAATACTAAAGTGTACATTAAATACTAATATCCTAAGATATGATATATTTGAAACTAAAAAAAGGTGAAGTCTTGTGACTTCTATATGTATCTTAGAACTAAAAGCTATGCAATAAGAAAAATCAATTTGGTGAACAAATTAATTATATATGCATTGTATACCCATTATGTTTTAGTGAGATGCTCATTAAGCTTAATTAAACAATCACTTTTTGAATCTAATCATACTTATATCCTTATAAAGTGTCCAAAATTATAGTTAATGGACATACTTAGAATTCTATAAACTATGCTCTTACTGATCACTAGTATTCAAATAATCCACCAGACAATAACAATAAATAAAATTATCTAATGAGATAAAAAAATGCCCACCTTTACATTAATTTTTAACAATATTCAATAATGATAGATGAGTTATCTCCTTTAGTATTCAAAATAGTGGCATCATTTACTTCAAATTATTTAGTAATTTTCTTCATCACCATTAGACATTTGCCTATCTTGCAAGATAACTTTAATAAGTAAATTTTAAATGAGACATTGAGTGAAAATATTAAGTTCAAACCAAGTTTGTCCTATATTCAAACTAAAATTTAATTTTGCTCAAACTTTGCTTTGAACATTAATCAAATCCTTATAAGCCTTACTTGAACTTGTTTAGTCATTATTTGAATCAAGATCAAATCTTCTTTGATCTTTGTTCAAATTTCGATTATTCTTTGATCTTCGTTCAAACAACAATTCAATTTATCCAAATCATGATCAATTGTTCTTTGACTATTCTTCGATTATTATTTGAATCTTATTCTAACATGAGTTAAATAAACTGTAAATGTTTGATCATAACTCACACATATTTTGACTAAGTTTGGAAGAAATTTTCGTTAACATTTAAAGTTGATGATCTGTTCTCTAATGTCTATTCGGTTTAATGTTTGGAGTGTGAATAATGTTTCTAATATGGATAATTAAAAGTATAAACATACAGACACACACACACAAACATATAAATTTTATCAATTCTATTTCTAAAGTACGACTTCTCACTATAGAAAAAAAAAAAAAAAAAGAAAAAAGAAAAAAGAGTATCAAAATACATATGAGACAACAATTTGAAAAGTAAATAATGTGAAAGCCACCACAAAGTTAAATCAAAGCCTTGTTAAATCCAATTTTCTAGTGTTCTATTTTTTCTTCTGGTGCTTTGTTATTTTTGCGACATAAATTTAATAAATCCGATTGCTAGCGAAATGAAGTCCACCGTGGTTGACGAGCACTTTTGCCGCTCAAATATAAGATATCTACTGTTTAACACCCCCATATCTATGGACTAGCAGAGATTTCAAACAAGGAAATCAAGAGAATTCTGAAAAAAAAATTATCAATTCTAATAAGAAAGATTGATCACTTTAGCTTGATGAGGATTTATAGGCATATAGGACAACTTTTAAGACCCCATAAAATCATCACCTATAGATTAATTTTTGAGAAACCATACCTAGGGCTGTCAAAACGGCTTGTTGTTTGCGAACAATTTATATATATATATATATATATATATATATAATATATATATATATATATATATATATATATATATTAATGAGTAGTATTTTAAAATAATTTAATTATATACAAGACTACAAAGATTTATAATCAATTAAAATTATTAATTAAAAAAAAATTAATTATATTCAAATAATATTATAATATTAACAATAATTTCTAAATCTTGTCGCAACTATTAAAATCTCATTGCTATGTGATTTGCTACGTGATTAGGGTTATCAACAATTTCTTTGTTAATGCTTGCATAACTTATTGTAGTAACTGAGTCGAATAAAAATATATTTTTTGAACTCAAAATATAAACGAGCAGAGCAGAGCTGAGCCCTACTCATTTACACTCATAACCCCGTCATCTTCCTATGTTATTAGAGCAGACCTAACTATAATCCGAACAGGTCGAATTTTAGATTTATCGGATTTGATAGTATTTCCAGCCAAATACCGCGAATTCAATTTCTAGGTTTCCCTACCTTGCTTTTCTCTCGTCGTCCCAGTTTCCAGCGCAGAAATCCCTCGCAATGGCGTCAACATCCGCTCCCCGACCCACGCTCAGTTCTGCGGCGTCGAGAATCGCAAAAGCCGCCTCCACCCTTTCTTCCGATAACCAGAACCTAATAGCGGTACCCTAATACTCCCAAGCTCGTCCCCAATTCCTCAAATACCAATGTTCCTTCATTTGTACCCTAACCTTACGGATTGTTACTGCGTCATTACTCCTTAATGGTTTCTCTTTAGGAAATTCGAAAATCCCTTGGCATAATCAAGGGCATCGCGGTCGATCTTGAGAAGGCGCAGCGGTCGGACAAGGCAAACAGTTTATTCACACTTACTAGTTGATTTGAGGTTTGATTGTGAATGCCTTTGTTTATCTGAACTGATTCAGGTGAAAGAGTTGGAAAATACTGTCCTTGAGTTGCTGGAATCCTACGATGACTGCACCAATTTGTCAGAAGCAATCAATAATGTTGGTAATAATTACCAGCCTTCTGCCCAGGTGTCTTTCGATTACAGAAGGTGAAGTTTCTTCTTTCTACTTTTCTAATTTTCATTGGGAGTAAAACTCTTTGCTTTATATTTGATAATCTGCAGACTACTGATTTTCGTAAACTGTTGGAGGATGAGATTGCGACACTTAAGGCAGAATCGTCTTTTGTTCCTCAGAAGAGTCCTTTGTATCGCCAGTTCAAGGAAGCCATATGGGTATCTTCTGAATTTTTATCTGGAATAATTTCTTTCTTGTCATGGGATATACGCCATTGAAGTAGATGCTAGTGAATTTTACTTCTCTATTTTGAATCTGTAAGCATTGATTTATCTTGACCTTTCGGTTTATATGGATATAGATATATACAGATCTTCGAATGCATCTTTCAACAAGTGAGATCAAATAGAGAAAAGCTTAAAGTTTCTTTGCTGATTCAATACTTAACCCAATATTGTTTTGGGGTATTTACATACGTACCTCCCAATTCCTATGTATTTACATATCTAACATCTAAACTATGGATTCTATATTTATACCACCCAAATAGTTATATCACATCAAAAAATACCACCATTTTAACTTAAAAAAAGGGAAATACACATTTTCATGCATAGGTGTATCAAAACTGAACTTTAGGTTTTTAATATGTTCATACATAGGAATTGAGTGGCATGCATATAAAATTATCTATTGTTTTTTAGTGTCTAGTCCTTATAACAAATGTTGAACATTTATGTTAGGTTTTCACTCATTGCAAAATCTATGCCAATTCGATGAAATGAAAGGCAATGGAAAATTTTAAAACTGAAATAGCTTGCTTTAGGAAGCAAACTGATGCTGCTAGATGTTTTAAATTGATTTGGCTATTTCTTTTGATTGCATTGATGCTAGTGTGTGTTTTTCTTTTTATAATTGTCACATCATCATTCGGATTACCCAATTTATTTTGGGCTGGCTTTATGTTCCTCAATCATAATTTCATTTTGGTTCTTTTATCAATCTATTTTGAAATTTAATAATTTCTCACATTCCAAAATGTAACAATTCTCATCTTTTCTTTTGATCTTTTTTTAGACTTATTAAGACTCATTTATAAGTACCACTCTACGTAGTGCGGTCTAACTTTATTGAAGTCATCTCATAATCTTTGTAAAATATTTTTTCTTTTCATTCAAGAAGAAAGAAGGCTCCATTTTGGAAAGTAATTATCATTCTTTAAAGTATGTATTTTCTATTGCAATATAATAGGCTATTAAAAAACAATTATAGGCTCTTATATTTTATTTTTTTTCTCTACCATGATCTATATGCCAATTTAATTCATTCATTTCTTTTCTTTCTCAGGTATATGTTGCAGTAGTTCATCCATCTTTCCCATAGCATCCTTTTTAATCATTAGATTATTTCTCTATTTTCACCTCAGTTATGTTTAGTTGTGGACCATCACTTACATATGAAACCATGAAAAACCATTGCTTATTTTCTGACTCAAATCAGATTAGGCTATGATTCATAGCATTTAGGAAATATCCTAGAACTTTATAAAATTCAAATTTGGAGTCATTTTACTAGTTCAGGCGTAAGATTTTTTTTTGATTCATTGATTGCTGACCTAACATCAAATTTCTATTGACTCAGGAGTGGCAGTTTTAGTTTTACTCCAAGGCACCCCACCCAACTCTCTATATATTTAACTTTCAGTATAAATTGCAAACATATTTATGACTAACTAAAAAATGAGGAGAACTAACTGTTATAGGGTGGAACAAATATGAAATTTCGATATATCATGATACATGTGTCAAGCATCTCAAATTTCTCATATGTGCATGTTTTTCTGCTGGTAGATTATGATTCAAATTCCATGCATCTCAAGCTTCTTCTAAGGCTCGTAGTAACTAAACTCGTAGTAAGCAATTGGTCAACACCTGATGCATGGTTGGTATAATGTGGGAAACCTTCGACTTGCAAGCCATTCACTAGGTATGAATAGGTTATTTAACAATCTTGACCTATATGTACAAATAATATGTTCTCCAACAATCTTGACCAATTTTAGGCAATAGATCCATTTGTTTTGTTTGAATTCTCCGTTAAAATTTGGCTTCTTGAAAAAGTGAGCCACTGTAAAAATGTTAACTCAAGCGGAGATATATATTCTCTAAACCATCTTAAAATAGTTAATCCTTAAATAGCCTTCAAATTTTTTGAATTTAGATCTGTAGGATTTTCTGAACCCCATTTACATCCAAATAGCCCCTTGGATTTGATTAGCTTACAGTTCACTTTGATGGAAGGTGATGATTTCTGTCTCACTGTTGAAATGTCTGGTTGGTGAATGTCATGATCAGATGATCCTTGCCATATAATGTTGAATATTGCTAGGGTCAGCTTTTATTGATGCCCAACGCATATTTTGGTACTATGCCAAATGATGTTTTGATCTAATAGGCATTGGAAGACAACAATTAACCTTCAGGAAAGTCGTGAAGGTTACAGTTGACATATATTTACTTGTTCCGACAGGTGAGCTTTTATGTTTCCAAGCAAGTCTTGGGCTTCATATGATAACTGGGTTCTTAAATAATCTATATAAAAATCTTTATGCATGCAATTCTATTTATTTCAGTAACATATATGCATAGGATATGTTCTTTATTGATAAATATATTATCTATAGACAGTTACATTCTTATCTCTAAGCTGAAGTTATGCCAGTTATCAAGCTATTATCCGTGTGCTAGTAATTGTTAGAGTAAGTTGTACAGATCAGTTTACTTGTCTTTTGTGATATTACTCTTCTTAGAGAATTCATCCTCTAAATCATATATATGTTAGGATTTGGTATAGTTGTAAACTACGACAATATGAATGAATCAACATGCAAGAGATCCTACACAGATATGTGTGTGTGTGTGTGTGTGTGTGTGTCTAAGACGATTACGTAGAGAAAGGGGTATTACATTGCGTAGGAGACATGTCGGCTAATCCTTGTAACCTGCCATTACAAAGAATTTGTTTTATTCTCATATATGATTTTTAAATCATGAAGAAATTAGAACATTATTATTTGTGCAATTTAAATTAAGCCACTTTGATCATTTTCGTTAAATCACAAATTAGTAAATGGATCATTGGTAAGTATCATGGTCATAACTAGCACGTTATATATATCTAAGAACTATAACCTGGGCTCTATCACATTGCTAATACATTCTCTTCATCCTGCAAGAATCCAAATGTGCGCTGATTTTATTCGTTTAATGCTCATTATGCTAGGATAAGATGAGATTTAATGAAACCATGATCATTGGCGCGCATGCAGGCGGAGAAACTTAATTGGCAGTAATATTTTTGCTTTGGTTAGATTAATTCTACAAGGTTTACAATTTTTAATATGGACAATTATTTTAATTTAAGGATAGGGATTTAGCTTTCATCTATGAAGCCTTATGAGGCTGGATGAGAACTCTAGTGGAAGGATGATTTTAGTTGTTAGAGATCTCAAGTTAGTTATAAGAGTTATAGCTGTGGAAAGGTCGTACCTTATTGAACTTCATGGCTGACAAGTTACTTTTCACCAACATAATTTTTTTTTCATCTGTTATCTAGCTAAAATGACCAGCGTAGAAATAAAGGATTAATTTATGCTCCCTTATTGTTTGATTCCCAAGTCATATTCAATGTAAACTAAGGACTTCTAACAATCTTTCAATGGTGGTTAGTTGCATTCCTGTTATGGCATCACCAATAGTTATTATTGATTTGACATAACCAATTGTTATTTTCTTTTTTTTTTTCTGAAGGAAGCAATGTGTGAGAGGAACCTGAATTTGGTGCACGCCTTTATTGATAGTTCTAGGCTTAACCACTTATGCCCCATAATTGAATAACAGTAAAATAAATGTTTGGAGCATGATTCTCAAGAACTGGTTAGTCATCTTCATTAAGGGATAAAGAAACGTTTAACCTAATCCCAATTAAATGAGTATGAGGTATAGGAACACAATAACATTTTTCTTTATATTACGTTGTGCCAAAAGATTTAGCTTTTGGATTTTGTATTGGATCGCTGCGGTTTTCAAAGTCTGGGTGAACCAATGGAGTATGCATCTATGGTCTCATTGCTCATTTTTATTCTTAGATAAGAGATGATTGAAATCGAGAAACATTAATGTGGCTTTAGTTAGTCAGTAGTTTATACAATGTTGGACGTGAGTCAGCAACCTTGTGAAAAGTGTCATATAACCATTTATTCTCTGCTAAATGAGCGAAATTTATAGTGGAATGACTTTGGAGACTTGTGAGTGTTTGGAAGAAGTGAAATGGAAATAAAGTGTCAGTGGTAGCACTGAAGTTTAGAGAATGTAAGAATTATTTGTGTATGATGTTCTTTGCTGTGCTGCCAAAGAAAAGAGTGTGTTGTCTTAATTTTTCTTCCATGTCCGACCATTCTTGAGGCTAATGATTTGATGTAGCATTGAGACTAGAGATTTTGTATTAATAAATTTTTTTTTTAGAAATGTGATAAAAATTTTGACAATTTAAAATATACCTCAATTTTTGAATCCCACTCTCTCTCGCCATTCCAAGCTTTCATTTCCTTCCTCAACCTTCCAAATTGAAATTTGCCTCATTTTTCGCGCTTTTCTCTTTTCCGGTAGCCGTCGAAGGCGCCGATTGTGTCTCGGAAGCGTTGAACGTCTTTTGTGAGCTTCCGAAAGGGTTCTAGCACTATTTTCAGCGTAGGAGAAGTGTAGTTGGAAGTGATAGAAAGTAAATTTGGCAATTTTGGAGAAGGATTGGACGCCGAGAAAGCCATTTAAGGTATATTTTGGCAAATCAATGATCTTTTAAGTTAAATTACCTTATTAACTAATATATTATGAATTCCTAATTTATTTAAGATTTCATGTTGGTTATGTGAGGCGGCGAGTTCGAGTCAAGCTTATAGAAGATCGTTGTAGGTCGACTGTTAAAATGCATCAAAATTACTCCTAAACTAAGAAAATTAATTTGAATTAATACAAATTGTTTAAATCTTAAAAATTTAAATATTATGTTTTATAGGTTATTTAGCTTAAATTAAAAGTCATTGCAACCTCCAGCTATATATCGGAGATTAAGAGTTTAGAGTGGAAATTGAGGTGTGTAATTGCATTTCTAACTTTCATAATATTTTTTATTTTATTTCAGATTGTATGTTTGACTTCATTTATGCCCTAGTTTAATCTGATCTTTCATATTGATATGACAAATATGCATTATAAGTATAATAGGAAAATATGTGCATGCATGGAAGATATACAGGAGATGAATGATATTTAGATAGACATTATATGTAAGATAGACATGCAAAATGGGCATGTAAGAAAGATATATAAGATATAAGTAAGAGTATGCATTAGATAATATAAGTAAGAGATGCATGAGAAAGATATATGAATGATATGAAATATATGTTTGATGAATATTTGTACAACATAATAAATATGCATGTTAGTAGATATATAAAGACGTTTCAAAATAATGTACGTATGAAGATTGAAATAACTTATATATAAATGTTTGTATGTATATGTTCAGAGGAGGATTTCACCCAAAATCGGGGGACCTCAGGGTACCCGCGAGCGTAGGGTTTTTCTACCACCCTAGACAATTGTGATGATTATATTACTAACCGTTGTGCCGACGATATAATATTGACTTGGGGCGAGTAGACCAGAGCTTACCCTCCCCAGACAATTATGATACATTGCTAATTGTTGTGCTGACGAGATAATATCGGTCAGGGGTAGGTAAGGGTCTTTCCACCCTAGACAATTACAATGTGTAGATCGCTAGCCGTTGTGCGGACGAGAGCCGACGGGACAATATCAGTCAAGAGTGTGCTAGGTTGTTGACGTTGATCGTCACATAAATATATATGTATTAGAAATATAAAGTAAAGATAAAGTAAAGTAAATGCTTATAAAAGATTGAGTGTGTTAATTTAGAAAAGATCATTGATACATGAATTAACATATATTAGATTACTTATAAGTGTATATATATATATTGCTTATAAAATTGTGAAAGAGCAAGATATTATAAGATTTCTTATAGAGTAACATACATATTGTTTTTTTTTTTTTAGATTATTGTGGTTTAGAAGTGTGATTACTCCTGAGTGATCTAAAGATAACTCATTATATTGTTTTTATATTATTTCTAGGTTTTTAAATATTTAAACAAGATGAATAGAAGAGGAGCAAATCTACATGGAAGACGAGAATAATAACAAGAAAGGTATATTTTTTACTTGTTAATTTTAATTATTTTTTTAGTGGCTTTTTCATGAATTATTTAAATATTAAATTATTATTAATAGTATTAGAATAACAGAGATTTGATTTTTACCATCTGACCATCCGCTCATGTCTTGGTTAACTCCAAGCTCCATACCGTGACGTGTCAGATTCCCGTACATTCGACATAGGTGTGAACATCATGCATGTCTGCGTTGAGGCACATTTCCTTGAGTTTTTTCTCGTACTCAGCTTATTAAAATTTGCAAATTCTATGTTGCTAACCTAACTACAATTTTAGACCAATCATGCATTCCCACCCACCCAATGGGGTGCAAATCCAAAAAAAAAAGAAAAAAAGAAAAAAGAAAGCCCTTTTAAAGGCTCATCCATTTGAATGAAACGGCATTGCTAATTATTTTTAAGCTATCTCTGAGGTGGGCCAGTGGCTTTACATGTAAGTTGTGAGGGATTTTCCTGATCAATTTAACATCAGTTTTTTGGCTGAGGATATTTGTAATCTGTTAGTAATTGAAAGGTGGGATTTCTAAATATTAGCTCCTTGTATTTGCCAATGATTTCCAGTGAAATTGTTTAACTCTCTTCATTAATCTTATTTTGAAGGGAAGGAATACAACTATTTTTCTGTCTCGCTACCATTTTGTTTTCTTTTTAAGTATCTGCTGCAATTTTGTTCATGCCGGATTTTCTTTTTGGTGTCTCAATAATAAGATTTGCTAGATGCACACTTAAAATGAGTTTTCTTATATTTGTTACCTGCATAAAATGGTTTAATGAATTCTTAAAGCTCCCATCAATTAAGTGCCTGATGACAATTTGATGCATGGTACTTTATGGTCACATTTCAAGAGTTTGTTTCCTTCACCGGATGGGTGTATGACCTCTAAATTATTATAGAGACAAACTATTGACTATTTTAGGCTCACCATCTCTTTTTTGTGCAAGCATGTTTTAATTGATTGTGTGCTTTATTTATTGTTTTTCATCATACTTGGAAGTCTGTTTTACCCAAAACTATTTTGTTTTAATTTTTTTCTATCAGTTTGTCCTTTATGCTGTAACAGTACTTATCTATTTGGTCTTAACATCTATGCTGATAAACAAGGAAAATTTCTTCAACAGGAAACTTACTCCTAGGCCCCCTATTTTGCCCTCTAATTTGGTCTTTAATTTTCTCAATACCTGCAATTTAGTTCTTTCATTTTGTCTCCCCTTTACATCCTGTTTTTTTTTTTTTTTTTTTTTTTATATAATTCATATTGGTCAAGTGATCTACGAATGGATATTCACGAATGCTCTTGGTCCTTTTAAAGAATTCTTTATAGAAATTCCCTATAATAAATACCTCACCTTCTTTCACTCATACATATAGATTTATGCTTTTTCATGCTAATTGAAGTGCGTGAATGAGCGTTGATATGAAGGTTTTTATCAAATTTGTTATAAGGAATTCCTGACATGATTTTTAGTTTGGATGAGGATAGAGGTAGAGTTGGTGTTGCTGAAAACAGATGAGGCTAATTTAGGCAATGTTGGGTATTGGGTTGCAGATGGATTCAATTATAGTGTTTTTGTTTTAATCATCATCATTATTAGTCTTATACTAGGCATTTGGGGTTGGCTTTAGCAATTCTCAGTTTTTATTCATTCCCATTGGGTGTTGTATAAAATATTTATGTTCTTCTTCACAAATAATTTTAAACAACTTATATCTATGTTATCTTAAACTTATACCTTTTATTTCTTTAATAAAACTTACTCATTACTCCTTAAGGAGCCTCTCTATTTTAACCCCCAAACTTGAACTGTATAAATTACTTACCATTTATATCCCTTATATTCCATGCAATTGATCTAAGATCCTTAAACCTATACATCTATGATATCATCACTTTATCTTCAAATAATATTGATTAATAATTGTTAGTATCACACCCATTAAAGTTACATATCATATACATTAGTTATTTCACTAGTTCTAAGCTTATATCTTCTAAATAACTTCTTACTTATTTTAATAAATGTCTTATAAATTATTAGTACATCATTTAAGAAAAAGCGTAGATTAAGGCACTTCAATTTAATTTTTTTTAAGTTTTTGCATAATTAATACAAGAGAGATGAATTTAATATTCACCACTGATGTTGCGTATGTCTTTATTGAAATTCGTTAACTGTTTGATAATTATTTCCAATGCTAGTAAATGCTCTATTATATATTTAAAAAAAAAATTTCAACATGCTTTTTATGAACACATTTTTTTATACCCATCGGATCAATTCTCATGATGCTTGATCCGCTATTTTCTTCAACAACAACAACAAGCCTTTACGCACTAAGTGGGGTCAGCTACATGTTTTTTTCTCCATTGTGTCTTATCGAGTATCATATTGTGGTTTAATTCTAACGGAATAGGATCAATTTTGATACAATAGCCCAAATCTTTTTTGGTATATCTCTACCTTTTTTAACATAAGTCGAATCTAAAACATCTACTTTCATAATAGGATCGTTAGATGGTCGATGTTTAATGTGACCAAACGATCTAAGATAACTCTCTCTATTCTTGTCCGCCACTGGAGCAACACCAACCCTATCACTAATATATTCATTTCGCCTTTTGTCTCTAAGTATCAAGCCACTCATCCACGTAAGCATTCTCATATCGGCAACACATTTTATGCTTCATTTTTAAATGCCAACATTCCACGCTATATAGCATTGCATGGCTTACCGTCATCTTATAAAATTTTCCATCAAGTCTAAGCGATACTTTTCTATCACACAATAGATCTGATGCATTCATTCACTTCAACCAACCCACTTGAATTTTACTAATACATTCTCATCTATATCACCGTCACTTTGAACAATCGACCCGACATATCTAAAATGTTCACACCTTTTAATGATTCAATCACTCATAGTTCCAACTCTACCACTAGAGCTATACTATTAAAATTACATTTCATTTATTTAGTTTTAGATCTACTCAAATGAAGGCCTTTAGAATCCAATGTAGACCTCCATAATTTAAGTCTTTCCCGAACTCTTTCTCTATTCTTCTCCGCAAGAAGGATATCATCAGCGAAGAGCATACACCAAGGCACATCTTCTTGTAAATTTCCACTAAAAACATCCATAACTAAAGCAAAAAGTCGATCCCTGATGTAATCCAATTGAAATAGTAAAATACTTGGTCAATCCTCCTGTTCGAACACAAGTAACAACTCTAGTATACATATCTTTAATGACATAAATATTAGTCATATCAACATATTTTTTTCTAAAACTCTCCAAAGGACTTCTATTGGAATCTTATCATAAAGTTTTTTCTAAATCAATAAAAATCATATGTAGATTATTATTATTCTCTCTGTATTTCATCAAATCTCTCAATAAAATATTCTGAAAATTATTCATTTTTGTTCAAAACATGCAAAAATTTATTTTAAAATTGATCTTCATGGCATAAAATCAAATTAATTCTCTAAAATAATACAACTTTTCGGAGTATGCCCTTTTTCAGCTCTTCTTTACTTCATGATATGATCCATAAGTTTAATTTCTATGTTATTGTTGAAATCTAGTATGTCCCTTTTAATTTATAAATTTTGTTACTGAAATATCTCTTCACAGTCATTTGAAAACTTCTTGGTTTTAAAAAATTAATTTAAAAAAAAAGTTATTGGGCAAACTATTGCAAATCTCTCATGACTCTTCAAATCTCAATAGATATCTCCTTTGACTTGAATGATTATCTTTATGCATCTTCTTTATAGCCAACTTCTATTATGCTTTTTCGAAGCTATCTATATTGTACATTTTCTATTTGTTCATTATTCTCTTAAAATAAACTCTTATTTAAAAATCTCATTCAATCAATTTCAAAATAGCTTTTTCATATTTCTTTTATATCTTATTTTCTTGTAATATTCTATTATTTTTACTTCTAATGATCTAAATTGATTTAAATCTCTAAATCTCTTTATCGTACCTTAGCTATTTTATTTATTCTCTCATTTGTTAATAATAGATCTATTAAATAATTTATCAAAAGTTATAACTTCTACTTTGTAGGTTTTCTAGCTTTCTTATATGTATTATATGCATCAATTGAATTTAATTTGAGTCATTATTTAAATCAAAATTTTGTACCTTCTCACTTCATCACCAAATTTACAAATGCAGAACTTATTGCTAAATTTTTGAAAAGCTTTGATGATTATATTCTTAATAGAACTATTTTTTTAGCCCTCATAGAGTTTTACTTATCCAAGAAATCCAATTTGTCTTTTTTACCGACAAAGCTTAAATGATTAACAAATTCTCCCCTTTCAAAGTTTATCACCGTATCCTAGGTCAATTATTTATTTTGTTTTTTTTTTCTTTATACTTTCATACTATACATCCATAATAAATAGTTTTTGTTTTGCGGTTAAACTCTCTTTTGGAATCACCAAATTAGATTTACAGAAAGATACTACATTTCCTTCCCAGTAAAAATAATCTATTGGTGATTTGATTATTCTATTTTTTATACTAAGAAGTATTATATGTGCTTATTATTATATGATCATGGAGTACCTTGAAATTAAATATAGCTTCTCGTTAAATTTTATTTTCAATTCCATACCCAAGATGAATTCTCTTATTGCCCATCATTTGGGATCTGAGTGACTTTTAATAAACTCCCATTAAATATTATCTTTTTTTTGGGATATGCATTGTAGTGCCTTATTTTTTTTGGTACTAACTCAATTTTTTGAATTATCATTTAATTCAATTTGGAAAGCATAATCGCTAATCATTTCTATAATATATTCTTTACTAATTATTTTATAATAATTGCTATCTCATTAATCATATTTACTTCAGCAATTGTATAATTCAACTATTTATTGCATGGTTTTGAAAATCGGACCGAACTAGTTAGTTTGACAGTGAACCGGTATAGGTTCGGTTATGGCTCATAAAAAAAATTTTGAGGCATGGAACCTTGTAGAATTTTTACAAACAGGCGGTTCAACTGAAGAACAAGTACAGATCTGAAGGAACCATCCGGTTCGTTCAAGTTTTGTAAATAATTTTTGACTTTTGAGTAATATTAATCAATGATCTAAAACAATGGTCTAATTGGTTGTATCCAAGTATAGTAAGCTATACAAGATTTTAACTTTACTTTCTTCAAGTTCTCATACAAGATTAAAAAAAAAAAAAAAAAATTCAAATCGTTATGTATATTGAGACCAGTATACCTGCCAATTAAGTGGGCTGAAAGCTCATCCTCTGTCTAATTTAAAGTTTACAATCTATGATATAGGATTACTTGAGTTATGTTATAGGAATGAAGCAATGCGTTAGGCTATAAAAGTTTGGCTGGGTCGGGTTGGGTCATACTATAAAAATTTGGTTGAGTTGTAAGAATTTTGTTGTAATTATTGTTAAGATATGCTATAAACTTATTTATATTTATATATTCTTTTAATTTTAAGAAATTTAATATATTGCTTATATAATTATTATACTATTTTAACTTTATATTTAAATGATTTGAATGTCTGTTAACATTTGAGTATGGAACCTTTTATCCTTTAAGTTCGATGTTCCGTCTGATTCTCAAAACTTTTATTTTTTGATTACTACCTTAACCTTCTTTCTATTGTTAATATTTCAACATATGGTGACTGATGAATTTTGCCAATGCCCTTGAGTTTTCTCTCTTTTCATTTTGTTCCTTACTGGCAAACCATGCTTAGTTTTGTTATTCTTCTAATCAGTACTCACTTTGTTCTCTATTTTTCTTGAGTTTCCTTTTAAATTTCTAATTTTGTTTATACCAGATCTAATTTTAGTTTTAGTCCTAATCAATATTCGTTTACTTTTAACCAGGCTGGTTAAATTTTTTGACATTTTTCTTGTAGATGTTGTACCGGCCAATCATAGCATTTTTTTTAACATGTTCATCATTATTGGGTTAATCTGTGTTGCATGGATCAATTATTAGTGATATCTTAGCAAACCAAAAGGTCATAACTTGGTAGGTCTTGTCAAGCCACTTTTAAGGAACTCTCTAGACAGTAGTAAAAACCCATTTTTTGATTAATTTGTTAGTTTTGGCACATATTTTAGGGTCAACAGTCCTATACATTTCTAATTCGTGCTTGAACTTATAATAATGGAAGCTTAAGGGATGCTGTTTTCTATTTTGATAAATAGGCTTCTTTCTTGCTGAGTTTCAGAATATTGTTGCCCTTATTTCCAACGTTTTAGATTTTAGGAAATTTGAGTGCTATAGGGTAAAGAATTTGATTTATTTCAAATATTATTGTTGTCATATTCACAAGTACGATAGATGAGGAAATTTTTAATAATTTGAATATTCTCAATTAAAAAATTATATTACATTATAATTAACTTTTCATTTTGATAAATTCCTATGATAACAAAGCACAAACCTTGATCATTATAGAAAAAGGCAAAGTGAAATTTAGCCTCTTGAATTACGAGTTTGGATGACTTAGTCGTGTACTTTGTTTATTTATTTATTTTACCGTATTGTTATTTGGGTATCATATGATTATATATTGCAATGAATTTTGTTTTGTTTTTCCTTTTTTTTTTCTTGTACAGAATGTTCACCATGAGGGTCAACCAATGCCTGGTGAAGAGCAGGAAGATATTGTCATGACAAGTACTCAGAATGTGCTGTTAAATATGACTTGTCCATTAACTGGAAAACCAATTGTTGAACTTCAAAATCCTGTCCGATGGTAACATTGCTCTCTTCTCATTCTGTTTCGTTATTCTTCTTGTTCCGCTTTGCCTCCTACAAGCTATAGTTGATATTTTCTTGGTGGTTATTTAGTTGCCTAGCATTACTCTGTCAGATTCCGTAATCACCCTCCGCTTGCCATCGCCTGTTACATTTTTTATATTGATTTTTTTTTTCTTCAAACCAAACTAAAAATTATGAACTACTTCATTTATTACACATTGTTAACCAAAACATCTTCAAATTATTCTAAATGCAATATAGGAAGATTTACGTACATAACACTCAGTTTCAATCTTTTTATATATTTAACACCTAAAATTCAATCTTTACATGTAAAGATTTATTTTACTTTATGATAGTGGCGCAGGCGCCAGGGCGCCCAATGTTCGTGCTTCATTTTCCACGAGACAAAGGCCCACAGACTAGCAACAGCGCGAGAGGTCTCATGCGAAGCTAGGATCGACGTGGGAGACTCGTGAAGACCCTCGATTCTTTGCCATTACTGTAGACAGGGTGGGGATCGCGATTCTCCCGTGATTTCCCGCGATCCTTCACGCACCAAGAGTAGGGCGACATCTGTAGGAGTTTCAGAAAGGACTTTTCTGGATCCTGCTCGCCTCTTTTGTGTAGAAGATTATTTTGAGCCTATAAATTAATGTCCTAAGTATGTAGGGAGTCAGTTCTGAGTGTGTTAGCTTCAGATCTTCTGTGTGGAATCTCTTTCCTCTTTGTGGGTTGTATCCGAGGAGGTGGTGGTACTCCGACTATATCCCCTCCATGGTGGTGATTGTATCCTCCCATATATTCTCCCCTATATCCTCCCCAACCTATCTCTTTCACTCCCCTTAACCACCTACCACTTCAAGCTTTTCTAACCATCACACGATCGCTACCGTCCATTCACAACCCTTCCCACTTGCTGTCCTTCAGTTACACACCTTCCCCTCGCTGCCACCAACACTTTGTTGCTGTCACCACACCCGCTAGCCATCTTGACCCACCTCGACAATCTCCACCACCTGTTGAAATACGTTTATAAGTATTGTTGATGTCGTTTTTTGTTTGTGTTGCTATTTTCTATTCGAGTATGTTGTAATCATATTTTAATATTAATAAGTTTGCTCATTGTGTTTTCACTGTCTCTTACTAGTTTCGGTATAAGTTAAAATGGTGGTATTTTATATGCGATATGAAAGTTTTGGGTGGTAGAAATGTAAAAAGTAAAGTCTAAATTTTAGATACGTAAATACATAGAAATTGAGCAGTATGCATTTAAATACCCCTACAATATATTACTTTTATAATTCATGTCTGTTACGACCCGACCCGTAGCTTAGAATTAATGAAGATAAGAACGGACAGTTGGATGGTGGAAATAAATTATTTGCTATTCTATTTCTTTTACTAACAATTTAATATTTAAATATTCATGAAAAAGCCACTAAAGAAAACAATTTGGTTTGTTTGGAGCAGCTGCAACATATTGAATAATCTGCTGATAAGCTGATTAAAAATAATCTCCAGATAAGCTAGGTGCGGTGTAAAAATACTGTTTTCAGCGTTTTGAAAACGCATAAGCTATCAAAATGCATTTTACCCAAACAGACCTGGTGCGTTTTCAAAACGCCACCTCACCAAATAAGCTGCCCCAAACGGGCCCTTAATTAACGAATAGAAATTAGTACATTTTTTTGTTGTTGTTCTCGTCCCCTATATACATTAGCTTCTCTTCTACTCATATTATTCAAAAGTTCAAAACTTTTAAAAATATTAAAGCAATATAATGATAACCTGAGAGTAATTATATTTCTTAACTATAGTAACCCAAGGAAAAAAAATCAATATGCATGTTCGTTTTTATATCATTATAAGAAATCTTGGAGTACGTTAATCTTTCATATTCTTATAAGAAAATTTTTTGAATATAATAATGCATTTATCAATAATCTTTACTTAATGAAAATACATTCTCTATATGCATTTGCTTTAACTTTGCTCTTACTTTATACCATTTACATTCAAATATGTTTCTTTGAGGATCTCCATCAACAAAACTTAACACACCTCTGGTCGATATTATTTCATTGGCACAGCGGTTAGCGATTTAAACATCACAGTTTTCTGAGGTAGAAATGTCATCACTCGTCTTTGGCCTATAATCTCCCATCGCTACATCGGTTAGTGATGTAAACATGACAATTATATAGCGTGGTAGAAAAATTATGCTTGCAAGTACTCTGACGTCCCCTGCTCGTACTATTAAGAAGAAACTCCTCTTAACATGCACATGCAAGCATATAATAAGCATTCATGCATTCATATATAGGCTATTTTATTCTTCATAACAATACATTCTTCTGAGACTGCTTCATTCATTTATTAACATCCATACTTACTCTGATGTGCAGCTAATCATCGTTATATCTCTCATATTATTCACATCTCTTTCTCATGCATATCTATTATATTATTCATATCTTTCATATCATTCATATCTCTTTTATCATTCATATCTTTCATATTGGAGACATCTGTTCCTATTGTGTTTATCATGCATATTTACTGTCTAATAATATGAAAGATCTAACTAACTGGAGCATACATTAAGTCAAACATAAATTTTGAAATAAAGATGCCGAAATTTAAAAATATAATTACTCACCTTAGTTGCCATGTTAGATTCTCAGGGTTTGTTTGGTCGGTTAGCAGCTATACTAGAATGTATGTGCACTTACTGATGTAAGCATTATGGGAAACCGACTGTCCGTTATTGTCATAGAAAACAACATATGTAGCGTTTTTTGTAAGAATGACTAGATCGCTTCGTCTCGTTAAAACTGTTTGAATTTTATGTCTGTAAGTTTAATGAATACATAAAAAATTGAAAAAATTTATGTTTTATTTATTCAAACGAAATTAATTGATTTTTATATATCTATATATTTTAAAAGTAGGAAAAAATGTGTTTACATATATTTATGGTGGATATTTTGAAGTTTTATTTATTTGTAAACATATGTAGGCATAAAATCTATTATTTTTGAAGTATATTTTGAAGTTTTATTTATTTGTAAAAATTTTAAAAGTATGAAAATATGTGTTGACATATATTTATAGTGGATATTTTGAAGTTTTATTTATTTTAAAACATATGTTTATAAATTTATTTTGTAAGATGTTATTTACACAAGTACTAAAATTTTTTGAGTTTTTAATCATCTAATTGCAAAAGATTTGAAACCAAAAAACATAAAATTAACGACTGCATATCCCAAAAAAGTCATAAAATTCTGCAGATGCACATAGAGTCCTCTCAAGCACGTGCTAAGAAGTATAGATAAAAAAAAATCAGTAGATTATTACGACAATAATTAACACGATAATAATGTTCACTTTGGCTTTGAGTTGCTGTAGCTCCCGTGTCATACCATCTTGTGGTGAAGCCGTCCACTCCCTAGATTCGGACTGCTGAGAATCCGGTAAACTGTCTGTCCATCGGAAGAAACCGCATTGCTCTGGAATGTTCCGAGGACAGCTATAAAACTTTCGGCGAAAGTCATGCTGGACTATCGTGATGTCAAAAGAGATGTTCTGGAGGCCAGAGTGACATAAGACTCGGCGAGATGTAGCAGACATCTTCGGAGCTTATGTCTTCCTGAAATGAAAGCGAATATAGAACTTAATTACTTTGATTACCAACTGCTCAAACAAAATAATAATTGTCAAAGCAGACAAAGGAGATACATTACTTTTACAGACTAGTTAATGTTAATAAAAGTGCTCAACAGAATGTAAATCTTAATTTTAAAACAGAAAATAATCTAAACATCATTAACATAGTTTTGCTCAACAGATTCACTCTCCAACTAATGAGCTAGTAATCTCCTCTCGAAGGGCTGTCATTTCATTCGCACCCTCCCCATCTTTCGTGCAAATTGAGGCATTGTCGTTCTCCTCCCTTGATAGAGATTGGCCAATGTGGTCTTCATAAAATTCGACTGTAACTTCCTCGTCATTGAGCTCGACACGCTCGAAATCAACATCACTCGAGTTGGATGTCGCATAATATAGTTATGCAGGACCATAGTGGCTAACACTATATTCGCCTGTTTCGGAAACAGATAAGATGGTATATCTCGAAGTATGACTCATTTCTTCTTCCAAACTTCAAATGTCCTCTCAATTACGCCTCGTAATGATGAATGTCTTTTATTAAACACCTCTTTTCTAGTTCTTGTACGATTACTGGCTCTCTCGAAATCTGGAATATGATACGTTGTGTCAGGATAGGGTTTAAGGTACCCCTTTTGCATTGGGTAGCCAGCATCCACCAAATAATACTTTCCTGTAATATTAGGAAACTTAGCTAAGCATATAAAGAAAATATCTACTTATATTACGAAGGAACTTACCATGCGGTGGGTGAGCAAAATTGTAGTCCGGATTTCTCGTTGTAATTTTAAAAACTCTACTATCATGTGCGCTGCCCTCTCATCCAACCAATGCAAATGTAAAACACATGTTGAAATCACAAACCGCCATGATATTTTGAGTTGTTCTTCCTGAACGGCCGATAAATGCAACTTTCTAGTTATCCGACACTGCAGCATGAACGTGCATTCCATCGATTGCGCCGATGCAACCCTTTATAAACAACAAAAATCATTTCAATATGCAATCCTTTAATATGTAGTTTTAGTATAGAGATGTACCTTGAAATATGACATATATCGGTCATCGTTGCGAATTTCTACTGGCGTCCTTGCAAAAGTTGGATCGGTTGGTTTTATTATGGCTTATGCTAGACTGACAAGAGAACTCAAACCAACTGCGAAATATCTGCTTATTGTTTCGGACGAGTGTTGGAAGCGTTCATAGCTCCTCGTATCGACTCGTTCGTGATAATATGTAAAGTGTTATGCCTAATACTTCATGATCGTTGTCCTGAAGACCGTGAAGTCTACGAGATGTCGTTAGATCTAATAAAAGATCATCGAAAACATCATGATACATGCGGAAGATGTTTCTAAATCTCGTTGGGTGTCCTGAAATCATTTCTCTCATCCATTTGTCCTCAATCTGAGATGATGTGTAACAGGGCTCACATCGACGTACGTGTTATAGTATTGAACTAGTATATTTACCGCTGCATTTCGCCTTCGGCTTTGGACTTTCTCTGGGTCCATGACGATATAAACTGTACATTTTAATTAAACCAAGTTAATGTTTATAGAAATCATAAATGTACTAAAACAAGCACATGAATGTACTATATTTGGAAAATAAATAACTTAAACATTAGTTCAATCAAATATAACTTGTCCAAACAACTACATGAGTCGCAGTAGTTCTCATAGATGGAATAAATTTAAACAGTTCCAGATAAAATCACATGGTGCGATGGTTATAATAATAGCTTATGTATTCTAGTCATCGCTCTTTGCTCAATGCAGGAAAGAAGTCTCGATGGAGTGAATCACGGAAGAGGTCGACAACAAAGTAGAAAAAATCACGATCCCCTGTAAAGTCTGGGTCGTCTTCAAGAAGTCTCATGACCTCATGGACGTCGGTTTTTTGAACTCTGTGCGGGGCATTATTAGATGAGTCAACTAGGTATGAGAGCTGATATCTCATAGATGCAGCACCACTCTTTCTCTTTCTTTCGTTCCCGGGGCGCTTCGTTCGGTTTGTTGACTGAATTTCAGGTTGCTTGTACTTGCGGAATTCTGCTGAATTGTTTGATAATTCTACGGTCACATGTCCAGAGGTAGTTTCAAAAATTGTTTGGCTAGAGGCAGTTGAATACTTCCCTGTAGCTACCACCCCACCAAACATTCTATCGAGCTTGTCCTCCAATTCCGATTCTATCCCAGCTAATCTGAACTTCTTTGTCGCAGGAAAAATCTGTAAATGATAATGAAATGTTATTAGAAAATAAGAAAGAAAACTACTTAACATTAAAAAAATTAATTCATTAATATCTTACCGCAAGCCTTTCAGTCCACCGTGCTTCTGAAGCAATGAATAGTTCGCTTCACCGTATCCCATCCTAAGTCAGTCGATCCTTTTTTTAAATCATTCCAAAGTTTTCATTCTTTCTTGAGTTTGTCCCATTTATTTTTTAGCTGGAGCCTCTCATACTCCCTGCTTGTGTAAACTTTGTAACAATGTTTTGCGAACCTTCTTTGTTGAAAAAAGAATTTGGCCTATTCCCCTTTTCGACTTCAGTTATGCATAGATCACGGAATATTATTTTAATATTCTTCTCTCAAAATGCGGGAGTAAGCAACTTTTGTTCTTATCACCATACTATGAATAAAAGAAATATTAGCGATATCTTTACTTATATTAGCATGTGAGAGATATAAATTGCAATTAACCAAATAATACGGTTAAGACATAAGAAGACAACAATTTACGTGGTTCGGTCAAACTGACCTACATCCACGGGAAATAAATGATATTTCTTTATTGCTGAAATAGATAACATGTACATAACATTTCAAAGTAACAGAAACTCCCAACTCCAATTTACCTTAGGTTACACACCAATTACATTAGACGTTACAGCATATAAGGAGATATCATTTCCAACCGACAAGAACTCCATATACACAACAATTCCTATAACATGTGTTTGTTGTTCATATGCCCTTCATGACAGAAAATAAGCAAGGTTTCAAATCTGCTCTAACGAGCTACCTCTATTAACTCCATAACAATCTCTAGAGTAAAAACTCTATGCATTTGATATTTGAGACAAATATTCCTTGCACAATAGCTATATATAACTTTTCCAAAGCAATGAATTACTTTTTGCCCTCTGATATGAGAGGCCTAAACGAAATGCACCAGGCCTAACAGGAGAAGCAACAAAGAAATATCATTTCAGATTAATTATAGCTTACCATTGCAATAAACATCAGAATAGCCAAAGTTTGTTTCAATTATTTGATTCGGACACATGAACTCCATACAAGTAGCACTTAATTTTCGGACTTTCATAAATGAACCTCCCAAACCTCCAAATTTTGCAAAAGTCCGTACAAAGCTTTCAGATTTTGTACAAGAACACCCCACAAAGCTTCAGATTTTGTAAAACAAGCCCCCATGCATTCCAGATTTTTACAACACAAGCATATTTTCCCTCACATTATCACCACTTGACCCACCTTAAATTTCAGCAAAACCGCAAGGTAGAGAGCAGGTACGGAGCCAAAAAGGCTCCAAAATAATATTCAAATCATGCCAAAAATGAAGTTCAAAGCATTCCCAAGTATACATCTAAAACAAGTTCGTCACAATGAAACAATAATCTTGTGTTATGGGTAAAAGAATGTATGACACAGCTTAAAAAAAATTAAATTGAAAATTTTCAATTAGACTTGGTCCAAAAGAGTGCCTCAAACTCAATTATTCTTAGCAGCAATTGAATCAAGAGGCGTTTATGAGCACTATACCATAATTAAGAGATAGATTTTTAAGCATGATTCGAATCAACAATGATGAACACCCCACATTTGCCATACTTTACAGAACATTAGAAGTAGTAGAACAGCTAAATGGAAGAAAGAGAAGGGACAAAATCAGCAAGCAAAGGGCCACCCAAACTCTTCATGTATACACATATATAGCACCTAAATTCCAGATTTTTATAAATGAAACACCCAAATATTCATTTTTTTTTTTTAAACAGAATGCTGAAACTTTCAAGTTAAGCAAAGCACCAAACGAGCCATTTAATTAATAGCTTTTTCTTTCTTTTTAAATAGAGAATGTTTCTTCTAACAGGGTCAAAGTGGCAAGTATGTGACAATTAAAGTTTAGGAGTTAAATATGTCAATATAATATATGAGAATGGAGTGGTATATATGTAAATCTTGCTAAAAGAATTGCTACAGTTTCCCAAAGCAAATAATTGGAGCAATCCCATATGCTAGGTATGTAAGTGCGCAGGATTGTGTGGTAGATATGTAAATGGCCAATAAACTGAACAACATAAACAAGCAATGAGAAGCCACAACCTTCTTTCGCATTTCCCTAAGAACGAACGATACTTGCATCACAAGTATACTGATCCTGGATAATGAAGGCCGAGCTAAATCACAATAAGCTTTTATCCCAACCAAAAAGAGAAGGAAGAGATACCGTTGACACATCAGATAAATTATCCAAGCTTTGTCTACACCAGGCTAAAGCAGTAACTTACCATCTAAATTTTATCATTGGCACTTGCAGCTTTACAACCACCAAGCATGCATACTTCCAACAGCATGAAAGTATGACATTATGAATGCACATAGTAAAGAAAAATCATACTGCCTAACAGGAGAAGCAACAAAGAACAGCAAACTCCCTCTGATATGAGAGCCTAAACGAAATGCACCAGCCCTAATGCCCAACAAATGTTCAAAATTTCAAAAAAATCAAATAATATCTGTAGAGAAGATTCTCATCAAGCCGTATATCATCGTTAAATCCATACGCAAGAACAGACGAAAACAGATCAAAACATAGGAGATCTGCCAAAATATGAATACAGAAATGCGAAGAACAGACGAGAAAATATAGATCCAACAGAAATAACAGGGAAGAACGGAGGAATGCAGAGAAGTCTCCGAACATACCCGGAAAAGCAAAGATAACACACGGATTTGCCATACTTGAAGTAGGTTTGCGGTAGAGTTCGCGAGAGAAGAGGTAGCGGGGAAGCAGTGAGATGGGGGTCGAATGCGTCGGGGTAAAGGGTAAAAATCCCTAGGGAGAATCTGGGCCGCGGGGGTTATCCCACGGTCGGCTTCAAAGCAACTTCGCGGCCGCTGTGCCGCGAAGTTGCAAGACAAACGAAAAAAAAACCACGCTCCGCTTTCACTCGCCGCGCCGCGTC
Source organism: Papilionanthe hookeriana x Papilionanthe teres (assembly GCA_022702705.1). Taxonomy (NCBI): domain Eukaryota; kingdom Viridiplantae; phylum Streptophyta; class Magnoliopsida; order Asparagales; family Orchidaceae; genus Papilionanthe; species Papilionanthe hookeriana x Papilionanthe teres. The sequence continues at coordinate 152,773,803 of CM040422.1, read as the reverse complement.
AATACCGCGCGAACCAAACAGGGCCTCAATCTCCATTAACCAGCTGGATGCCCCGATAACTCTTATGTTGATCTTAATAACCTATAAAACAAAAAAAATCAAATTTTAAGATTCAAGCAATTTTCGTTCATTGAATTATTCTTCTTAGTTAGCATAAGATTAATTTACTTGTATTTACGGAGCCGCCCTAATACTAGCTTCTACATGCTTGCTTCAAGCTCACCGCATTGAGTAAACAACCTGAAATTCATAAATATTTTAAGATTTCATAATATCTTGACTCATAAAGTGATTTAACCTAAACATATTTTTATTATTTTAATTAGGTTTCTCGACTACCACCCCTTCTCCGAAATCGTCTATTCTTCCTCCCAACTACTTCTTATTTTGGCTTACTTCTTTTTTTCTTGCTGATTTCGTGTTAGAAGCCCTTACGGAAACCCACAAATCAATTTATTCGCTTCTGACACATCCTGGTCTTTGCTACGGCATCCGGAAATGAAAAAAGATGTACAATTCGTGGCAAACATCAAAATGGAATCAGGAGGAATGAAATGAATATCTCAAATAACATAAAAGAGGGTTTTTTGCCATTAGATTTCATTCTGAAACCCGAAAACCTAGTCGGCGGCTACTTGCGGGTTGCCGCTGTTTTGCGATCATGCCTGTGCTATAGTGACGCGATTGCGGCCTTCTCGCGGGAGCCCTCTGTCGAGTAAAACTGAGAATAAGGAGGTCTTCGTGCGTTGAAACCGAGAAGTGGGAGAGTAAATTGAAGGCTCTGGAGAGGATCCCACCCATGTGACGCATCCTAGTGGTAAATATCGCATGGGTAGATCAGTGGGAACGGTGAAGCGGGATTAGGGAAGGATTTAAGTTTAATTAAAATTTAATTAATTAACTTGACTCAATGTCTTATAAATATTTATATCTCCAATTTTATTTTTAATTTACATTTAGTGATATATATTGAATTGATTTATTTAACATGCAAAATTTTATAAAATTACTTCGATATATTCCGAGGGGTGCAAATTTTGAAGTACATTTTAAGTCATAAAAAAATTTTATCTGATTTCATAAAACTAGTTATTACAATTTTTTTTCTTCTGCAAACGAAAGAACCCCATAGTTCAAATTAGTTGTATTTAAAAATTGGTCTATTTGGCCAATTTCCAAATACATCTCAGAAGTTATTGTATCGTGCCACTGCAGACCCCAATCGGCACCTCTACCTTCGATTGCCGGCTGTCGGTCGCCAACCAACTTTTGATTGCCGTTGCTATTGAATTTTATATTGATTTTATTATTTTTTTAAACCGAACAGAAAATGTCATTTTTTGCCTTTATTTTATATCCAAGTAATTATACAATATTCCAAATATTCTACATTTACAATATATTTCATTCTTCTTTCATCAAATCAAGCTATCTTTGAAAAAAAATCAACATGAAACGAGAAAAAAGGGCAGATGCCGATGTCGTCGTTGTCATTATGAAAGCAGGATGTAATATCACGAAACAAGAATTGAATATCAATTTTTATGTTTTGGCCTGACATTTTATTATCATATTATTGCTTCTCCTTTGACCTTTTCCTTTCATGTTGCCATGTTTTTTCAGTATGGACTGCAAGCACATATATGAGAAGGATCCAATAATGCATTATATTAGAACTAAACCTCAAGCTCTATGTCCTGTTGCAGGTGAATCAACTATTTTACATATGTTAAATCTATATGTATATAATATGTGTTTTGGGTTGATTTCTTATGTCCTTACAGGGTGTCCAAAGTCCTTGCGAGAGGGAAGAGTGATCTGTGATCCCTTACTTCGGATTGAAATTGATGAAATTCGTGCAGCTTCAAGATCAAATGATGCAGTTACTAATGTTGAGGATTACACTGAACTTAATGATGATTTAGATTGAGATGCGAGCCATTAATGATCCTAAGGAGTTACAGAGCTTGTAAGAATATTAGAACTTAGCTTTCCAAATTGTTTGAATTCTGTGAAATTATTGTTTAACTATGATTCCTTTTCTTTAAATATTGTGAAATAATTTGTTTTGGTGTAAATATACTAAAAAAATTGAATTTAAATGACAGGAATGATGTAACTTTTATGTTGTAAAATAATTTATTTTGCTACAAAAAAATAGTTGTCCATAATAGTAATAGGGGAATTTACATCCATAGCACCCAATTCTTATGCATTTACATATCTCACACGCAAAATCTGATTTTTACAACTGAGGCACCTTTCTCTGAGTATATGTAAAGGTAGATTTCTGTAATCCACCCTTTCATACATAAGTAAAGGTGTTTAGGAAGTAAAAATTAAAGTTTGGGTGTGAGATATATAAATGCATAAAAATTGGTGCTATGTATGTAAATTCCACTAATAATTATTATTTTATTATATTATATTTAACGTAGGCTTACATATTGATTTCAATTTTATAATTAGTTATTTTTTGAAGCTTTATTTGTAAGATCTCAATTGTTTGCTGCCATGGAATTATTATGTAATGAATTATATTCAGAAACCATAAATTTAAAATAAGTAATTAATATAATTTTGAATCTTTGATATTATATTCTTGTAATTATTTATAGTAATAAATTTATTCTTTTGATCATTTTGATTAAAATTTATTAATTAAAAGTAGTAATAATTTTATAATTTTGTTCTTTTTTAATCATTTAACACTGCCATTGTCACTCCCAAGCCCGAATGTGAAAAGTGGAGGGTTGCATTAGGTAGTCGACAGTCAGCGTAAAATTTGTCAAAAAAATTATGATATGAATCCTTTTAATCATTGTGTAATGCTAGGGCGTCCCCTGGAAGCAACGCACTGTATGAGTTGAATACAGTCAAAAATGTGTAAGGGCCATTACACCGACGCCCGAGTGTAATGTCAAATAAGTAAGAGTTCTCACATTACGGACGAATGCGGGTAAAGAAGTTAGTCCATGGAATTAATATTAGGATATGATCTTGGAATATAGGTACTCTCAATGGTAAATTAATGAAATTAGTTGATAGTATGATTCGTAGAAAGATTAATATCTTATGTATTCAACAAACTAAATGGGTTGGAGAAAAGACTAAGGAGATTGATAACTTAGGTTTCAAACTTTGGTATTCTGGTAAGAGTCGCACTAGAAATCGTGTAGGTGCAATTATAGATAAAGGTTCGAAAGATAATGTTGTAAAAATTAATAGAGTTGGAGATAGAATTATAGTCCTTAAGATTATTATTGATACTAAAATTTTTAATATTATAAGTGTTTATGCTCTTCAAGTAGGTTTAACTATAGGGTCTAAAGATAAATTATGTAATGACTTAGAATACTTAATATAAATGAAACCCCTAGAAGAAAGAATTTTTATTGAAGGAGGTTTAAATGGACATGTCGGTAGAATGGTTGAAGATTTCAGAAACATTCATGGAGACTACAGTTTTGGAGTGACTAATGGAGAAGTAGAGCAATTTTAGATTTTGCTTTAGCGTATGATTTTGTTATTACTAATACCTTATTCAAGAAAAATGATGAGCATCTTATTACTTATAAGAATGGATCTAATAAAACACAAGTTGATTATTTTCTTATGAGAAGAAGAGATCATCTAGATTGTAAGGTCATTCCAAGTGAGGTTTTAAGTACCCAACATCGATTATTAGTTCTAGATTTTAAGATGAAGACTTGTAAAATAAAGAATACTAGAACTATTCATTGTAGAATTAGATTGGGGAATCTAAAAGACAAATAAAATTATTTTTATGAGTAAAATTCAAATTTCAATATTTGGGATGCTCTTGAAGAAGCAAATGCTATGTGGGACAAAGTAACAAGCACTATTAAATATGTAACAAAAGATGTACTTGGAGAATCAAAAGATAAAATTTCTATGAATAAAAATAGTTGGTGGTAGAATAATAATGTGCAAAAAAAGATAAAATATAAAAAATTATGTTATAATTGTAAAAAACTTAGAGAAATGGAAAAAAATATCAAACGGCCCGTGCATAGTCTAAAAGATCAATATGGGACGCTAAAAATTCTGTTTTTGGTGATCTTTATAATAGGTAAGATACTAAGGAAGATGAAAAATATATGTATAAACTAGTCAAACAAAGAGAAAAGAAAATCAAAGATTTAACTCAGGTAAAATGTATTAAAGATGAAAATAAAAAAATACTTTTGTTAGAAAAAGATATTCAACATAGGTGGGTGAGTTTATTTTGATAAACTTTTTAATGAAGTTTCTGAAAATAAGATCGACCTTAGTGATCTTAATATTGCTAATAATAATAAAACGTTTCATTTTAATCGTCGCATTAGTTAAAAAGAAGTTGAGGGGGATTTAAAGAAAATCAAGGGTGAAAGTCTGTAGGACCTGATGATATCCCAATTGAAGTGTATAAATATTTAGGTGATTTGGGAGTTCTTGGCTTACTAAACTCTTTAATATTATTTTAAATACTAAAAAGATGCCTGAGGAGTGGAGGAAGAGTATTTTGGTCTCCATTTTTAAGAATAAAGGTGATGCACAAGAGTGTGCTAATTATAGAGGTATTAAATTAATGTGTCATACTTTAAAATTATGGGAGAGGGTAATTGAACATAGGTTAAGACGTATTACAAAGATTTCTCATAATCAAATTGGATTTATGTCAGGCAAGTATACTATGTAAGTTATATATTTATTGAGAGGTTTGATGGAGAAGTTCAGAGATAATAAAGAGAATCTACATTTGATTTTTATTGATTAAGAAAAAACTTACGATAAGGTTCCAAGAGATATCCTTTGGAGAGTTCTCGAGAAGAAAGGTGTTAATATGACTTATATTCAAGTCATTAAAGAATTGTATACTAGAGCTGTTACTTGTGTTCGAACTGAAAGAGGATTGACCAAATATTTTCCCATTTATGTTGGATTACATCAGGGATCTGATTTAAGCCCATATCTTTTTGCTTTAGTTATGGATGGTCTTACTGGACATTTATAGGAGGATGTACCTTGTGTATGCTTTTTGCTCAAGATATCCTTCTCGTGGATAAGCCTAGAGAAAAAGCCCAGGAAAAACTTGATTTATGGATGTCTACACTGGAGTTTAAAGGCCTTCATTTGAGTATAACTGAAACTAAATACATTGAATGTAATTTTAGTGGTAGTAGAACTAGTGACAAAAGAGTAACTTTGGGTGATCAAATTATTAAAAGGTGTGAACGATTTAGATATCTCGAATCTAATGGCCTTCATTTGAGTAGAACTAAAACTGAATACATAGACTGTAATTTTAGTGGTAGTAGACTAGTGACAGAAGTGTAATTTTGGGTGATGAAATTATTAAAAGGTGTGAACGATTCAGATATCTCGCATCTGTTGTTCAAAGCATTGGTGATATAGATGGGGATGTTAATAGTAGAATTCAAATTGGTTGGTTGAAGTGGAGGAATGCTTCTGGCCTTTCGTGTGATAAAAAAGTACCGTTTAGACTGAAAGGAAAATTTTATAAGATGGTGATGAGATCTGCAATGCTCGATGGTGTTGAACATTGGCCTTATAAAGAGAAGCATAATACTAAGTTATGTGTTCCTGAGATGAGAATGATTAGGTGGATGAGTGGCTTTACACTTAGAGACAAGATGCGAAATGAATATCTCTGTGATAGGGTTGGTGTATCTCCTGTGACAGACAAAGTTAGAGAGAGTCTTCTTAGATGGTTTGGTCACATTAAACATATACCATCTGATGATCCAATTATGAGAGTAGATGTTTTAAATTCAACTTATGTTAAGTAAGACAGAGGTAGACCTAGGAATACTTGGGCTTATTGTATAAAAAATGATATTAATTTATTATAACTAAATGAATATATGACACTAAATAGGACACAATGGAGAAAAATGATTCATGTAACCGACCCCACGTAGTGGGACAAAGGCTTTGTTGTTGTTGTTCTTTTTTAATCATTTATGTGCACTTGCTTCATGTGAATTTATATTAGTAGTTAGAATACAATTTAAATTGTTTTGAGATTTTTTTTTAATTGATAGTATAAGTTTAGTCACTCGAACTTGTATAATAATAATAATAATAATAATAATTAATCCCATATACTTAATATTATAAAACTCTATCACTATTTTTACAATAAGCATTAAATTTGACAGGTTATGCGGGCATAATATGATTAGAGATTTGATGTCATAGTATATGTAAATATGCGCAGGTGTATGTCGTTGATTTTGTTAGCTAAGAAAATTTAACTCTATATGCCTCAAAATAGTCAAAATTGAAAGAAATATCCTCATTTTTTAATATTTTGTCAGGAAAAATGCTCAAAATTTTCAATCAAAATATTTTATGATTGTTCACGTGAAATTGTTTTGAGTTGCTTTTTATTCAAATCTTAGTTCAAACTTTCATTTGAACATTTTTTAAAACTTGGTCATGTCCAAGGAGCTTTTCCTTGGATATATGTCCCATAAGTTATGTTAAAGCTTGTTGGTGGTCTATATATCTAACATCCAAAGTGCGAGTGTGTTTTGATTAATAGCTCACATTCTTAAACATATGTGATTTTGATAACTTTATATGTTAAAAGCTCTATGAATATTAGATATAACACTTTTTTTACCTATTTCTTCACTTTAAATTAAAATTCTTCACTTTTACCTGATGTACCTCTAAGGATGAATGTAAATCCCTCAGTGTTACTCCTTACCATAGCACGTATTTAAGGCTTCATCACATTTCAAGATGAGTTACGCCCCTTCGTCCTCTGGACATAGCTTTTGGGTCAAGTCTCTACGACCTCTAAACCCAGTTCTCGAGTCACGCCTCTACGACCTCTGACTCGTCTTTTGAGTCATGCCCCTACTACCTCTAGACTCACCTTTAGGTCACACCTTTACAGCCTCTTGACCACTTTCTCCGGGTTGGATATAAGTCTCGTGCACATTCTTTCCTGGTTAACATCTCTCGCTTTTGACCTCTCAGCTATTCAACTTTGATGCTTCTCGAACCACATGACTTCTATGTCGGTTCTTTCACGGGATTATCCTCTCTTGACGTGCTCTCCCTAGCCAACCAACCCTACCTCTCTGATTGTGATGCAAAACTCTTGGCATTCATCATAGACATAGTGTGGGCGTTAAGGTTACCCGTCTCGGTCAGTTCGCGGGAGGGATCAAATTCTCTTGGCTCTCCTTCCTAGCTGATCAATGCGGACTAGCTCTCGGTAGCGATGTAAGACCCGTTAGCATTCATTCTCGATCTAGTCAACCAGTTACCACTTAGTGAGCGATGTAAGGCCCTATGAAATTCCTTCTTAAAGTAGCATGTGGCTTCCTAGTCAACTGATCTACCTAAAAAATACCCATTTTTATGCCTTATCTATGATTTAATTCTTAAGGATATTATGCTTTAATGAAAGGTATTTTCATGTTTTTGGATGTAGATGATTAAAAAAGAGTCCAAGAAAGAAAAAGAAGGAAAAAGGAGCAAAAGGAGCAAAAATGGAGCTTATGGAGCAAAATATTGGAATTATTAATCTGGCGCCTAGGCGCCAGAATCCGGCATCTAAGCTCCATCTCGACACAGACTCTGTTAAGGTTTTTTGATGATTTTGGGGAGTTATTTTGAAGGAGTTAAGCGATTATTGGAGCTTCTAGAAGACTGGAAGTTACTCCTAATATATAGGTCATGTGATACAATGCATTTGGACATAAGGAAACCGTTTTAATCGCGAAGAGGTGTGATGCAAAGTGAAGTGGTGTGAAGACCTGGTCACGGAGTCCGGCGCCTAGGCACGACAGTTACTTTCTAGAAGATGCATTGAATTTGGACGAATTTTGAAGAGGTGCCTTAAGCAACCCCTTGTCAAATTCAGAGCTCTATAAATAGGAGCCCATTCTACAGAGAAAATCGCCCCTTTTAGTACCTTATAGTCTCTTTCACCCCTTCTTGCATCTTTAGTCCCCAAGCACTATATTTCATCCAATTATTTTAGGGAGCCACCATCTTTATTATTATTTAGTGAGTTTATTTTGAGTATTTATTTTGTGTTGTTGCTGTTGGAGTCTTTCATCATTGCTTTGGAGTCAGTAGAAGTCAGCGGATCACTTGAATGAACACTTCAGATAAGTATTTGTACCTTGGTTCAAAGTTTTATAAATATGTTTTGTTGTGATTTCAATGTGTTCTGAGTAGTTTGTTATCTTTCTCCTTTCAACTATGAAAAGATAATAAATTAATTAAATTTTGTAGGAGAATTAAATTTAAAATATTTAAAACATTGTGATGATATTAATACCTGATCTTTGTTTACTTTTTAAATTGGCCATTTAAATTGTTAAAACCTCTTGAAGAATTTTGAGACCTATCTGGAGATAAATTCTTAACTAGTAGATATCACATAAATCCTTAGATAATCGCAGGCTATACGCGGGTTATTTAAGGTGAAGTACAAATAAATAGGAAGATATTATTTTTTGGGCGTAAAATTAATTAGTTTTTAGAGTGACAGACTAAATTCTAATAATTTGGTTTATATACATGGAACAGGTCACTGGTAGGGCCGACCATAGCCACCCTTGGACATCTAGTAGTGTTAGCCTAGATTAACACATCACTAATAAAACATCCTCAACCAATCTATAGATTAGTCAATGTTCTTTGCACCTGGACCAAAGGGTAATGAATAGGAATGCTTCTATTTGGCACAATACCATAATCTAAATTCCCCACAAAAGATAATTATTCTAAAAATCTTAGATTTATTGAAAAGGAGAAAGTTGTTTTTATACTTGCATTGAATTTTAATTACTGCTTACTTTACTGCTTACTGCTTACTGCTTATTGCTTACTGCTTACTTGCTTATAGTAAAAATTGTTAGTAAATTAAATTTAAAAATAAAGTATAAATATATAAATTACTTTTAATTTGAAAAATTCCAAAATATTTCATACATTTCTTACTTTTTATAAAAACACTATCCATGTGGGATCGATAACCAGGATTCCACTAGAGCCCTGTATTACTTGATGATACGTATATTTGCGTTTAAAATTGTGAATTTTACAATAATTATTATAAAATCTAAATATAAATTCATAAGTAAAAGTAAACATCACACGTCAAGTTTTTGAAGCCATTGGCCAGAAATTAAATATTCTAAAAAGTGGTATCAAATTCTTGTATTTAAAAGCATATATAAAGTCGCATCACATCATCAACCCACCTACCCCCCTGAAAGTGACGTAAGACCATACGACAGTCCTCATCGATGTAGTAAAAACCTTCAAGGTTTTAATACTTTGATCACTCTGATGATCATGTCACTACGGCCCTTGGACCCACCTTCTGTGGTCACGCCTCTACGGCCTCTAGACCACCTTTGTCGGTCATGTCTCTACGGCCCTGGACCTACTTTTCGTGGTCATGCCTCTACTACATATGGACCACCGTTGTTGGTCATTCTTCTACGGCCCCTGGACCTACCTTTCCTGGTCATGCCTCTACAATCTTTGAATCACTATTGTGGTTCATGCCTCTACGACACCTGGACCTACCTTCTATGGTCATACCTTTACGACATCTGGAACACCGTTGTGAGTTATGCCTCTCCGACCTCTGGACCTACGTTCGTGGTCAAGCCTCTACGACCTCTGAACCTCCCTTTGGTGATGCCTCTACGGCCTCTGAACCCACCTTTTAAGTCGAATGTAACTCACGTGTGCATTCCTTCTCACCCTCTAGGGTTGGATATGACTCTCGGACTTTTCCTTTTTAGTGCACTTAGCTCATTTTATTCACTCGGGTCATGTCGGTTGCATGACTAATCTGGGCTGAGAAAAAATTAAGTTGCTTCCAATAAGTGCAATGTGCCTTAACAAAACAGTACACTTATTGAGGGTCCTTTGTTGGCATCAACTTTTGATGTCACGTGTAGGGTCCACGCTTGACTAGCTCTGGATGATGTCCTTGTGGTTGGGAAAGTGTATATTATGTGTAATCAAGTAAAATTTTATGGGATTTTACACTTATATAATTATTAATCTATACCTTTGATGCACATGAACAGATGTGAATAAGTGGAGGTATAAGTGCAAATAGAGTTATAGGAGGCATATGAAAAATATGAGCAAGTAAAGTTATAAGTAGAAGTGGAGGTATAATGGTCTAATGAAAAATTTTAAGGCAATTTAATAAAAGAAATGAATTTTAATTTTATGTTATTTACTGCATTTATGATACAATTTTATTTATACTATTATTCAACATATGTCTACTGTAGCTACAATTTCTAGTTGTCACACTTCAAGAGACGCTGGTCATGTTGTTTTAGCATGTTTGATTATTTACATTAAATACATGTCTTTTTTTAATTATTAAAAATTGTAGTAGATTTTAAGTAGTTTATTAAGCTGTGATTGTTCACCATTGCTGTACTCACATGTGTTGTTTTAGGAAAGGGTAAGGCTCAGATTGAGTGAAAACTTTTGTGTCACTATTTAGAGCCTGATATTATGTTTGTTAGTATCTTAGATCTATATTTTTTACAATCATGGTGATGTGTGTATGTTGATGATAAAAATATTAAATCATGATTGTTGCATATATTTTTTTTTGTTGTATAATGATTTTATCTGAATGAACAATTGATATTATATTTTATAGTTTTTTTATGATCTTAGTGGCCCCGAGTTTATGAAAATATAAGAAAAACAAGTAAAAAAGATTCCTTCCAAATAGATTTTGGTTAATAATTTATCTGTTATGACCTCGATTTCGAGGCAACCCGCCTTGATATTACGGGTTACAACAAGTTGGGTTGTGATTGAAATTTTGGTATCATTGTACGAATTAATTTATAACCAGAGTTATATGATTGATTAGTAGATGAATGGGTAGTTTAAGATTAATTTGTTTTCTTACCCATTTTTTATTACATGTGCATGTCAAGGGTAAATATTAGGTAATTATGTGTTGTGTGTGTGTTTTGGGTTGATTTTTTATGTCCTTACAGGGTGTCCAAAGTCCTTGCGAGAGGGGAGAGTGATCTGTGATCCCTTACTTCGGATTGAAATTGATGAAATTCGTGCAGCTTCAAGATCAAATGATGCAGTTACTAATGTTGAGGATTACACTGAACTTAATGATGATTTAGATTGAGATGCGAGCCATTAATGATCCTAAGGAGTTATAGAGCTTGTAAGAATTTTAAGATCTTAGCTTTCCGAATTGTTGTTTGAATTCTGTGAAATTATTGTTTAACTATGATTCATTTTCTTTAAATACTTGTTCATAATAATAATAGAGGAATTTACATACATAGCACCTAATTCTCATACATTTACATATCTCACACTCAAAATCTGATTTTTACAACTAAAGCACCTTTATATGAAAAAGGTGGATTTCTGTAATTCACCTTTTCATACATAAGCAAAGGTGCTTAAGTAAAAATTAAAGTTTGGGTGTGAAATACATACAACAACAACAACAACAAAGCCTTAATCACACTAAATGAAGTCGGCTATCTGAATCTTTTTTCTCCATTGCATCCTATTTAGTGTCAAATTTTCATTTAATTCTAATACATTAAAATTATTTTTTATGCAATAAGCCCAAGTCTTCCTAGGTCTACCTCTGCCTTTCTTAACATAAGTTGAATCTAAAATATCTAATTTCCTAAATGGATCATCAGGTAGTCGGCGTTTAATGTGACCAAACCATCTAAGGCGAATCTCTCTAATTTTGTTCGTCACTGGTGCAACATCAACCCTATTAAGGATAAATTCATTTCGCATTTGGTGTAAAGCCACTCATCCACCTAATCATTCTCATCTCGACAACACTTAATTTGGTATTATGCTTCTCTTTTAAAGGCCAACATTCAGCACCATAGAGCATTGTAGGTCTCACCACCATCTTATAAAATTTTCCTTTTAGTCTAAGCGGTACTTTCTATCACACAAAAGGCTGGACGCATTCCTCCACTTCAACCAACCAACCTGAATTCAACTATTACATACCCATCTATATCACCATCGCTTTGAATAATAAACCTGAGATATTTAAATTGTTCACACCTTTTAATAATATGATCACCCAAAGTTACACTTCTGTCACTAGAGCTACCATTACTAAAATTACATTCCATGTATTCAATTTTAGTTCTACTCAAACGAAGACCTTTAGACTCCAAAGTAGACCTCCATAATTCAACTTTTTCTAGGGCCTTTTCTCTCGCCTTATCCTCAAGAAGGATATCATCAGCAAAAAGCATACACCAAGGTACATCTAGGGGTGTAAACGAACCGAACACGAACGAACAGAACTAGTGTTCGTGTTCGATTTGTTTGAAAATTAAGTTGTTCGTGTTCGGTTCGTGTTCGAAATTGTTCGTGAATGTTCTGTTCGTGTTCGGTTCGATTTTTTCGAAATTAGTTTGAATTGTTCGTATTGTTTGAGTTGTTCGAAAATTTTGAATCGTTCGAATTGTTCGAATCATTCGAACTGTTCGAACTGTTCAAATTGTTCGAATTGTTCGAATTTATTCGAAATTGTTCGAATTTGTTCGAAATTGTTTATACTATTTATGAATTTTATTTGTTGTACTTATATTTTAATAGATATTTCTTTAAATGAGCTAAAAATATATTACTTTTGAAAGAAATAGTAAATAGTTATAATAAATTGATTGGTACATTAATACAATAGATCAAATTAATAATTTCATATTAGTCATTTGTTTAACATAATATCTCAAAAAAATAATTTCATATCAGATCAAATTAATATAAGGCCAACCAACACAGATTCACTAATTACATAGCATCTCTTGCTCAAATTCCAGAAAAGTCTACAAACTCGACACTCTTAAAACTCGACAAAAACTCTACAAACTATAAATCAACCCGCTCAAACGGAGCTCGCACAAATAGATGGCCATGCAATATAACGACAGCTGAAGTCTAATGAGGATCAATCCGTGAAGGTAATGTGATCACCTGCTCAAAAGTTTTTCTTTTCATTAATGAAAAGGCAGTAATAAATCTAAATCAATGTACGAGGTAGAGTGGAGCTTACCTTTTTAAAATGTGTGGTAAACAAAGGCATTTGAGAAACTTCTAAGTTCTCATGGATATCCTCCATTGCCAGCGTTCAGGACGACCTCGATGCATTATTTCCAGGTCTGACAACAACGATCCAAGGGAGAAATTGTTGGACGAATCTCTAAGCTTTTTCAATCCAATAAGATATTCAAAAACTGATATACAAACAATCCCAGAATAAGTAGAAGGCAAGACATGGGCCTAAAACAATCATACAAAGTAGGTTCTCTACCAATTAAGTTATGAAAAACACACCTCTCTAATATAGACAAATAGGGAGAACTTGCACTCTGTGTCATCTTCTCAAGCAATGCACGGACTGTAGTATCACCAGCCAAAAAAAAAAGAGTATAAACTGCTTGAACTTGAATTAAATATTGCTAATGGTAAAAGTTGCCACAAGTCCACAACCAAGTACTCTTATATATAGTAATGCACAATTAAAACAAATAAGTGTAATGTTTTAAAGCCACTAAATAGAAACAGATATTAATCTAATTAAACAAAATAATACCGTTTCATATATACATGGATAGCAGAAAAAAAAAAATGCATCCATTGCTTCATCACAAATCAGAATGCGTATGTATAACAATTTCACTCCACAATGCCAGTAAGAAATGTTCATGTACAGAACTGAATGATCTATATCCAGGATTTTGCATGATTTATATATGAAATTTAAAGGTTTGAGTGTTATATATATAAACGTTTAAGTAATGAAATAATCTGAACAATCACAAATCAGAATCATTTTTTTCTCATTTCTGCAAGAAAAATATGCTACGCAAGTAATACCATAAAAAGCAATGTATTGCACCGCATGACAAGCAATACACAAATTTAAAACAATCAGAGCAATGCATAATTTAACAAAGTAAATTCAAGTGAGAATGGCATGCAAAAATTAACTGCAGTCCATAAAACAGGTAGATGAAGTGTATACCTGATTTTGCAAGAGGTTGAGAGTACCCGAACCAAACAAATTGCCTGAAGATGTCTTTTCAATGACTATGGATAAAGCATGCAACACTGCCATCATTGGCTGAATGTGGGACATTAAATATTGAAAGTTTACAACAAATTAAGACAATGATTTTAATAGAAATGTGTTTACCTGACAAAAAAAACCACAACCCTTGTACAGAAAGTCTTCCAAGGAGAAATTGATGCTCAAGCTGCGCAGCCATGGCTTGGTAATCCTAATGAAAGGAAAGAATTCAAGCACATTAAGCTAAACACCAAAATGTGTGTACTCTGTTCAACTCAAGGTTTTGTTTTATGTTTAAGACAAAAAGGGTGGTAAAAATTTTTTTCTCTTAGTGCATAGTGCAAAAGCATGCATCTGGCCATCATTTCTAGTAAGAAATCACAACGAACCCACGTGCACTAACTTGAGCCATTCCTGCAAGATCTTGAGCTTCAGGTCCTGCAAGTAAAACAGCCGATCACAAGATCAATATCTAAAGCATAATAAGTTCCTCATAATAAGTTTCCTCTTTCATCTTGCTCAAGGATTCACAAGATCAATATCTAAAGCATAATAAGTTCCTATTTCCCTATCCATTAAGTAAACCAGAAAACCAAACCTCAACACTTCTCCCACTTTCTTCGAATCAAGCCTTTCTTCGGCTCTTCTTTGGTGAACCTGACAAAGCTTAGAACCAATCTGATATGTCGACCTCTAAAATCAATTTTCATCATTCTTAAATTATCATTTGATATTATTTATTGAAGAAAGAAATGAAAGATATTAAGAGAAGAAATCATGCCTCCCAAAAAAATAGAAGAAAAGATACCAATCATTCAAATGAAATAATAAGCAACACAAACATGTATATTACATAATTTTGTAAATATTTCCAAACTCATACAATACTCAACATTTAAAATGTAAGCACAGAACAACATCAAAAGTTTAACCGAATAAAATGATGAAAATTAAGAGGATCAAAAAATCAAAAACAAATTAGTAGTGCTGCAGCCACGAGGTGCATACCAATAAGAATACTGAATGAAAAATTACCTAATATAAACTTTTTCTTAGCTTCCCACTTCAATCTGACTAGAAATGTAGAAATCTCAAGAACCATCCAGTTTTGACTCTTCACATTCAGCATAATCATCTATAGCCCCGATAGATGCTTTTCTATTTATCAAATTATAACCAAAGGAATAATCCTCTTGCAACTATCATGAGCAATAATCTATAGCCATTTTTGAAGTATGTTAGGCAAAGAGATGACACTCCTCCAGACCGAAGAAGGCCAAGGAGTGCAACTATCATGAGCAATTATCATGAGCAATTGTGATGAGCAATTATCATTTACCACTGAATTAATGTAAGAATACTGAAGATTTCTAAATGCACTTCAGATTATGCAAGGAATGAATTGGTTTGTGTCAGTTCATTCAAATAGAAAAGAGTAATAACTAGGTCATTAAAGCAAGAAAGCATTAATTCAATTTCCTAGATTCAGAAGCATGTTTTTACTTCTTCTGAACATAATAAATCCTTCAAAAAGTAACAAATTCTTCAAAGAATCTGATACATCTTACTCTCCTACCAACCATTTTGTTTAAGCAGTATCCATTAAACTCACAGAGTTTTACGAGTTGCTTCAAAAAAAAAAGCTAAAAAGTGCAACTAAACTGAAATCAGGGAGGTGAGAGAGAGAACAGCCCTCTCACCAACTGAATTTGGGAGTTGCTGAATCTCTCACAAGCCATTGAGACTGCTGGCAGTAATAAAACCCCAAGTAATAAAACCCATCTCAATTATAAAACCCCATTGAGACTGCTGGCAGTAATAATAGGGACACCCATCTCAATTATATAATCATTAACTGCACCATTAACTGCCATTAACTAAAATTAAAGCAAAGAGAAAAAGGACTCATAGAGCTGCCATAAATTCGACCCTAGAAAACTATCACACATAATGCTTACATTATTTCTCTTGAACCATATGTGTGTATATTTAAGTTAGGGAATAAACAATAAAAATAATCTGCTGTATTTCTGTAATCCATATTCCAAAAGATACATTCAATAATGTTCAAGCCATGGTAAAAGTATAGAGGATAACATATAGGGACCAAGGCATCCTCTTGAGACCAAATAAGCAACTTCTCGAGACCAAATAAGCATTTTCCTTGTTTCTATCAAATATAAATTCAAGCAAGATGAATCTGTTATAAGAAATAAGAATATACATGTGTGGATATAAGAAACCATTTAAATGGCAATAAGCTTTGTAAAAGAGTACGATGCTTAGTAGGAGGCATCAAATAAGCCAACGGTATTGAACAATCCCAACAATAACCAATGTCAAATAAAGTAGCAAACAAACCAATCCCAACCTCATAAACGAACATTTAAAGCATCCTCATTCCAGTGCAATAAGTATAAGACTAATTAAATATGGCCTCTACATGTTTCTTTCAAGATAGTCTTCAGTTTAGGCCAAGAATTATCTTGAAGTGAAGCCATTTGTTATGCCTATTGAAGATGCACAAACAGAACGACAACACATCTCTGTATCCAAATAAAGAAATGAATATTTGGATCTACCAAACTTTTTTTTTGCTTTTCTTTTTTTTTTTTTTTTGCAAAAGAAAATAAAAATATGAAGCCAATCTTTATAACCTCTTTGCAGCTTACAAATAAATGGAGAAGAAATCCGATTTATAATTAAAGAAAGAAAGCCCTTAATAAGGATTTGATTTAATTAAATCCATCATAGATAAAGGATGAATATAATACCATTTCTCAAATAAACAACTATATTCTCAGAACTGGAAGTATAAAGTAGGAAATAAGATATAATGATTCACAGATTTATCAATTCAACAGGAATTGATAAATGAACTTTAAAATCCTTCTTGACTTCATTCATAAAAACTTCTTCCACAAAAACCAAACTCAAATCCTTCTCAATTATGTACAAAGTTGTCAATTTTGGGAGAGAAGGAAACAACCCTCTCACCAATTTTGGGAGTTGCTGCATCTCTCCCAAGCCCTTAAAACGACTTCCCTGGATTTAGTAATAACAAGTAAAGCAACAAACAAGTCTTTCAGCTCAATCCTGCATTTTGAACTGTTTATGATAAAATAGTCATATCCAAATACTACAATGTGTCTTAAACATGAAGATATGTTGGTAAGCCAAAATGTCAGAACCTTTTCTTTCACTCCAAAAAATGTCAAAACCTAGGTATCACTCAAAAAAAATGTCAGCAGCCTTTTATCAAATTAGGTAACCCAAAAATTTGCCAGCAACCTTTTATTTAAAGCTCCGAAAAGATTCATAAATTCCCCATTAGATTAGGAGGATCAAGCTGTCGACATATTTTTAGGTTATGTGTTTTAAAAGGGGGCCGCCTACAGAAATTGTCGGTGAATTTTAAATTTTAAATTTAATTTAAATATAAATATAATTTAGAAAGTAGCATTTGATTTTGAAAATAATTTTAAGTTAAAAAATTTTAAGATATGAAATCAAACTAATCTCATATCCCGAATAGTTTATATAAGCAAGCACCGCATCACAAACCGTGTATCTATCCCGAGGAATAGACACTGCTTGATGATGGGACTCGATTAAATAAACTAGAAGATTTATGACATCCGTTTGGTCTGCGAACCAATTTTATAAGCCGACAAGTTCCCCTGCTTAATATAAAAGAATTAAACAGGGTTTATATTTCCTTATAAGGGCAAGCCCCTATAGTTAATTACATCATAAATGACGGAAATCATTTAAGAAAACTCTCGATAATGATCAGTGGTTTTGCTCTCAAGAATTTCAAAGTTTAAGGTTTTCAAAGGATTGGATTTTGAGAAATTTCTATAGGGATTAGCTCAAATTCAGAACAGTTTATTTTTAGGAGTCCAAAGGAAGAAAAGTAGAGGATGTCACAGACCTGAAGTGAACTTCGGTGACTTCCCAACTATCTATCGTTTGGCTTCAATTTAAGAGTATTTATTTAATGTTTTGTTCCTACCAATTTTAATTAATTAGGACTTATATTTGTATGACATGATAATACAAATAGCCTCGAAGATGTGAGGGTTTATGTCGTACCAAACGACTACCTCGGAGTCCTACGACCGGTTAGGGCTTAACTTGCATAACTTGATTATACAAATGCCTAACGACAAAGTTGAGGATTTATGTTGCACTAGGCAAACTACCTTGAAATCCTATGATTTTGATTATTTAATTCTAGGAAAGGTGTTTAGCTGAAGAAGACACGAGTTTTGCTGACGAAGATGGCTGTGCTGCCCACTGTGCTCAAAGCTCCTTGTTGTTGCAGAGGTTCAGTTTTAGAAGGTGAACATCAGAAGATGAGAGAAGTGTTTTGGTTTAGAAGAGTCTTAAAGTTCAAATTCATTAATACTTTAATTAAAACAAATCTTAAAGTTGATTAAGCAGGATCGATTAAGATCCCACGGTTCCGTCATCCCGACACCGCTATTTTCATCGGATTCACTTAGTCCAAAGGAATTTGCTAAACTCAACTGAATGAGTTCCACACTTTCATTTAGACCGTGAGAAATCTCGTTAGCAACACGCGGGTTACATCATCCGAGGGATTCCGGAACATCCAACGAGACGTTTTAATTTAGTTATAATTGCAGTTTTGTTGTTCTATTTGTGATTAAATTTTGAGTTGTCTTATATTTTAAAATATTGTGGTGGTGAATTTTATCTTGTGTTGATTTTAATTTAGTTTTGGGTTTCAGTTTCGTGGCTATCCTAAAGTTTTCAGTTTTCATGCAGGGTGACAATCTTGTTTAACATGCAAGTTTTGCAAGGAAGGAAAGTAAAATACAGCGCAGGTAAATAAATTGCAATAAAATAAAAGCGTACTTGACAGGGTCTTGACATCGTTCCAGGATACATTTAAAACATATGTTAAGGCATTTATATATTTGCATGAAAACACCTAGGTAAAGCTAAGGGAAGGTTCTGGTTGTCTATCAAAATCCTAATCCTATTGCTAGTCAATTCTTATGACGTCTAGGTTGTTTTGTTTTGTGGATGATTTTCTTCACCAAAGAACAATTAATTTCAATTGCTCTTCTAAAATATCTCATCATATTGAGAAAGTGTTTAGGACTGGTCCTAAACATCTTTTCAATACTTTTGGGATTATTTCGAGTCCAAATGAATTTTATTGTATTGGTGAATTAATCATCTCACAGTTTAGTTGAGTTTTGTCTCTTGCTCAGTGAACTTGGACATTTGATTATCCGAGGAGTGAAGTAATATTTCATTTGATGTCCCATTTAAGAGTTATGATAATGGAAGTCTTTAAGGGGCAAATTGGTTTGTTAAGGAACCTAATCATTCTCGATTAAAATTGAATTGTCGACTTAAGATAATTTAATTCTAAAATTCAATTTAGCTTTCTTCTAAGTGTCTTAAATTACTTAGATCGAAAGGGATATTTCGAGTTGTTTAATTTCATTAAGTTTTGAAAATTTAAATTTGATTTTGGAATTGATCATATTAATTTAGGTTGATTTTAATTGGTTTGATTTTCACATTTTAATTATGGTTTGTTTTGAGATTATTTAATGTTTTAAATTTATTTTAAGTTTGATCTCAAGTGATTTCAAATTAATTTCAAATGTTTTAAGTTGATTATTAAATTATTTAATGTTTTAAGCTTTAATTGATTATTAAATTATTTAATGTTTTAAGTTTTAATTTAATTAAGGATTATTCACTTTTCAACTATTAATTTCAATCATAATTATTAAGGATTGGATACCATTGAATTAATTCAATTAGGGATTTCAAATTAAAAAATTTGTATCTTCTTAAATTATATCCCTAATTTTAATAATCCAAAATTTTAATTATTCTTCCAAAACTTAAATGATTTAATTAATTAAGGTTTCATTTTGATATTTTCAAAGTGATTAATGGGTTTCTACCCTTTTATTCCCTAAATTTCAATCATCCAACTTGGATCCAAGAGAAAAAAAATTAAGATCAAATATTTTACCCTCTTTTTATTAGGCCTAAAATATTAATTAAAGTTAAAATCCTTACTTACATTTATGCCCTCTTAAGCATATTCACTTCATAACTCACTAAATTGGGCTCAAATGAATTTTAAATTTTTATGCCACTTTACTCACATGTCAATTAAGACATTAAATGAGAAAATGTGATTTTTTTTCATTTTTAATTTAATTTATATAATTATTTTTTGTGGAAAATAGGGTTTTTCAATGAAAATTCAACAACATGACCAAGGTAAGGTTTCTGTTCTTAGGAAAATTATGGGATGTTCCTTCTGACAAAGGAACACTAGGACCAATTTTGGTAATTTTTTGAATTATATTTTATTTATTATAATTATTTCAATTTTTAGGGTATTAATTAATTATAAAATAAAATTAAACTTGAAAAATAGATTTTATATTTTTCTTAAATCTCTCTGACCTTAAGGAGTTCAGAGAAATAAATTTTATAATTTTTTGATTTTTTCTTGATTTATTAGAATTAATTTAGTGAGAAATGGTTAAAAATTTATTTTTGATATTAAAAATTACATCAAGCTTTTAAAATTTAATATCTTAACCTAGAGACTTAGGAAAAATATTTGGTTGGTTCCTGAGTGATTAGGAGGAAAAATATGACATTTTTGTGATTTTTAATATTTTTGTGATTTGTATTATTTTTTAATTATTAAAATATTAAAAATAGGTAAAAAATGAATTTTTTTAGAAAAATACAATTTTAATTTTTTTAGACTCCTTTGATATCAGAGAGGTCCCAAAATTAATTTAGTGAATTTTTAAAATGTATTTGGGTTTTATGAATTTTTAAAGTTCAATTTTGGCTATGTTACTTAGAAAATCCATTTGATGGGTTAAAAAATTTCCAATTGACTCCAAATTTTTATGTAAGGTTCCTCTGATCCTAAAGATTAGTGGAGAATTGGTTTCAAGTTATTTTAGTGGGTGGTTATTTCAAATTAATTCTATTTTGTTTTTAGGGTTTTGGCCAAATTAAGGTTCATTTGAATGATCTAAACCAAGTCCTAATTTTCTTAGAGTTCTCTAGTCATAAGATACCTCCCTTAATTTTCCTAGATTTTATTAATCAACATGCTAATTATTAGGATTAAAATTCCAAAAACAGACATATAAACTTGAAAAATCAATAACTTGCCATAGAGATGGCCTCTGGCCTTGAAAAATTCAGGGAATGTTCCCAAGAACAGGGGCTACAAAAGCCCTATGGTCTCATGCCATGGTGAATTGTATAGGCAAATAGTGAATTAAAATACCACAGAAAGTATTAAAATTATTAAAAATCATAGACTTAACAAATTGACCTAATTCTTTTTCCACATTATTCTCCTTTGTTCACTGAGCAAGAAGGTATTTTTCTTTTATTTTTTGGATTTTTCTATGCAAAATTATGATTTTTTAAAGTTTGGTGTCTAAAATAATACAAAAATCACCCATTTTCCCACTCAAATGACAGTTTGAACCACATGTCACGGTTTCATTGGCCAGCGCATTTCAGTTTGGCTGCCTGTGTATGGATTAGTGCTCCGTCCAACTCCCTCTCAGCCGTCCATCTTCAAACGTTAATATCTTGCTCGATTCTCAACTAAATTGAGTGCGGTTTTTTTTTTTAAATGTTCATCTAACTTAGGAGTTTACATCCACATGGTGATGTGGCATTTAAAAGCATGTAAATCAAAACATTTTTGTTCCTTTTTTTTATTTTTTTTTAAATAGAAAAATTTAGGTGCTATACATGTAAACACATAATATTAAGTGGTGAATTGATAAATCCACAAGAGTCTTGTAGCATGTATGGGAATAAATGTAAATTCCTTTTTTTTTTTTTTGAAAAAAAAAGGTTTAGGTGTTAGAAATGTAAATATATAGAAATGGGTGGTATGCATGTAAATATTTCTTTTTTAAAAAAATTGGTATGTAAATACTTAAGAATTAGGTAGTGTGCATGCAATAATAATAACAAAGTCAAGAAGATAAGAGATTTACCTTCGTTGGAGAGGGAGAGGCTTGCCGGGGATAAGCTCGCTGGAATGGGATAGGACCTCGGCCTAGGGAGACGAAGAAGGAAGAAGAGCTTTTGTTGGTGGGGGTATGTGTGGCTTGTGAAGGGGTGAGGCAACAACCTTTTTTTTTTCTTAAGATATACATAGTGGAGTTGGTGAGTGGGGAGAGGGAGGTGAAAATCCAATGTGAATTGGAGGTTTGGGTAAGTTAGCTAGGCTTGGGTTAAACCCTTGGTCACTTGGCTAAACCTTTGCCCAAAGTGTTTGGAGCAAGGTTTAAAGTCCAAGGAAGAGTTTAGGTGGGTTTGGGAGGCTGCCATGGAAGTTTAGGGTTGGATTTAAGTGTTTAGGAGTGAAGGGAAACTGATATGAGGGGGGAAGGAGATGTCACCTCCCCTTGCCCATTTTGGCAAATTTGACTTTGTATGCTCATGAGAAGACTTCATGGGTCATGGCATGACATGTATGATGCTATGGAAAAGTTTCATAAAAATGGTATTTTGATTTTCATGATTTTTAAGAAAATAGGCCAACATGCCCAATTTGGATAAAGATCCATGTACATGCATGGAAGGTTGGCATGATGCCATGGAATGGTGTTTTAAATATCATGGGATGATAATATGATGATAATATGTCATGTGGGCTCAATTTTGGGCTTTTGAAATTAAATAAATGGGCTTTTAAACATGCACATGGGTATGAGCCTTTAACATGCATGTAATGTTTTTAATTTTTTTTTAAATCAAATATGGGATGACCAAATTGAATTGGAATTGATTGAAATTGGATTTTGATATGCTGAAATTTGATTGAAAATTGTTTTGGAGATTCCCATTGGTCATGGGGTTCAATTTGAGGGGAATTGGGTTTATGGGCCAAAATTAGGCCTTTAGACCCAAATGAATTTTGAAAGGGGTTTAGGCCAAAGTTTTGGTCAAATGAATGTTGGGTTTGGTATAGGAATATACCATGCAAGTTTTATAACAATTTTGAAGAGAATTTGAATTGAATTGGATTCGATTTGGGTATTTTTGGGTTCATGGGTAATTTAGGGCAAAAATTTGGGTTTTGGGTTTAAGTTGAAATTGGATTCAAATGTAGACCAACATTAGCATGGTTTTGGTTGAAATTGGTATTGGGGATGTTTATTTGAAATTTAGAATTGATTTTGATCAAAATTAGGATCAATTGGAGTGAATTGGTTGGACATTGGGTCCATTTGGGTTAAGAATAGGTCAAATTGGGGATTTTGGTAAAAGTGGGCCAAATTGAAAAAATTAGGTCATGATATAGTTAAACAAAATGAAATTGGGAATATTTGGGATTTTCTGGAATTTTCTGGTAATTTTTGAAATTTTTGGATTTTTTGGGCCAACAGGGGTATTTAGGGTATTAAGAGGTTATTTGGAGGGTATTAGGGTATCTTGGTGAATTTAAAAGGTGGGGATTATTTCAAAATTATTTTTATGATTTTTGGGAATTTTGGGTAATTTTTGGGAATTTTTGGAGAGTCTTGGGGTAGGCTTATGGATCTTAACCAAGTCTAACCATTTTGGGACCAAGCTTAGCCAAATGGTAACCACTTTATGATCCTTCACATATTGACCTTAGCCATCTTAATCAAAGATCAGTAGCTTTGGTTCAATCATGTGAGTTTCTTAAAGGGTAGAAGGAGCAAAATTCAAGGTTCAAGGTTAAAGGATGAAATGGGTTAAAGGTGTGCGTGTGTGTAAGAGAAGCTCAAGTCACCCAAGGTAGTCCTAAGGCTTAAACATCCTATAAGAATTCACTATTGGTTGCCCATATGGGGTTTTAACCTTCCAAGATGATTTAGAGGTTTACAAACATCCAAATGGGGTCCCAAGAGGAGTCAAGAGGTCGCTGAATTGCTAAAGAGTGGGTCCCAATTCTAGTCCTCTAGGATAGTCAAGAAGAAGTCCTATGGCTAGATCCTAAGCACTAAGAGGAAAGAAAAGACCTCACCAAAAATGAGGTCAACACAAGCTAACTTGCATCTATGATTCTGGTTGTGAGCGACTGAGTAGAGAGAGGAGAGATCAGTGAGCTCACATCCAAACCAGATCTAGAGGCAATATGCCATGTTTATAAGCAAGATTTCACTCCAAAAACTTCAAAAAACTAGGTTTCACTTAAAAAAATACTTAAAAAAATTTATGAAAATTTAACCTAAGAGGCAAACATGAAGTTAAATTTAAAATGTTAAAGAAAATATACTCAAAGATGAGTAGATGACTCCTCGGTAGGTCTACAAGCAACCAAGCAAGAATATTAAGCACTGAAGCAAGAATACCGAGTAGTCGATCCAACGTCGACTCTATGGAAGACAAATAGAAGCAGAGATTAGAGAACAAACACAAACATTCAACCTTAAGCTCTTGACGAGACAAAGCTTTTCGCGGTTTTGAGGCGAAGAGAAGGTGGGTCGGCTGCTCTGCAATCTTCTGAGAGAGGGGAAAGTGGCGAAGAGTGAAGCGTGAAACAGAAATGCGGGATTGCGAGGCTACTTAGGGCTTAGGGTTTTCTTTTTAAGTTTCGATATATTAGATTATTAATATATATAAATATTAATATATTATATTACTTATATAACTTATTTTATATAAATATATAATATTTATATTACTAATAATCTAATACGCGTTATTATTGATATATTATTATTATTAAGTTATTATATATTATGATTTATAGAATTAAATTTTTTAAAATTTGATAAATTTTTAGAATATATATAATATAATTCTTTTTAAATTTCATAATTTTTTAATAAATAATTATTCTAAATTATTTTATATTTTGAACAATATCGAACCGAACACGAACGAACGCGCCACTGTTCGTGTTTGGTTCGTTTAACAAATCGAACGAAAAAAATTATTCGTGTTCGTCTCGTTTGCTTATTAAACGAATCGAACACAAACTTCTTAGCGAACCGAACACGAACTGTTCGCGAACAACGAGCTTTTTTGACAGCCCTAGGTACATCCTCTTGTAAATGTTCAGTAAGACTGTCTATAAATAAAACAAAAATATATTAGACCTAATAAATCATTAAGCCCTAATCACATTAGGCTTGATATCTTAAACCCTAATTAGGTCTAACCTATTAGACCTAATTAAATCATTAAGCCTTAACCACATTAGGCTTCATACTTAAACCCTAATTAGGTCTAACCTATTAGACCTAATTAAACCATTAAGCCTTAACCAAATTAGGCTTGATATCTTAAACCCTAATTTGGTCTAACCTATTAGACCTAATTAAATCATTAAGCCTTAACCACATTAGGCTTCATATCTTAAAACCTAATTAGGCCTAACATATTAGACTTAATTAAACCATTGAGCCTTAACCACATTAGGCTTGATATCTTAAACCCTAATTAGGCCTAACCTATTAGACCTAATTAAAACATTGAGCCTTAACCACATTAGGCTTAATATCTTATCCTACTTAGGTCTAACCTATTAGACCTAATTAAACCATTGAGCCTTATTCACATTAGGCTTAATATCTTAAACCCTAATTAGGTCTAACCTATTAGACCTAATTAAACCATTAAGACTCAACCACATTAGGCTTAATATCTTAAACCCTCATTAGGCCTAACCTATTAGACCCAATTAAACCATTAAGCCTTAACCACATTAGGCTTAATATCTTAAAACCTAATTAAGTTTAACCCTAATTAGACTTAATTAACCTTTAAGAATTACATATATTAGGCTTAAACAATCTTAAAAGCTAATTAAATCTAACCCTAACTAGACTTAATTAACCCTTAAGCCTTACTTACATTAGGCTTAAACAACTATAAATCCTAATTAAGTCTACTCTTAATTAGACTTAATTAACCTTTAAGCCTTACTTACATTAGGCTTAAGTAATCTTAAACCCTAATTAATTCTAATCGTAATTAGACTTAATTAACCTTTAAGCCTTACTTACATTAAGCTTAAACAACCTTAAATCCTAATTAAGTCTAACCCTAATTAGACTTAATTAACTCTTTAGCCTTACATACATTAGGCTTAAACAACCTTAAATCCTAATTAAGTCTAACCCTAATTAGACTTAATTAACCCTTAAGCCTTACTTATGTTAGGCTTAAACAACCTTAAATCCTAATTAAGTCTAACCCTAATTAGGCTTAAGGTTATTAGACTTAATTAACTCTTAAGCCTTACTTACATTAGGCTTAAACAATCTTAAATCCTAATTAAGTCTAACCCTAATTAGACTTAATTAACCCTTAAGCCTTACTTACATTAGGCTTAAACAACCTTAAATCCTAATTAAGTCTAACCCTAATTAGACTTAATTAACCCTTAAGCCATACTTAACAACCTCAAACCCTAATTAAGTCTAATCCTAATTAGACTTAACTAACCTTTAAGTCTTACTTACATTAGGCTTAAACAATCTTAAATCCTAATTAAGTCTAACCTTAATTAGACTTAATCAACCCTTAAGCCTTACTTACATTTGGCTTAAGTAATCTTAAACTCTAATTAAGTCTAATCCTAATTAAACTTAATTAAACCTTAAGCCTTACTTACATTAGGGTTAAGTAACCTCAAACCCTAATTAAGTCTAATCCTAATTAGACTTAATTAACCTTTAAGCTTTACTTACATTAGGCTTCAACAACCTTTAAACTTTAATTATGTCTAACTCTATTAGACTTAATTTTCTCTTAAGTTTTACTTATATTAAGCTTAAGTAACTTAGAAACTCAAATAAGTCTAACTCCAAAAAGACTTAAATCTTCAAATAACTTAGGTTCAACCTAATTTGAACCCAAGTTAAACCAAACTTAGGTTCAACCTAACTTGAACCCAAGTTAATCCAATCTTAGGTTCAACCTATGTTGAACCTAAACCAACATAAACTTTAGATTCAACCCAAATTGAATCTAAAACTCAACATAAATTTTAGATTCAACCCAAATTGAATCTAACTCAACGTAAACTTTAGATTCAACCCAAATTGAATCTAACTCAACATAAATTTTAGATTCAACCCAAAATTGAATCAAATTCAATATAAACTTTAGATTCAACCCAAATTGAATCTAACTCAATATAAATGGTAGATTCAACCAAAATTGAATCTAACATAACATAAATTCAACTCAAAATTGAATTCAATCCAACCTCAACCTTAGGTTTAACCCATATTGAACCTAACTCAACTTATAACGTAGGTTCAACAAATTGAACCCAAGTTAACCCAAACTTAAGTCAACCCATATTGAACTTAATTCAAAACTTCTAACTTAGGTTCAACCTAACTTGAACCCAAGTTTAATTTCAAATCCATATCAAACTTAAGTTCAAACTTCTAACTTAGGTTCAACTTAACTTGAACCATAGTTTAAGTTCAAATTCATATCTTAAGTTAAAAAAGCTTATACTTAAAGTTTAAGTTATACCCATCTAACTCAAGTCAACCAAACCTCTAAACTTAATAAAACTTCAAGTTTAACTTTGAATTTAACCAAAAGTTTAAGATTAACCCAAATATAGTTTGAATCTCAGACTAAAATTTAAGTCTGATTTATAGTAGGCTTAAAAGACATCGAATCTAAAAATCTAACTTATGTTAAATTTTACTTGATTCAAAAGATATTGAATCTAAACTCTTAACCTAATTCATATTTGATTCAAACGACACTGAATCTAAAATTCTAAGTCTAAACCCAAAACCTTTAGATTAAAAATACATTGAATCTAAATTCTTAAATTAAATCTACATTAGATTAAAAATATCAAGATTCAAACAAAACTGAATATAAAAAGTCTCATTTACAACATTTATGTTCAAAAGATATTGAATCTAAATCATTAGACTCAAACAATACTGAGTTTAAAATTCTCAAAGATATTAGATCTAAATAAACTTGACTTCTTTCTTTAGTTTCAAATCACAAATCAAAATTAACATAGAAAAATTATTTTCTTTTGCAAAAATAAATATGACATTGTTTTTCTTGTAAGTTGAAGATAATTTCTATTTAGATTTATTTTACATGTTATTAGGATGTGCTAAATCTGTTTTGTAGGGCGACATTCTAAAGACGAAACAAGCAACAAAAAAGAAACGACAAAATTAAAAAAAAAACATAATTAAGACGAACAACAAAACAAAACAAAATCAAAACGACATCAAAACAACGACATTAACAAAATTAAATAAAACAAAACAACATTAACAAAACAACATTGACAAAATAAAATCAAAATGACACTAAAACAAAATAACGATAAAACTAAACTTAAACTTTTAGGATATCTGTGAAACCTAAACTTTTAGGATAACCGTAAAACCTAAACTTTTAGGATAGCAACCAAACAGCTAACAAATAACAAGATAATAAAACAATGACATTGACAAAACAAAATAAAATTAAAATGACAAACAACAAAACAAAACAAAATAAAACCTACATAACAAATGACATTGACAAAATCAAACTTTTAAGGTAATATGACATGTTACCCCTAGGATTGAACGCTGAGGTTTCTTTCCTTATTTTTAAAACTTTTAAAAAAACTAGTGTTAACATTAATCACAAGTTTTCTTAGAAAATCTTAATGTAATTAACTATAGGAGCTTACTCCTATAGGAAATTTAAGAACTTAGAATGGGTATCACACCTAGAAATCTCTGGTTATCAAAATCTTACATGTGATCCTCCTTATATGAAATTTCTAGAATAATGTATTATAGAAGCTCCTTTTATAAGGATTATCACCGACATTTTTATTCCATTGTTTTCTATTTTATCAGCCCTTATTTTCTACATGATCCAAAGAAATAAGATCTTTTGAAGACTAGAGCGACACGATAGATAAATAAAGTGGCGACTCCAAACAATGACATCAACATCAACATTAACACCGAGAAAATCTCGGGTGACACCAAGAAAATCTCGGGCGACACCGAATGCCACCATGATTGATTGGATCTGGCTGATCCTCATAGGGAGATCTAGTTTGGTTGCCAGTAATACGATGACTGACATCATCCCTCACAGACAAATCAATGAATGCCAGAGTGACAAACCAAGGGGTGTCATTTCCCACTTTTTCCTCTTTCTATCGAAGCCTCTCCCTTACAATGACTTGAATCTGTCTAGCTAGTTGTCCTCTCAGTTTCATACTATTGTACACCAGATGGACCCCACGACTAACATAGAACTCTTGCCCTAAAAATATTGAACTCTCGGTGAGGATTAGCTTGGTTGTGATAATTCTGTGAAAAACAATACTAGAATAATAAATATAATAAACAAGGTACGCACCTTCTAGGATTTCTCTAGCTAAAATCACCTTGGGTGGTGGTATCTTTATTGCTACAATGATTTCATAGCAAGCAGCCATGCAGGCCTTCTTTTGGCTACACGTGCAATGAACATTGCCTCCCTCTCAGCTCGTGGGAAGTTAGGACTTTCAAGTCATCTTCGACCAATTGACCAAAAGCATTTGGCTGAAGCACCCAGTTGATAGTTATCGAATCAAGATATTGGTGAACCAGTAGCTGATGCCCCTTAACATCACCAGTTTCACTTTGACATTTTCCTCATTGCTTTTACTAGAGCTTTTCCAAATGGAGTTGTCTGAGTGAACAACCCTTGTGGGGAGGAGCCCAGACAAAAATGGTTTTCCAAAATTTCACTTCATTTTCAAGCCTCAACAATTGTAATTTTTCGATTGAAGCAAATTGCACGAATTCATTTGAGCCTACTCGGAATGAGAATAAATAGTTGAAGATTTTGATAAAACACAGAATCCCCGACGAACAATAGAATACGATGAAGGACATGATGGCTGCTGTGGAGTTGGGCATAATCTGAGAGGAGATGACTCCATAGTAGGCAAAGATGGAGCATAACTCTTGGAAAAGAGATAGGCAGAGGCCAAAACAAAAATGAACTTTATAAAAGAGGAGGTCAGCAACATACAAAGATGTAGCTTGCTCGGTCTCATAGGAGACTCAAACCTTGATGATAGGATTAAAGACGCATGTCTCTTGCAACCAATCGACCTCTCCCCAAGTCATGCTCAACCGGTCATTTAGTGCAACCGACCCAAAATCTTTTGGAGAATATTGTGGAACCATTGAGCAGAGCCCGAGCAGAGTGCAAGTGAACAATAATAAATGAAAAAAGGTAGAGTAAGCATAATATCACCAACTTCATGCCCTTTATATATATATGGCAACCGAGGAAGTTGAAACACCGCACAAGCGTAAAATTTGAATTACACTATCATTTACATAATGGGCTGATAATGAGACTATATCTGGGAAAAAAATAAAGCAAGGAAAAATAAATTTATTTTGAAAGAGGATATTTTAAATTAAAACGTGACACTCAAAAAATTAGTCAGAGATAAAATATCTTATAAGAAGGTCATTCGCCGCTTTAGCTGAGACATACTCTGCTTGAAGCATCCTTCTATATAAAATTCTCCCTTAGACCTAAATTAACTCAACCGTTCTGACTCGGCCTGGGCCTAAATCATCAAAGTTCTCCCCTGAACGTCCAACATCCCCCAACTGGGAGTTGCCACTACCTCTTCCATCCTAGCCACTTTCTCCACATGAGCCGACAACTTGCACAATTCTTTCTCCCACTAGATCATGTCATATGAGTGAAAGAATTCTCCATTTCATCTAGATGATGGGCAAA
Organism: Papilionanthe hookeriana x Papilionanthe teres; assembly: GCA_022702705.1. Lineage (NCBI taxonomy): Eukaryota > Viridiplantae > Streptophyta > Magnoliopsida > Asparagales > Orchidaceae > Papilionanthe > Papilionanthe hookeriana x Papilionanthe teres. The sequence continues at coordinate 152,742,887 of CM040422.1, read as the reverse complement.
CGACCCATAAAACGTCATGAGTTGGCCAACTTCTTCCCCACATCTTTCAAGAGGGACATCAATGGTGATCAACACAACTATCCTCACTCAAGAGCTGTCCACTCTCGCCCGATGCCTGTTCCACTATTGCTGACACCTAGATCAAATTTTTGTTAATGACAAACAAAAATGGATCCTCACCCAAGTCTCTCAAAGTCGAGTCATTTGCATCAAGAGGTAATGTAAAACAAAAGGACTTCAGAAATAATTAAAATCCAACAACTAAGACTAATGTACCTCATACCTAAGAGCTGATCCAACTCTGATGGCGTAATAAACACAACATCCTCACTGTGCGATGGGAGAGCACTATCAGCCTCTTATATGGTCTGTTCGATCGACGAGTCTTGTGCCGCATTAGAAGATTGGGTTGTCAGATGGATGGTCAAGCCTGGTTGAACATTCCTCTTCTTATAATCGAGGAGTGAATCAGACGGGCCCACATGACCCACAAGTGCAGTTGCAACTGCTTTCTTCTTCCTTTAACCATTCGAGTAGTCCCATTTTTTCGATTTCAAGTAGGCAAAGTGGAACATATCTTTATTTGGTATATCAACTAGGGGTTTGATATGTTTTTCATCATAACACCCAGTAGGCGACCAATTCAAATGTGAGAAGTCATGAAGCAAATATGAGAAAGAGTCCCACGACGCCTTATTTATAAAAGAAAGACACAAAAATCAAATAAGTTCAATAACTGAATCATTAAATGCGATCTACTGTTGCATTAAATTCTCTTATTCTCATCGCAGTGTCACTGTCTAAAAGTAAGATAATCAAAAAATAAAAATATATACATAGAAATATATCAAAACTGATCTAGAGGAGATTTAACGATCCATAATAGAATAGCATGACAAAGGAGTGTCTACTGGCAGAAGATCGAGATGCCTACTTGTTGATCGAGTGAATATGTTTTAGCCTATCTAGCCACGAGGCGGACAAAAGACGATTGGATAACCCAAAACCAGGCCATTCAACAAGACACGAAACGAAAGAACATCTGAACCAGCCACTACCAGAAAGATGACCCAATGCAATAGCCTACCCCCTACATAACTGATCCAAAGAAAGATGTAATTCACGAGCATCTTCGACCATCGAATGGACACCTCAGAAGTTTCTCATCACGGACTTAATGATTGACGAACAAACAATATAAGCTGACCAAGCTGATTCCGTCGACCTGAAGCCGACTAAGGATAGCCGAGTCATACACATGTAAAAAATCAGAAATGCCCCAGTGCGAACCTTTTAATGTATGGGCAAAAAAAAATAATATCATCATTTTGTATGATTTTCTCTTTAAATAAGAGAATTATTTAATGGATAAGACATAATTGATCATAACATATTATTATTTATTCTTTTTTTTTTCACTTAGTGTTATATTTTTTAGAAGTGATTCGTGCATAAATTCTGATTCAATAATATTGTATATATTTGATTAACGAGGCGCTTATGTCTAAAACTCAAATATCAGCTCTAAACAAAAAAGGGTATCATGAATTCATGCGTCCCTCCCCTCTTCCCGGAGTTTAAGCAAACAAAAATTACCGGCGTCCTTCTCTTCGCACAAGGGTTTGCAAACTCTTCGGTCTCTCTCATCCTCTGCCGATGCCGTCTTCTCCTCGAGCAACATCGATTCATCCGGCGAAAAGGCGGCGGGAGGTACAGTACCGATCGAGGGCCCGGAAGAAGCATAAGCGGCTCGATGCCATCCGGGACTCGCCCACCGCCTCCTATCTCGCCCATCGCAAGCCCAACGACGATGAAGACACCATTCTCCGTCGCAGTTGCCGTGTGCGTCGCGCTCCTGTTCTGCTGGACTCGTCTCCCGTCCCCTCGACACGTAGGAAGAGGCTTACGGATCTCGATGCTACCAACGGTGGTGGTGACATAAAGAAAGGAAAGTGGAAGGGGAAGGATAAATTAGAGCCTGTTTCCGAGTTGGCTACTTCGCTGGTGCAAGAAGAGAGCTGGAAGTCGAGGTTGCGGGCTAGAGTTGGGAAGGGAAGGGAAAAGTCGTTATCTTTGTTGGGTAAGTCTGAAATGGGATTTACTGAAGTCAGGGTGCGGTTTCCATTGGTGGCAGAGGATGATGCTGGAGCGCATAGTTCGGCCAGGAGAAGTCGGAGACGGAAAAAGGGTTCTGCTCATGACGTATCAGAAGCTTTTAACCAAGTTGGTAAAAAAGATGAGACCTTGCCGTTGTTATACGAAGGTTACACCAGTAGCCCACCTACAGAGAGAACTTCTCCGGCAGATGTTGTTGGAGTGATTGTGGATGCTCAGCTTGGTATTGAGAAAGCGAAGATGTTGGAGAGTGCTGAAAGAGCTGTGGGGCTTGTTGAAGAGGTTGAATGTGTAAACTCAAATGTCCATGATGGAGGACCTCATTATGCAGTTGTGTTGGAGGACACTCTTCCTCCTCAATCCCGGGAAACAGAGGAGCATGTTTCCGAAGATCATGAATCTAATCAACATGGCAAGCATCACGAGTGTTTTGATACTGTGGAGAGAGAGGGTGTTTTGAAGGATAAAGTCCAGGAAACTGAGCATTTTTTGAAGGATAATGATCAAAGATTTTCTGTGTCAGATGAGAAGATTGCAAGCTTCAGAATAAAAGAAGGAAGGAGGTGTGGTTTGTGCGGGTGTGGGAGTGATGGGAAGCCTCCAAAAAAGTTGGTCCACGAATCTTTTGATAGTGAAAATGAGGCCTATGAAGGATCTACAGCTTCAGAGGAGCCTAATTACAATGTCTGGGATGGATTTGGAGATGAACCTGGATGGCTTGGTAAGCTTTTGGGTCCTATAGTTGATCGTTTTGGCATTGCTCGTGTTTGGGTTCACCTACATTGTGCTGTTTGGAGTCCAGAGGTATGTGCCGCGCCATTATATGAGACTGTCGTTCTTCAATTAATGCAGATATCATGCAGTTTATATTCACCTACAGTGACCATTGACAGTGTTTTGGTATTCATATAATTTAAATCACATGATTTCTTTTCTTATATGTTTTTTTATTTGATTCATATTTGGTATCGGCATTGTCTTGTATGCAAAATTTTCCATTTTTATGGATTAATTGATGGAACATACATTAGTGAAAAAGAGATCATCAATCTTTCAGCTGCTTCAGTTAGTCTGAGTTACAGCTCTAATTAGTGGAAAGATAGTCTGGAGACTTTTGAAGGTGCATTGTTTATCTAATTACAGTATTAATGTGGACCAAGAATAATCAGCCTTGTTTTCTATGTGCTGATCATACCCTTTGATCACTTGAACATTTTTGACTTACCTATACAATGTATATTTCATGTTGTACTGGTAAATATCCTTCACAAGGTTGAACCTCGAGTTTGATGGTCATTTGTATTTACTGTTAGTAAATCTATTTCCATCTTTTTCTATGTTTTTCGCCTTTGTAGCGTATATCTGCTGATGTATAGCAAGTTTCAATTTGGTAACATTGTTTCATGTTTTAACTGGTTTAAAATGAGTTCATAATTTGAGTTTCATTTCATGCAAAAACTGCAGCATTTCCTTATATTTTTGTTGGTTATTTATTTAGCATCCATAGCCTAAAATTTTCTCTTTCACGTTTTTTTTTTGACTTATTATCTGCCTTGTGCTCATTTTCACATTTCTAAGCTTTCGTCTTAGGTTTCTTCTCAATTGTTGTCATGATTCTGAATCAAATTCTCTTTATTTTTCATTTAAGGTCTTAGAAGTGCATATTGTTGTTGTGCTACATTTGAGGAAGTAATGTATTTTGCTCGTCTTAATTCATTTAAGGTCTACTTTGCTGGGCTGGGACTCTTGAAGAATGTTAGAGCAGCGCTATGCAGGGGCAGGGCACTAAAATGTAGTCGTTGTGGAAGACCTGGAGCCACCATTGGCTGCCGTGTTGATCGGTGCCCCAAAACCTACCACTTGGTTGCTCTCCATTTCTATATGTGGATGAATAGCATTTTCTTTCCAGCATCTATTATGTCCTAATTTATTTTTATTTTTTTTATTGCAGCCTTGCAGCCGTGTAGAGGGTTGCATATTTGATCATCGTAAATTTCTCATAGCATGCAGCGATCATCGCCATTTCTTCCAGCCACATGGAAATAAGCATTCACTTCAAATAAGAAAAATGAAAGATAAAAAAATTAGGTGGGATCTGCGAAAAACCGCAAATGAAGCCCGGCGAAAGGATTTAGAGGCCGAAGAGAAGTGGTTAGAACATTGCGGAGAGGACGAAGAGTTCCTAAAAAGGGAAGGCAAAAGACTTCACCGAGACATCTTAAGAATTGCACCGATCTACATTGGCGGTTCTTCTGAAAATGAAAATCTTTACCAAGGTTGGGAATCTGTGGCTGGTCTAGAAAATGTCATTCAATGCATGAAGGAAGTAGTTCTGTTACCTCTTTTATATCCAGAGTTCTTTGCTAATCTGGGTATGACTCCTCCAAGAGGAGTTCTTCTTCATGGCTATCCCGGTACAGGGAAGACTCATGTTGTTCGAGCTCTAATTGGTGCCTGTTCTCGTGGTGATAAAAGAATAGCATATTTTTCACGCAAGGGTGCTGATTGTTTGGGAAAGTATGTGGGTGATGCTGAGCGTCAATTAAGGTTACTTTTCCAGGCAGCGGAGCGGTCTCAGCCATCTATAATATTTTTTGATGAGATTGATGGTTTAGCTCCACGTCGATCGAAGCAGCAGGATCAGACACATAGTTCTGTTGTGTCCACACTGCTTTCGTTGCTTGATGGCTTGAAATCTCGTGGCTCAGTTATCGTAATAGGTGCTACAAATCGTCCTGATGCTGTTGATCCTGCACTAAGGAGACCTGGGAGATTTGACCGTGAGATATATTTTCCTCTGCCTTCAGAGAAGGACAGATCTTCCATTCTTGCTCTTCATACTCAAAATTGGCCAAAACCTTTGTCTGGATCTCTGCTATCATGGATTGCAAATCAAACTGTTGGTTATGCTGGTGCTGATATACAAGCTCTTTGTGCTCAAGCTGTCATGCATGCTTTAAAAAGGAATTGTGGTTTGCAACAAATTCTCTCTTCCGCTGCTCGGGGTTCAATTCAAGGGAAGCTTCCTTGTCTACCATTGTTTAAGGTGGAAGAAAAGGACTGGTTGGCAGCTCTCACATTGGCACCACCTCCATGTTCTCAAAGGGAAGCAGGAATAGCTGTAAATGATATAGTTGCATCGCCTCTTCCTGTCCATCTGATTTCATGTCTTTTACTGCCACTAACACATTTACTTGTGTATCTTTATATTGATGAACAAATATGGCTACCTCCTATGATTTTTAAGGCGTTAAAGTCCATTAAAAATGTCATAGTTTTGGCTTTGGAGCAAAAGTGTGTTCCTGTGGCATTTTGGTGGTCACACCTCGATTATTTGATTCAGGAGCCTTTTATTGCTGAAAAATTTAAAATTATACTTGCTCAGTATGGTCTTGTAATGGGTTCATCAGGATTCAATAATCCTGTTCTGTTGGATGAGGTGGATGATGAATCTGTTGAAAATGAGGATTTTGATTCCTCTGGAATGAGACCTTGTGGTTCTTATATGGATGAGAAGTTAATGCAAAAGAGTTCCCTTCGGGTTGGAAAATCCCAAGGATTTCGGACTCTGATATCTGGACCTCCTAGGTCTGGCCAACAACACCTTGCTAGTTGTATTCTCCAAGGATTCACTGGGCATGTAGAAATTCGGAAGGTTTGTTTGGCTACCATTTCACAAGAGGGGCATGGCGATATGATTCATGGACTAACACAAATTCTATGTATGTTTCTCTATAATTTTTCCTTATATGTGCATCGTAATGATAGTTTCTCTGATTTAATGTTATGCCCTTTTGTTTAATTTTAATTGATATAGTGAAGATAAAATTCAACTTTTCAGTTACAATGTCTCTTGCTCGTAAATTTTTGAAAATTATAAATGGCTTAATGCTATTTCAAAATGATTTGTAATAAGATTTATTCTTTCTATATTTTTAGATTAAATTGTGCTGTTTTAGTTATTTAATGATCATAATAATAAGACATGTCAACGCCATTAGTCCAGCCTAGATATCCAGTTGTTTTATAATAGCTAGTGGATTTTGTTGATTGTTAATAATGGCATTTGCCTTGAGCTATTAACGAGCAGATTTTGAGCCGAGACGGGGCGGTTTGAAATTGTCTCGAATGGATTGAGTTTGGATTTAAATTAGCTCGTGGCTTGTTATGCTAAATTTCAAACTATTTCGTCTTGAAATTGAATCGAGCTTTGATTTGGCTCAAAATAAAAACAAACTGGCTCAAATTTGAGTTATTTGGATCTGTTTTGGCTCGAAAGCGGCTCGAGCCAACTAAAATCGAAACAAGACGGCTCCTTGAGTTATTTGGATCCGTTTCAACTCAAAATTGGCTCATAGCTCGTTGTTCTGATTTTTTTAGAAATATAAATAATTCTTATAATTAAAAAATAATTCGAGCCAATCTCGAGTCTGTTCAAGCGGATCCGTTTGTCTCAAAATTAGTTCGAAAAAAGTTCAATCCAAAATTTGGACTTATAACTCAGTTTGTTTCTTTCAATCCAAGCTAAATTTCGAATCAATTTTTGAGCGATTAATGATAGTTGTGTTAAAGTCACAATACTACTCTTTTCATGACAGCCACGCCGAGAGTGCGGTTTGAAATATGGTGGATGCCATACGGACTTTGTTTTTTCACCATGGTGCAAGGCGCATCACGGTGCATAATATTTTACACTACTTATGTTTTTCTGATTTGATACCTTTTTTATAGTGTTGCTTTACCATCTACTTTACATTTGACATTTTCTTTTGTTGCATCTGGAAAGGAAAGAAAATCATAATGATCTTAAGCTTTAATATATCAATATGCTTGTCATATTATTATTTTTTACACAACAACAACAACAACAACAACAACAACAACAACATCAACAAGCCTTTATCCCATTAAGCGGGGGCGGCGACTTGAATTCTTTTTATCCATTGTATTTTATTGAATGTCATATTTTCGTTTAATTCTAATAACTTAAGATCATTTGTTATACAAAGTATGCACAAGTCTTTTTAGGTCTGTGTCTACATTTCTTAACATGAGTCAAATCTAGAGCAGCTACTCTCCTAAATGGGTCATCAAATGGTCGGTGTTTAATTTGACCAAACCATCTAAGGCCACACTCTCTAATCTTGTTTGCCATTGGAGCTATTCAAACCCTTTCATAGTTATATTCATTTCACTTTTGGTCTAAGTGTAAAGCTACTCATCCACCCAAGCATTCTCATCTTAACAACACTTGACTTAATTTTTTGCTTCTCTTTTACAAGCCAACATTTTGTGACATGAAGCATTGCAGGTCTTGCCACCATTTTCCGTTTACTATAAGCGGTACTTCTCTATCACACAATGATCGGATGCATTCCTCCTCTTCAACCATCCAACTTGAATTCTCCTAATAACATCCCCATCTATATCACCATCATTACGAACATTTGGCCCGGGATATCTAAAATGTTCACTTCTTTTAATGACTCCCATTGTTACAATCCAGCCACTAGTTTTACCGCTATTAAATTATATTCCATGTATTCAATTGTAGATCTACTCAAATGAAAGCCTTTAAACTGTAATTTTGAACTCTATAATTCAAGTTTTTCCTGAACTCTCTCTTTTTTTATCCACAAGAAGGATATCATCAGCGGAAAGCATACACCGATATGCATCCTCCTATTAATGTCCAGTAAGAACAGCCATAACTAAAACAAAAGATATGGACTTAAAGTGAATCCATGATGTAATCCATCTAAATTAGAAAATACTTGGTCAATCCTCCTTATGTTCGAACACAAGTAACAACTCTAATATACATATCTTTAATGACTTGAATATAAGCAATATCAACATCGTTCTTTTTTAGAACTCTCCAAGGCACATCTCTTGGAACCTTATCAAAAGTTTTTCTAAATTAACAAAAATCATATGTTGCTCCTCTTTACTCTCTATACTTCCCATCAAACATCTCAATAAATGTATAGCTTTCATAGTAGACTTGCTCAACATGAATCCAAACTGATTTTGAAAAATTTTTGTATCACGCCATGACCTATGTTTAATTACTCTCTCCCATAACTTTAATATAAGACACATTTACTCAATTCATCTATAATTCACACACTCTTGTGCATTCCTCTATTTTGGAATCAAATTCTCAGATCTCTTAAACATTTCCACACTTCTATTGGAATACCATATGGTTCAACTACTTTTCACAATTCATTTTTTTTTAAAGTCTCCCCAACATTCTTTTTCCTAATGCGACAGTAGAATAAATGGTTTGTTATTATTTACGATATTAAGATCACTAATGTAGATCATATTTTCACAATCTTCATTGAATGTTTTAGGTATTTATAAAATATCATTTAAAGTTTCTAAATTTTATGTTTCATGTTATATTTAAGTGGCATGCATGGTGGGCAACGGTAGATTTGTGTAGAGTAGGTTTAAGTTGACATCTAATTGCTAGGATATGGCCAATGATGATGATGACGATGACAATGATTGAACCGTCTTTTGTTCTTCTTTGTTGTTTTGTATCATTTTTAATGTTAATATTGCCTTATATTGTAATTGATATATCTTCAATTATGCTTATGATTTATAATTTTAAAAATGCAATGCTTCTTTTCTTGTTTGTGATAAGGGAAAGGGTCCTTGATGTTGGTAAGTGAATTGCTTTATGGTGTACCATTTGCTATAAACAAATATTAATGGTGGTGGGTGAATTGCTTTTATTACTTTCCATGTGTGAACCCAAAGCTGAAATTTTTTACTCTAAAATTAGGAGTACTAGACCTTGGTTATTTAGTCATTGATTAATAAAGTAAATTGAAGCTACATAAGAAAAAGCTTAACAGATCAAATATATGGCCTAATAAACTTTCCTTGATCTTTTTTTTCTTTGATAGTTGCATCATGCTATCAATAAAACTATGGCGAAGGAACACACAATCCCTCACATCATGTCACCACACGAAGCATCTCCACATGAAGCACAACCAATGTAAATTCTTATGACTTCCACAATATGCTATAACTTTTGTTCCCTTATTCCTCCCCTCTTATGAAATTCCTCACACCTCTCCCACCTTGCTATCCCGTCCTTTGCGTAGGATTCCCTTGCTTTGCTCCGTGTATTTCTTTCATTTTATTGCTACTCCTTACCCTCTCTTTCTCGGCCAGTTCCTCTTCTTACATGACTTTTTTCATTTTTCTATGCTTGTTTTTCTCTCATTCTCATTTCCTACGGCCTCTTCTACATACAAAAAACTCCATTGCTCGACTTCTCTTACTATTCTACAAGGCTACCTTTCTACTCTAGCAATTCACTTCTCATGCCCATGTAGTGCCAATTGCTTCTATTTTAACAAATGTCCCTCCTGCTCTACGCCATCTCCATTGATGCTTGTAGTCTACTCCTCATGCAAACCTCCTTTTAAACCACCATTTTGTTTTCTCTCCACATCCTTATTCGAGCACCATTTGCTCGAGCATGAACCTAATTACGTTGATGTTGGCAAGTATAACTCCCTTGAGTGCTATTCTGGTTGATTTAAATTTGCGAAGGCCCATTTACATTTGCAGAGGCTCATTAACTTTTGTTTAATTGAATATATAACTATTAAAGTTCTGATTTAAATATTTAGTACAATTTTAATTAAGTTCCATTATTTGAAAATACTTTGTTATTATTTTACAAATATAAATAAATTAAGTATTTCAGCAAAAATATACTTCTTATATTAATACTTGTGTGGTCATCATTTATGGTATATTTTAGAGTAATCGGATATTCAAGCTTACAGTGAAATACCTTATGATGTTACTTGGGGCCTTTATTTTGCTATCTCATTTTATCTTTGATTTATTGTTTATAGTCCTTCAGGATGCTAAAACTCCAAATTCCTAGTGAGATATCATAATGGATTTATGGTTTAGCTAATACTTATTTAACCTATAAAATTGCCTAGATGCTCATTAGATGAGATCACATGGAGATTTGTTATCTTTATGTCACTGGTGAAACACAGGACCGGCTCTTGGAGTCAGCAACGGCTGCAACATTATGAGTTGAGTTTGTTTTGGGTTGTTGGTTGGTTATTTGTTTAATTTGAAATAGGGGGTTTGCGGTGTGTATATAGATTTAATTGAATGTTGAAAGCAATTTTTTTTTAGATGCCTGATTCATTCTTTGGGGATTCAATTTTTTGATCAAACATGAGACTAGCGGAACTCCCGTAGAGGGTATCTTGTGCAAGTGTGAAACTTGCTATTTTAGTGCTTTTTCCACCACCTTCCTTTCTTTTCTGCGTTTTCTTTAGCTAAGTTTTTATTTTATTTTTGTATTGTTGAAAGCAAGACTGTTAAATTAGATTAGATGCAAACTAGAGTTATTTGGTTCTACCATGATCTGTAATATTTTGTTCATAACTTGTCTTAGAAATTTGTAGACCTTTCATCTAAATTTATTTTTACCTTAATTTTTGGTTTTTTTTCAAATCATTAGTATTTTTTTATTTATAGTTTTTGTTGAATTATAGCTCCAATCATAACAAAGAATTGAAGGCACACAAATCAAAGCATTGTACCGTTGGATCTATTTTATTATGCCATTTTGATAGAAAAGAACGTAAGACACATGAATTGAGGTCTTGTGCCGTTGGATTGATCTCTCTACAATTCTCAAATTGTATCCATGTGCTTTCTTATACGATCGTCGACCCCTAATTATGTTTCTCTTCCTTTTTGATCTATTTCTATTTTGTAATGCCTCGGAGAATTCTATGCATGGATCCCATCTTATCTTCTATAAAGATGTGGATGAGATTGTTGAGTGATTTTTTCGCATTACTTATAGTTTTATATGATATCATAGTGAGATTAGTAGGTTCCTTACACATTTTCGGTATCCAATTTCAACGTTTTCCTTTTTGTTTAATTTTTATTTTCATTCATAATTTATGGGTTTTTTAACTTTCTTTCAAAGGAATCAAACATGATTAATGGTGAAATGAAGATTAAAGAACTTTAGGTATTTCAAGCATCACATCGCTTGAATGAGAAAAATTTCCTTAAATGATCCCAAGTTGTGAAGCCTTTTTTTAAGGGAAATGGAAAGATCCAACACCTTGTGGATCTACCTCTAGAACTCAAAGATCTAAAGTTTTTTACTTTCGGTAGAAATTGGTTCCATGACTATGATTTGGTTGTTGAACACTGTTATGAGAGATTAGTAGATCTTTTATGTTTTTCTCCACCTCTAAAGAGATTTGAGATGCAGTTAAACAAACCTACTCTGAGGTGAATGATGTTTCACTTATCTATCAAATTAAGACAGAGTTCTCCACTACCAAGCAATGTGACCTTCATGTCATTGAATACTTTAACACCATAAAGTTTTTATTTGTTAGAGTTGGACTACTACGAAGATCTCAAGATGTCCTGTTGTGAGAGTACAACGATCCTTGCAAAATTTGTCGAGTGAGATAATTTTTAACTTTTTGGCAACACTCAATAATAAATTTGACCAAATTCGAATCTAAGTCTTAAGTAGAGAAACTATCCCTTGTCTGAATTAAGTATTGTTTTTCATTCGAGCAGAAGAAATAATGATTGTGGTGTTCAATAGTACAAGTCGAGATATCTACGGTGACTTTTGAATTCTAAGGTAAGAAACTTTCTTTCACAAAATCTTCTCTAAAAGGATAACATTCTTCTTTCAAAGGAAATCTATGTATCATCTACTACAAAAAGAAAGGGAACACCAAAGGTAAATGCTGAAAATTTCATGGAAAGAACCAAGAATAAGTAAAGACGGAAATAAAAAAGGGTTGGCCTGCCTACTAGAGTCAAAATGACTTACTTCAGCGGAAATTGACAAATTAAGTAATTTTTTCAATTCTTTAGAAAATTTATCAGGATCTTGTTCTCTTGATCATAGTTGTATGATTTTTAATTTCTATGCTCTTAATGTCTCTAGTAGTACTTCTCCTTTATGGATCCTGAGTTTAGCTACCCCTGACCATATGACAAACATTACTAATATATTTCGAACTTACAAATTTTGCCCTAGAATTAAGAAAATGAAAACTGCTGATGGATCTTTACAAACTGTTGTAGGATAGGGAGACATCTTAATTTATCCCAACTTAACTTACAGTAACTTATTACATGTCTTAGATTTTGCAGTTAGCCTTTTATCTATTCACAAATTTATCAATGAACACAACAACAAAATCATATTATTTATTGGCTATTTATTATTTTTTAGGATCTCACTATGGGAAGATGATTGGACAAGCTAGAGAAAATGATAAATTATATTTTCTTGAATATTAATGTCAACTATCATATTCCTTCACTTCTCATAGTACTGAAAACACTTGGACCTAGTCATTATAGATTAGGATATAGTTTTTTTTTGAGAAATTTTAGTGCATGTTTCTTTCATTTTTCATAAACACACGTTGAAAATTTTCATTGTGAAACTATCGAAATTGTTAAATATTACTGTGTTTTCTATTCTCAAAGTAACTCTAGTTGTTCTTGTCATCTTGTATTAATTCATTCCGGTATATGGGGATCCTCTAAAATGCTCTATATCTATGAAACCACTAGTTTTATTATGTTAATTGATGATTGCACTTGAATGATGAGTATATTTAATTAAATGGAAATCCGATGTTAGCACTATACTCTCTATATTCATTGTTATGATAAAAATTCAATTTAACTGTAAAATTAAATTTTTTTAAACTAATAATGCTCGTGCTTATTTTAATCATATGTCTAGTAATTAATAAAATACCCTCAAGCATAATTGATCAAAAGTCTAGTAAATTATTTGATAGCTTTTTTTTCTATGAACTTATTCTCAAAGATCCCTCGAAAAGATTTTGGATGCATTTTTTGTTTATGTCCATGAATAACATTGATGAAAATTTGACCGAAGAGTTCTCAAATACATATTCATCAGCACAAGCGATACAAGTGCTATCATCCACTCACAAAAAAATGTTCTTCATTTCAATGAAGTCACTTTTGATGAAACTTATAGCTTTGCTTAAACTCATTTTCAAGTGGAGAATTCTCATTTCGATAATAAATTTAATGGTATCTTTCTTCTTGACATTCCTGTAATAGAGAATCGCAGAGATACAAATCTTGTATCAATTATCCTCCTTCAAGTCTATGCAAGATAGAATACACCCAAACAAGATCTCCAGCAAGTTCAAGACTTCTAATTGTTATCAGGTCATACTAATTAGCCCACTACCACTCATTTATATCTCAACTCTAAATACATCTCATAAAGCATCTAACCAATATCACCAATTATATTTTCATTCCACAAATTATATTTGAGGCAATTGAAAATAAAAATCAGAAAGAAGTCAAGAGAGAAGAGACGAATACCTTAAAAAAATTATATATGGGAGATCACTGAATTACCAGAAGGAAAGAAGATAAAATATGATGCAAATAAATTTTTACGGTGAAATACAATATAGATGAGAGCCAAGAAAAATATAAAACAAAATTTGTAGCAAAAAGATATAATCAATAATATAAGATTAATTCTCAAGAAATTTTTTCTCCTATTGCAAAAATAAGTATTATTTGCATTTCTAATATACCTAGCAATAAATTATGGGCAGCCTATATAACAATATGATGTAAAAGATACTTTCTTACATGGTGATGTTGAAAAAGAGGTCTATATGGATTCACTATCATGATTTGATAGTTAAAAAGAATCAAGTATCCAGATTGAAAAAGGTCCTATATGGACTAAACCAATCACCAAAAAATTGGTTTGACAGATTTGCAAAGGTTATGAAAGGTGTTAGAAATAATGACAAGAAGATCATACTCTTTTCATAAAACACTCTTTTGATAGTAAAATCTCAATATTTAAAATCTCAATTTTTATTGTATATTTTGACGATTTAACTGTACAAGGAGATAACAATCAAGAGAGTAACTCTCAGAAAAATGTTTGCTAGGAAATTTGAAATTAAAGAGTTGGAAAAACTTAAATACTTAATGAGAATATGTGGCTCAATATAAATAATTGACATTTCTCTCTCATCAGAAATATATTATGGATCTGCTGAAAGAGGCCAGAGTGCAAGCCATGTGAAACTCTGACTGAATCAAGACAAAAACTGGACCTTGATGAAGAAGGTTAATGGGAAAATTAATTTACTTATCTCACACACGTCATTACATTGTATTTGGAGCAAATCTAGTTAGTCTATTCATGCACAAAGTTAAAGACTTGCATATTCGTAAGAGGAATCATATAACTTGGAGAATCAAGAAATAACTTGTGGTTTCAAGGTCAAGTGTTGAAGCCAAGTAGAGCCTTTGTGCAAAAAATGTGAGCTTCTATAGGATAAAGTTATATTAAATGATTTAAAAATTAAGTAGAAAGACCTTATGAAGATATATTGCGATAACAAATCGATCATCAATATTGCACATAATTTTGTCAAGTTGATCAAACCAAGCATTTAGAGTTTGATAGAAACTTTATAAAAGAGAAATTGAAAAATGACCTGATTTTTGTTTCATATATGTCGATAGGAGATCAATTGGCTGGCATATTCACCAAATGAATCTACAACTAAAATTTTAAAATATCATAGGCAAGATTGAAATGGTAGATCCCTACCATCCAGTTTGGGGGGATTGTTGAATTTCTTCTTTAATCATTGTAAAAAACTGAAGGCACACAAATCAAAGTTTTTTACTATTGGATTTATTTTCTTATGACTCTTCACATATCAAAGAACAATACACACGGATCGATGCTCTATATCATTAGATCTGTCTCTCTATAACCCTCAAATTGTAATTCCTGTGCTTTCCTATAGGATTGCCAATTCCTCATTATCATCGCTCTTTTTATTTATTTATTCCTATTATGTAATGCCTCTAGGAGTTGTATATATAAATCCCCTTTTCTACAAAGATGTGGATGAGATACTTGAGAGATTTTTCCCATTACTTATTTTTTTCCTTTTTTTTTTGTCCTGTTATTTTCGCAATTTTTTACTGAATTGCATATTTGTTCTTTATTTGAAATCATAGATGCAATGGCGACTAAAAAAGATTGATATTTATTTATCTTTGGTAGTGATTCCCTCAATCATCAGGCTTTTTTTTTGATATGTTGATAGCTATGTTTACTGAGTTTACTCCATATTATAAAATAATTTGTCAACATTTCTTCTATGTGCTGGGACTTTTGAGGAAGTTGCACTAAAGTTCTGGCCTAATTCTTATAGTAAAAAGTAGTAATTTCTTAAATGTTTGCTTTTATATTCTTAATAAATTTTTTCATTGTAGTTTGCTTTCCAATAACTTCATTCCCTTAATTTTAATTGCATTGTAATTCTGCAATTATGTCTCTCTGATGATTTTCATGACCAATTTGTAAAACTATGAGCCTGACTTGACCACTGTGGCAGTGAAATGCCTGAATGTTGGTCAGTGCATAATCTACATGCCTAGAATAGATTTATGGGCTATTGAGGTTGCAGACTGGAGCGCCAGTGAGAGACAAATCAGTTCTGAAAGAATTCAGTCCATAACAGAAAAGCTTACTACTAGGAGGAAAGTTACTTCTGAATTGTGGAACACATTGGTTGAGCAGGTAGATTCTGCCATTACTGCTGCATCATTAACTATCCTGGTAAGTTTGAGATCCTTATAGAGTGTACCGGTTGTAAAATTTTTTGTTATTTTTGGTCTGCTCTTTAACATGCTTGCTTAGCAATTATTAGTTTTCAAAATTTTCAGCGCATTTCACTTTCAACAAAAGTAAATGTTTTGAATAATGATTTCCGCTGTTTCCATAAATCTTTTCCCATTCTTGAAATATACAGGTTTTCTTATTTTGAATGCTATTCATGGTTTTATGAACCTTTTTTTTTTGTTATGATGCTTCTAAATCTTCCAGTGGATGATTTGCTACTGCTTTATATAATTAGATATATTTATGTATAGTTTGTGTTTAACTACTGAATCAAGGAATCTCATTTAATAACTGCACTGCGAAATTAGGGTTGCTTGTTCTGTTATGCATATTGAATACAATGTCTTTTGTCAACAGAAATTTCCATCCTTGATTCTTTCAGATGTGGTATTCAGGTTTTATGATTTTTGCCTGTGAGATATGGTATTTCTTTGCTCAATATAAGTTAGCCTCTGCATGCTCTGACTACAAGTAACTGTAGCTTTATGGAAATTTCATTCTTCCACTAATTGAGTTTTATTCCTTCCGGTTATATGTTTCTTTATAAATTTTTTAACCTCTGATTACGCAATTCTTCTTGTTGGGAAATGAACTTGTTTGGTTAAGTGATTTTCTCCATATTGTGATGGTGCTTTTATGATCTGTGCATTTGTTTAGCATGATGAAACCTTGAACGATTTAGTATTTTAATTAAAATGTTTTGTTTGATTATAAATTTGAAATTTTCCTTATTTTGGCGGTGCTTTAATGGTTCATACATTTGTTTTTCATGTTGCATGGAACCATAAAAGGAATGTTATTTTAATTCGTTTAGAATACTTAATAATTATTTTTCGCATGTATGTGCCCTTGAATGTTTATTTTCTTATCATGTGCAATGATTTTTACTTGGATCACTAAGATATATTTTGATTTTGTTCCTATTTTCGACAATAATTCCTGTCTGTACATCCGGTCCTCTTTTGACTCATTTCAGTGGCGGTGTTTGTCTGCCTGTTATGAATTTCAATTGAGCTCATTTTTGTGATAATCAAAATTTCCTTTTTTGTGTTGATTAGCAATCCAATATCGAAGTTTTGGCCTTCATAACCGTAATGCATGTTTCATCAATCTTGCACTAAATGGTCTTGTTCTTTATACCTGTAATGCATATTTCATCAATACTGCACTAAATGGGCTTGTTCTTCTGCTCTGCAGGCTACTTGTGAAGCAGAAATGGCTGACCTTCCTATCGGTTTAATGCGTTTTTTTTCACGGAATGTGTGCGGTTATTCCGACTCCACTCTAAAAGAATGCACAATTCCAAGATTTTTCCTCCATATTGATGGAAAGCTCAATCTTGAGCGGGTAATTAATTCAGCTGCAGAAAAACTATCATATGATCTCATCCAGCATTATCTCACACTATTGCATGAAAGAACTCATATTAGACATTCTGGAAATATACATGAGGGCTCACTTGCAAACATTAATTTGGAAGCTAATAAGCAATGTTCTCACCATGCGGTTGTCACTCAAGAAGTAGAAGTTCAACAAGCAAATGCTAGAAATACCGCTGTTTCATGCAACACGTCATTGGAGTCGGAACAAATTACCTCAAATGGTGGAGCTTCTTTCATAAAAGAACAAACTTATCAACGATCAAACAGTATGGGAAACCCGGTTGTTTCTGCTCTGCCTTGTGGTTTACAAGATTCATTTCCAAAAATCAGTAAAGCTTTGAAGGGAAATGTAGTTTTAGCAGTTACAATGTTTGGTTATCAGATTCTTAGGTACCCACAATATGCTGAGCTTGTTTGGGTGACATCGAAATTGAAGGGAGGTCCTTGCGCCGATGTAAGTGGGCCATGGAAGCGTTGGCCTTTTAATACTTGTGAGGTTCATTCAGAGTGCTCACCTGAAAAGAGAGTCTCTGGAGTGAACCCTTGTAATAATGTTAACGATACGGAGCCTCCTGGCGTCGTTAGAGGCTTAGTTGCTGTGGGTTTATTGGCATATCGAGGCTTTTATAAATCGGTGAGTGAAGTATCTGCTGATGTTAGGAAGGTACTGGAGCTCTTGGTTGGACAAATACGTGAGAAATTGGGTAGCAGAAAAGACAGATATCGCTATTTCAGAGTTTTGTCACAAGTAGCTTATCTAGATGACATGGTGAACAGCTGGGCATACATGCTTAAGAGGTGGGTTTTTAGAACAATATCCAATCTGAATTTATTTTTCATTTTCTCTAGGAAAGGAAGCCATAAAAAATGCCAGAGCTACTGTAATTTACTTGTTGTTAACTTTTTTTAAGAGAAATCTACACATATACCACTCAATTTTTATGTATTTACATATCGAACTCCCGTAAGTTTGATATTTACTTATAATATTTTGGTTTCCTGAACCTATGCATAAAAAAGTGTATTTCCATTTTGAAAGTTATTAATATTGGTATTTTGATATGGTGTTAAAGATTTCAGTGCTATGGATGAGTATAAAAGTTTAGATGTTAGATATGTAAATCCATAAGAATTTTGTGTTTTGTATGTAAATGCCAACTTTTTTATGGATGTCCTTGTGAATCATTTGACTGGTTTATTTTTTTAAAATTTTTGTAGTATTCTGCTATGTTTCTAGTATTTGAACTTCTCTCAAAATCTCTCTGGACACTCTTATTATGAACTCTGGTAAAAACTAGCATATGTATTTCTAAATTTTGTTCTTTGTTTTCTTCTTATTATTGTTTATTGCTTCGGCAGTTTACATCCAGATAATAACATAGCAGATGTAAACTCCAAAACATTGGTTGTGGAGAAGTTACAAGCAGATAATGCCAATACTGGGGGCGCTGGCAGTGCTAATGACCAATCGAGCATACGAGTCCTTGACGAAAGCTGCAACAGGGTTGCAGATATTTCTTCTCAAGGGTTTGTTGCTAATAATGGTGAAATTTCAGTCAGTTATAAAGAGCTTGGTGATTATATGTCAACTAAATCTGATGCTGATATCATATTAGATGTTCAGAATACCTTCAGTCAACCTTCCTTGGCTTCTAAAGAACTGACTGATGGTGGTAAACCTTCTGGATTAGTGTGTTCTGCAGTAGGTGAAAGACCGAACACGGTGGACCAAATTCCTGATTTAGCAGCAGAAAATGCTCACACCTCTAAGGCTAATGGGTGCGATCATGGCCGTCAAATGTTACTTACCAAGTCTTTTGAAAGAGGAAATAGCAAAAGATGCAATATGGGGAGCATTCCTAATGAGTTGGGTGATGCTACCTGTTCTCCTTTCCAAGAGAATGAAAATATTTTCAAGGCTGCATGCCTGTACGGCTGCTGCTCAAATTGTGTGAATACAATAAATGTGATGGCTCGTAAAATGATCTCTATCTCCTTGAAATCAAATGGATGCTGCTCCGTGGATGATGTCCATGACACTATAACATCTTGTTCTCTAAATATTTTGTCGTCATTTAGGAAATATTTCATTTCTGGAAGTAGTTCCAATTTGGAAGAAATTTGTAGGAGACTATATTATGAAACCCAGCTTGAAGAAGATTGTAATGATGGTTTTGAGAAAATGACATGCCATTGTAAAGATTTAGAGAAGATAGTACTTTTGCCAGTAGAGTGCAGCAGCCATACGAGGATGGAGGATGATAACGCATTAGCAAATTCTGGTAACTGTTCTTTATTTCACTCTAAATTAACATATTTCTTCAGAGATGGTGTACTTGTACCTTTGGTACCAAACAAGGATCTTGAGCTCCATTGTAATTATGAGAAGATGTGTGTTTGCTCTGTTGTAATGATATTACGGGCAATCAAGCAAACATTTGATTGATGACATGCAAATCCAATGTTTCTTTTAGGTTAAAGAAAATTAATTTTTTATTATGTGGTAATTTTCACTTTCTGCTGCTCACTGATTTTGAAGCTGTTGGTGCTGTATTTGGATCTGTGCTTGATTATCAATCAGGAAAATGGAATGATGTCTACCAGAATTCCACTGATTTCTGGTGCGTTGATCAACCAAGTTAAATGGGCCAGGTTGGATAGACCCGTGGTCTGGCAACAAATGTTTGATGACCAGTGCCTGCCCAATCCGCCCATTGATTAGATCTAATTACTCTCTTTGTTCATGAATTCATTATTGATCTTCTTTCCCTTAGAACAAATTATTTGTTCTAAAAATTGGTAGACTTCTGGAAGAGTGCAAAGGCAATAAATATGATATCAAGAATTTGATGACCTGAGGTGTTTTAGAATTTGGAGAACAAAGTAATGCTAGTCTGTAGGGACCTGTGAAAACACTGTTTGGAGCTTTTAAGTTGCCTGAGATATGAGTGAAGAGCAGGAGATGTATTTGAAAGATCTCACAACGATTCATCAATATTTGTTAGATGAAGTCTTGGAGAAAATATCTAGTATTGATTTGTATCTTTAGTTGAAATTCTTTTATATGATAAAAACTTATCAAATAAGCACTATTAGAATCAAAGATTGTTCTTGCTTTTTTTAGTTTAATTTCAAACATATGTGATGGTTGACAATTAGAATAAAGCTTTACTATTATTGTTTTGCTTGCTTCTCTCTTATAAATATTTTTGTGACTTCATGTTGTATCATAGTGATAACAATACTTATGTGTTAATAACTCTTTTTTTTATATGGATATATGATTACTAAGTTTCTGAGTTTCAGGGATGACAAGTTGTGAGATTAATAGTTATGGAGAGATCTACATAAAAAGAGCTTTACTTTAGAAGTTCTCTTTTGGTGATGGTGGTACTAACATGCAATTATAGAAATAAGTCTAACTCTAATGGCAGGCACCACATGAAGTTAGCTTACTTTTACTGCAAAGAGAGATTGCCGACTTTTGTAGAAGAAATAATGAGATGAAAATAACAAAACAACCAAAGTAGGGTAAGTTAGCAGATTCAACTGGCTCTTTTGGTGATAGTGATGCTAATATGCAATGATCAATGGGTTTCGGAGTTTTACTTGTTTGTGTCATGTATTCTTATCATTTATTTTCTCATTTCAAGTCATATTCTAGAGGAAACTATTATATAAAAAGTAATGTAATGATAGTTGCTTTGGCACAATTAAGTTAAAGACACATGATGTTTTATGCTTATGACCTTGATAAGGACCATACATATATTGGACTGCACGAAGAATATTTGTATGTCTTAGTGCTTTTTGGATGCATATTCTTAGAGGATGATGTAGAATTCGAAGTCTACAATTGTCCGTTGGTTGACGTGGGCTGGTGCTATTTTAATTTGGGGCATTTATATATCCATACCACCCAATTCCTATGTATTTACATGTCTAACATCTAAAGTTAACCTTTCATATTTCTACACCCAAATCTCTTAAAAAGTGAAATACACCTTTTCATGTATCAGGTGACATATGCAAACATAAATACATAAGAACTGAGTGCTACATTCATTGGAGATCACATGTTGAATAGAACCCTTAGAGATGCTCAGGTGGATCAATCTTCCATTGGATAGTCTATCCTAATACTTTGTCCTACTGTTGTAACAATAATAGAAAGGACAAGCTGCTGAAGGATTGCAAACATTCAGTGACATGCACTATTCTGAAGACAAATGGATATATCTCAATTTAGAACATTTGATCTTCAACGGCCTATTTGGTAGAAGTTTTTAATAGGATTCATCACTAGATATAATAAATCCAACCAAATAATTTGAGTCAAATGGGAGAATTAGTGTCACTCACCTCAGAATTAATGAAGTGGTCCCCTTTTGTATTAATACATTTCTTCAAGCTGTTTGTCTTTAGCAGTTAAATAATCCTTTAGATTTGATGGAAAGTATTGCATTGGATCCATGGCTTGTCAGTTAAGCAAGTTGACAGTCGGTTTGGCATGAGATGGTTGCATGGGATTCCTGGTGGCTGAGTTTGTGGCATGAAGAATTATCTTTTGGCTGTTAAGTATTTAATTTAGAAGGGGAATTTACATACATATCACACAATTCGTATGTATTTACTTATATAACATTTAAACATTCATATTATAGGAGACATAATTTTTAGCATAATCAATAAAAAAGAAATTTTGGTTGTGATATTTTTATGCCATATTAAAGATTTATGCATATAAATATAAAAATTTGGGTATTACACATCTAAATACATCAGAATTGTGTGGTATGTAAATGCCCCTATCATATTATAGGAGACATATTTTTTTATGGTTGTATACAAAAAATATGCCAGCATGAATCTCAATGCAATCAAACGGCTAAAAGGAGATACTATGGTTGAGAGGCGAGCACGATTGATCGACCGAAGGTTTCAATGAAGGTAGAAGATCAGATAACCAATGGACAATTCGAGTGACCTCCTATTAAACCCTGGTCTACCAATCGACTGCCAAAAACAGGATGTTTGTCATACAACATTTTAAAAGGCCCACACATCTCAAGATATGACGATCGACTAAACCATACGAACAGTGTCCCTGATCATATACCGAGGAGGGAGCCTGGAAAAAATGATCGATGGACTTCGCATCAAAAGACAACTAGTCTTATTTCATTTAATATCTTGTAATTTACTAAAAGAAACCCCCTCAAAAGCTAATGATGAAGGGGTAGACCTATAATTTCAAAAGACTATGGTCGTGTATTTATAAATAGGGAATTCTCGTGATAAAAATTTTACACACTTTTACTGTTCTCTACTATTTTCTTCTTCCTCTTGCACGTTTCATTCCTTGGGTGTGTCTTTCGGACACTTTTGGATTTAACATCCTTTAAGGTAAAGTGAGCGTGGAGACATGCCATCGATAAGAAGAGAAGCATAGTAGCAGCAACAAGGTGAAACAATTAGAGGAACATTGGTAGAAGCAAGATACATTAAAGAGTTTGTGGAGGAATTTGTTTAGCTAGGTCAACAGGACCAGATAATTCAGATCACCAGCCAGATGTTAGGATAATTCACAAAAGTGCTCAGAGCCATTGTAGCCTTAAGAGCATCCACAATTCCATGGAGTAGAGCAGGCTCAACATAAAGCACAAAACCCTCCTCAAGGGTAACCACCAACAAATAATGGAAGAAAGACAAACCAACTGTAGGAGATAGCCGAAGTCATGCTATATCAAGTCAGTGTCAGATCCACCCCTGTGGTAGAAAGGCACCACGTTATGAAAACCATCCTCGCAATAACTCAACCCATCACCAGGATGATGAGAGGAGACAGTCGAAGGCTCAAAATCAGTTGTTGATCCAATACCGCAAACAACCTCGTTATGACCATGTAGTCCCTTGGCACCCTTTTGAGGATGTCAATGCTAGAGATAGTAGACACCATCCATGACAAGGAGTTTTTCCAGGAAGGCACCACCAATGAGAACTAGGGCTTTTCTTCGAGACCGCAAAAAATACTATAAGTACCATAGTGATCACGGCTATGACATGGAGGAATGCAGACACCTCCAAAGCCTTGATCGAACAGTTGATAAAAGAAGGAAAGCTGAAGGAATTCGTCACCCCTGGAGCATCGACTCATTGACAAGGCAAAACCCCAATGGGGGGAACACTCGACAAACTAATACGCACCAACACCATCCACATTGCAGGATTTTGGCCCTCCATATTTGGAGGAACCCTAGACAAGCAAACCAGAAGAGGCAACACGCTGGGGAACTCTACTCCGCAACTTTTGCTCCAAAACCCTAAGGCCATCCACCTATCTACTTCACCGATGAGGATCTGCCACCGAAGGGAACCCCCAGTATGATGCTATTGTAATAATAGATGTGATAAATAATTATCAAGTGGGTAGCATTCTCATTAATACGGGGAGCTTTGTGAGCATACTTTTTAAACGAGTCTTCGACAAGTTAAGTCTTGCCGCCACCGAATGACTGCACCTAGTTTCTTGGGATAGAAGAAAATGAACTTGGAACGATTAGGCTCCTAGTCAGTTGGGGAGAAAATGAGAAACAATTTACGTTGACTGACGACTTCCTCATGGTGTATTCTCCATCAACGTAAAATGCAATATTCGATCGGACGCTCCTAAATGGCTTTAAGGCGTAGGTCTCTACTTACAACGTTGCAGTAAAATTTTTTGGGGATGGAGAAGTCATCATAGTTAGAGGAAACCTGGAGGAGTCCCGGGTCTGTAACTTACAAACCATAAGTAATTTGGAGCGCGACCCCCTGGACATCCAAAACTCAAGGGGAGGTGGCCTCTAAACCAATGAGACCACCCTCGAAGTTTCAGCCGTCGAGTGGGAGCGATATAAATGTTTTCTGATTAGTGAAGCTTTTGATGCATGGTACAAAGAACTGCTGATCCAGACCATTCAAGAAAATCAATTTGTATTCACATGGATGTCCACCGAAATGCCTAGTTTGCCGATAAATGTAACTTGCCATTGTTTGAAGGTGGATCCTTCGACCTGACCTGTGAAGCAAAAATTTAAGAGCTCGAATACAACGTTGGTAGGACCTATTCGAGAGAAGGAGCAAAAGTTAAAGGACATGATACATTCAAGAGGTATATTATCCCACGTGGAACTCCAACATAGTGATGTTGCAAAAGGCTAATGACAAATAGAGGATGTGTCTGAACTTTACCAACTTAAATGCAGCCTGCTCGAAGGATGCATACCTGTTGCGAAGGATCAATGCTTATGGTGGATTAAGTGGTTGGACACTCAGTTCTGAGCTTCCTCAACATATTCTCTGGGTATCCTTAGATAATGTTGCATCCCGTAGATGCATAAAAAATTCTTTTATTACTAGTGAGAGAATCTATTGCTATAATGTTATGCCCTTCGGGC
The DNA here is from genome assembly GCA_022702705.1 of Papilionanthe hookeriana x Papilionanthe teres. Taxonomy (NCBI): domain Eukaryota; kingdom Viridiplantae; phylum Streptophyta; class Magnoliopsida; order Asparagales; family Orchidaceae; genus Papilionanthe; species Papilionanthe hookeriana x Papilionanthe teres. The sequence continues at coordinate 152,718,174 of CM040422.1, read as the reverse complement.
TTAAGAACGCTGGGACAACTTGCCAACGACTCATGGATATAATTTTTCCTAATCAGATGGAAAAGAACATTGAGGTGTATGTTGATGATGTGTTAATTAAGAGTCATTCAAGCACATAATATATTGAGGACCTAAAAGAAACTTTTCAACCACTTTAAAAATTTAATATGAAGTTGAATCTACTGAAATTCAACTTCAGAGCCTCGACAAGAAAGTTTTTGGGATATTTACTAACCTCTGAAGACATAAAAACCAACCCAAAAAAATCCAAATATACATCAACATGCCACCCCCCAGAAATACCAAAGAAATACAAAAACTGCCAGGCTGAATATCAGTGTTAAGCGGATTCATCTCCAAATCAGGAGACAAGTGCGCCCCTTATTTTAAGTACTTACAAAGGTTGAGTATTTTGAGTGGAAGCCCGAATGTGAGGAAGCCTTTGCAAACCTCAAGCAAGCCCTCATCTCTCGCTTCTTCTGCAGAGTCCAAAACCCAAGGAAAGATCTCCTTCTATATGGGGGTCGACCTAGAAGTTGTCAGTTCAGTTCTGGTAAGAGAAGAACTTTTCCAGTATTGGATACCTGAGTTCGGCATCCCTGAGGGCTCAGCTGGTGTAGTATACTGGATATTATTTTTTGAAAGTAACATTTGCCTTGACAATTTTGACATGCAGCTCCGATCGTACTTCCAAACTCGCCTCATATAGGTCATCATCAACCATCCTTTGAAAATCGTCCTCACTTACACGAAACATTCTAGTCGACAACTCAAATTAGCCGTTGAACTCAACAAATTTGATATTTTCTATGTCCCTCATACGACGATAAAGGCACAAGTTGTTGCTGATTTCTTGGCAAATTTCTTCAAAACACGAGAAGCTAAGGAAGAACTGACGATCGATAGGTCAGTTTGGAATTAATTCATAGGTGGAGCTTCTAGTCGATCTAGTGCAGAACTCAAAGTTTTCTTATGCAGTCCAATGGGAGAAAACATCTATCACTCGATTGTGATAAATTTTCAAGTTAATAACAATCAAGAGGCATATGAAGCTTTGATCATAGGTCTTGACTTGGCCTTAAAGATGAAATCCCTTCACATAATGGTAAAAGCTGACTCACACCTAGTTGCCAAATCACTGGATAATTTGATGCAAGGGATACAACGATGACGAGATACCCCAAAAAATGTGAAGGTAGAGATTGGTTAGTTCACCAGCTTCACAATTGAGCATGTATGGGGAGAGAAAACCAAATCGTCATCCTCCTGTCTAGAAGTCTTCGTTAGGGAGAGAGACAACCCTAGAAGCTTGATTGACCTATAATTGAAGAACCCCTAGTGATGGAAATTCATGATGGACAAATGAAAATTTGGATGAACCCATACATTTGTTACCTGTAAACAGGAGAGGTCGACGACGAAGTCACTAATCACAGGAGGTTCAAATTTAAAGTTATCCAGTACCTGATGGTCGAGGGAAAATTTTTTAGAAAGTCAGTCACATCCCTATACCTGAAGTGCATTAAAGAAGATGAGATTGAAGACATCCTTCGAGAATTTCATGTCGGGGAGTGTGGGAGTCATTCCGATGGAAAATTACTAGCCATCAGATCAAGGGACATATATTTTTGGTAAAGCATGCTTAAAGACACATGTAAAAAATATGACCCTCTGCGATACGGACTGGCCCAAAAACTCCATTCAATCGTTAGCCCATGTCCCTTTGTTGTATGAGGACTTTACGTCATTAGACCCTTTCCCCCATCAAAAAGATAACACAAGTTTCTGTTGGTGGTCGTCGACTATTTCTCCAAATGGATAGAAGTGAAAACCCTTGCCCACATAACAACAGAAGTGGTTCAAATTTTCATATGGACTGACTTGATTTGTCGATATGGATTCTCCCTCGTCATCTTCACAGATAAAAAAACTAATTTATAGATAGAACATTCCAGTATTTCTACAAGAGTCAAGGAATCAAGCTCAAGTTTGCCTCTGCACACCATCCTTAAACTAACGGACTGGAAAATGCCATAAATAAAGTAATTCTAAATCTACTAAAGATAAAAGTAGAAGGAGCCAAGGGCAAGTGGGCAAACATGATCACCTCAATATTATGGATCATTCGAAAAACACCGTCTTCATCCACCGGTCAAACCACTTTCATGTTTTTCCATTGAATGGAAGCTATGTTATCTATCGAATACATAAACTACAATCAGAGAGTGCTCACCTCAACCTTCGATGAGGAAAACTTGAGGAATTGGAACGAAGGCATAATGCTCACCCTGGACCTAGCCAAAGAAAACTAAGTCAATACAACTCTTCACCAAGAAGAAATTAAATAGAGGATAGCCAAATACGTTGACAAAAATGTTCGTGAAGAGACATTTTCTCCTAGGAACTTGGTGTTAAAAAAAGTAGATCCCATCTCAAGAGGACAAGAAATTGGTAAACTAGATCATAACTGGAATGGTCTCTACATCATTCACCAAAGAACCAAACATAGGGTGTACAAATTAAAGACCTTCGCAAGACATAAGATCCTAAAAAATTTGAGCGACGATGATTTAGAAAAATTCTTCCCTTAAAATCTTGTATGGCTTTGTATTTCGTTCCTTTTTAAGCAAGATAAATTGTTGTTCACTCTTTTTTTCCTGATGTTATGAATAAAATTCATTTTGACAGAAATATATTCTTACAACATATCAATTAGATTTCGAGCTTTTCACGCTCGGAGAACTAATATTTCCGAAAGGAAAAATCAATCCCATAAGTGATCTAACACTCAACAGTGACAAGCTCTGTGAGAGGTGTACAACAATCATCAAAAGCATTGTAACGCTTCGCTACCCGGTAGCAACAAAATCCGCAAGGGGTGTGAAACAGTCGTCCTTAGTCCATACAATGATCTAACACCCGACAGTGACGAGCTCTGTGAGAGGGTGAATAATGATCTCTAAAAGCTTTGGGACACTTAGTCTCCCGGTAGCGAAAAGCTCTACGAGGGGTGTAAGCGATCATTCTCAGCACTTGCAATGATCTAGCACCTAAAAAAGACAAGCTCCGCGAGTGGTTGATAAAGATTGCCAAAATCTTTTGGATGCTTCACCACCCAGCACCGACAAGCTCTGCAAGGGGTGTGAAATGATCGTCCTCAGCTCTTACAATGATCTAACACTTGGCATTGATGAGCTCCGGTGTACAATGATTGCCAAAAGTTTTAGGATGTTTCACCACTCGATAGAGAAAAACTCTGCGAGGAGTGTGAAGCGATCATCCTCAGCCCTTAAAAATGATCTAACACCCAACAATGACAGGGTTCAGAGGGATCAACGATCGCCAAAATACTTTTGGAGAGATTCAACAAATCAAATTAACTAAACTCGACAAGAGGTGTAATTCTCAGCAAACAACTCATACCACGATCGATTACTCAATGGCCACAGAGATGGATAAATAAAAAAATGTGATACATAGAATAAAACCTCAATTTTTAAAAATAAAAATTTATATTACTTCAAGTGTTCCATTAAAAAGTTTTCTTATAATGTTCGAACAAAAATCTTTCTTTCCTTCTCAATACTAGATGTTTGAAGACCCTCTGACTTCTCTTGCTTCCTCGGCACTGCCTGTTTTTCCACTAGCTTGGTCATCTTCCTCGTCCTCGGGATCTGAGAGGGGGGAGCCTAATTCTTCCATCTACTGCCATGTAGGATTGATTAATTTGTGCTTCACAAATCGTTCGGTGGAGAGTGAAGTACTGACCTCAATCTGGCTAGAGAGACCCTCAACAGGCTCCCCCCAGGTGATCATTATAGACATTTTTTCTTTAAGTTCCTTCTTCTCTTTGAGATGAGAAGCCAATCGAGCTTCATACTCGCGTGTCTCCAAATTTCTCTCTTCCATGGATAAATCCAACCCCTCTTTAGTCATATCAGCTCTCTGTTTCAACTTTTGGACCCGAGGAGCGGATCTCTCGACATATTCCTCAGCCATGTCTAGAAGAAAGGCTTGAAAATTTGAGGCCTCCTACGCAACTGCGTGATACCAATCAGTCGTTTGGTACATGCCCCATCTGTCAATAGTTCGTAGAGTCTTTTCAAATGTAGAAGACCAAAACATCTCCACTAAAGTTGATGGACAATCTCCATTCAACGGACTACTAAGGAACTACTCTATTTCCCTGTCAATCAGGGCATAGTGGCTACTCATCCACAAGATGGTCGTTCCATCATGAGTGAACGACCACGACCACTCAGGAAGCTCCCCCCCCCCCTTTTCAGGAGAAGGGGGCAAACACTCAGTCGAGATGGGAGCCTTACCTTCCCATCAAGAGAAATTTCTCTCTCTCTTCTTTCGGCCTCTTGACTCTCCCTCAGATTTTGTACCGATTGAAATAGGATGCAAGATACGGCTCGCTTCTCACCGCACTTGTAGGGCTATGAACAAGGTCCTGCCAGGGGACACCACAACATCTTCGATGGTTGGCGGACTATCCGTTGAGCCACGGGAAGGAAGAATGATAGGAGTCTAGAGGGGGTCCTCTCACTCCCCTCTAAAGAATCTAAAAAGAAAAAACCAACATAAATGTTCTTTTTTTAAAAGGAGATTACACTAAACAATGAATGAACATATAGGTTTACCCACCATCAACATCTCCCTTGATCAGCCTCAATCTCTTCAAGATGGAGGAAGTTCCTTAGGTCATGGTCTCAATACCATCCAGACGAATCATACGCTAGACTATCCGTGGGTCGAGGTATTGAAATAAGGAAAGGTGTTGAACCTTGATGAACACCCCGTGATCTTGAAGATTCTTAGGCAAAGTCATCACTTCACACACCTCACACGCTGTCGACGAAGCGCGGATCCCCCAACTACTCAAATAAGAAGCCATCAAAAATTTTATCTTCCAATTCTTTATCTTATTTTTAAGGCCCTATAGCTGAATCTTAAGGCCACCGACAAACTGAATGTAGCCAACCCAACCAATTCTGAATGAGAAGAATTTTTGAACAGCTCGATCGACCACATAATCTTCATCCTTTGGTAAAAGAGGATGAATGTCATAACAACAGCGAAGGCAAATCGCAGGAGCAAGATTGTACAAATCTTGAATTTCCTTCATTCTGCCATAGAAAGAATGAATATTTTTGTAGCTGGAATCAAACCAAATGATTCCTTAAAGAACTTTTGCACCATAGACTCGAGGATAAGGCATAGGAGGAGAAAAACAAAGAAAAGGTAAAAGCTTTGGTAGGCACCACATATAAATATCATATAAATATCAGTTATATCATCATCCTTTGGTAAATATTGTTTCTGATGAGTAGTACTTTCTAAAAATCAATTATAAGTATTAAATTAAGAAAATAGAATAAAAATAATTAAATTAGATTCAAATGATGTTTTAATATAAACAATAATTTTTAAATCTTGCCTTAATCCTTAACATCTTATGGATACGTGATTAGGGTTGTCAAAACAACTCTTTGTTCGTGAACGGCTCGTGTTCGGCTCGTGTTCGATTCGCTAAGCAAACGAGCCGAACACAAACACACTTTTTGAGCTCGAAATATAAACAAGCCGATTACCACCCGTAAAGATGCATTAGGCAGAGGCACCATGCCCTGAAAATTCTCAGTAAAATAATTTTAAATTCTTTAATATTAGTAGAGCTTGTTTTATTATTATTATTATTTTCGGGCAATTACATGCATAGCGCTCAATTCCCATATTCTTACCTTTCTATTGCCTAAATTTTATTTCTTACATTTATACCACCCAAATCTTTCATATCACATTAAGAACGCCACTACTTCCAACTTCTCAAAAGATTAAAGCACATTTTTATGCACAAGGATGTAAAAACTGAAGTTTAGGTGTTAGACATGTAAATACATAGGCATTGAGTGGTATGTTTGTATATTATATATATTGAACGAATTCTCTGACTTTGCTTGAGTGAATTATTAATTACTCCTATAGTTTTTGATAGTCTTGTGTTAATTTTTGGCTCCACTTGTTATCTCCTTCTGCAACATATTGTTGAAATCATGTTCAATCTATTTGTCACATTTATTTACAGTAAATCGAAGTCCAAATTATTTGATATACGAGGTAAGAGTTAATCACAATACAAATCATTTCATGTGACATCAATGAGTTAATTCCATATATCAGCAGCTAGGGCTATTAATGATCCAATTTCGAGCTGAGTTAGGAGTCAGTTCGAATAGATTTAGTTTTATGTTCTATTTCGAGCTGAGCCGGCTCAAAATTGAATCGAGCTCGAACGAGTTCGAAATCGAAACAAGCTAACTCAAAATTGAAACAAATTTACTCAAATTGAGTTATTTGGATTCAAATTAGCTTCAAATCGGCTTGAAATTGGCCAGTGATTTGTTATATACTATTTTCCTTAGTGTTATATATAGAATTTTTTATAAATAAAACATACGGCCCAGCTGATCAATATATGACTCAAAATTAGCTAATAAAAATTTGATCGAAAGTTTGGGCTCATAACTCAGCTCGTTTATTTCAATCCAAACACAATCTGAGCCAAAATTCGAATAAATTTTCGAATGATTAACGATCGTTGAGTTAAATTCACAGCCCTATCAACAACATAATATCATCAGAGTCAAAATCACTATCACATTGTATAATAATTTTTATCATATCATTAATTTTTAGTTAAATGTGATGGGTGAAGCTCTAAGAACATTGGATTCAGGCATTCAGCTAATGTCAAGCTTTATTGGGGCCACTAATTTAAATGTACTCGTCCTGGTGTGGTTCATGCTATTAGTCAAGTCTGCAAATACATGTCTAAACCAGGAAGGCGACATTGGGAAGCAGTCAAGTGGATTTTCAGGTATCTGAAGGGCACTGTAGGACATGAAATTATCTTTGGCAGTCAGCAGAATGATCCTTCAGTTGTGGGGTACGTTGATTCAGACTATGCAGGCGATTTGGATGGCAGAAGGTCTACAACTGGGTATGTGTTTACTCTTGGTGGAGGGCCTATATGCTGGAAATCTACAGTTCAGTCTATTGTGGCATTATCTACAACTTAAGCAGAGTACATGGCAGTGGCTGAAGCTGCTAAAGAAGCTTTATGGCTTACTGGGCTAGTGAAGGAACTGGGTGTTGAGCAAGGTGGAGTTCAGTTGCATTGTGATAGTCAGAGTGCTATTTACTTGGCTAAGAACCAGGTGTACCATGCGAGGACCAAGCACATTGATGTCAGGTATCACAAGATCAGAGAATTGATTACTTCTGGTGAGATACTATTGCAGAAGGTTCATACTGATGAGAATGCAGCTGATATGTTGACCAAGCCAGTTACTATCAACAAGTTCTTGCATTGCTTGGACTTGTTGAGCATCCACAGTTGCTAGAGAAGCATGGTGGCCCAACCCACATTGGTGCATGAGAAACTCCCAGGTATTTATCTCCTAAGGGGCTGGATATTCGCCAAGGTGGAGATTTGTTAGGTATGGCTCATATACCTAATATGGAATTAATGTTGGAGCGGAGCGAGCGAATCTGAGGAGTTTATTATGTTGGTTGGGGGTACGGGAGCTAGGCCCCGCGGTTTAGTAGAGGGGTAATTTTGTGATTACATGTTGTATTATATGGTTATAAATAAGCCCTGTTAGTAACCCTAGGGCTTATGGTTGTAGTCCTGTATTCTGTACTCTTTTCTGATTAGTGAAAAGAAAGTCGCCGCTTTGCTCCCGAGGACGTAGGCATCTTTGCCGAACCTCGTTAAATCTCTTTGTGTTCTTCTGATTTGCGTCGATTCTTGCGTTTCTTTGCCCTAATTTCTCAACACCTATCAGCAGCATAATATCATCAGAGTCAAAATCACTATCACATTCTATAATAATTTTTATCATATCATTAATTTTTAGTTAAATGTGATGGCTGAAGCTCTAAGAACATTGGATTCAGGCATTCAGCTAATGTCAAGCTTTATTGGGGCCACTAATTTAATTGTAATAATAAGCTATTTGCCTTGTAGCTTATGAACATTGAGAAATGGCCAAAAAATCTCAATAAAGAGCAAAAAAATAAGTTCTAATTAATTTTGTTTATCAGTTAATGGATAATGTTTCATCACTTCATGGTCAAAATCATTAAAGAACAAAAAATAAGTTCTAATTAATTTTGTTTATCTGTTAATGGATAAAGCTTCATCACCTCATGATCATAATCAATACATTGAAATTTTATTTAGTCTTAATAATGCTATTTTTTACTAATAATTATGTTATTATTTTATATGAACATAATAAAAGAACTATTGAATTTATAGAAGGAAAATTTATGACACACAAACGCACTTGCACACACATGCGTGTGCGTGATGTGTACCAGAAGATTCATGGTAGTAAAGTAATAAATTAGTGTTTCAGCATAGTACGAGATCCAACACACACAGACAAAAGAAAAGTAGCGGGAGGATATACCATGATTTTATGCGGAAAATCCTATAAAAGAAAAAAATCAAGGGGTCCGACCTAATTGAAGTAATCTATTAAAGAATTGTAAGTATAAATGCCCACTCTCTTTTTGCATTAGAGAAGATGGAATTACAATATTAATGTACAACGGTACTCGAATGTCGTAGTCGATTGATATGGGGGCAGTAATCTGTCATGAATGTTGTAGACGGTGGTTGTAATACCAGCTTGTCGTAGATTCATGGTTGAAACTTGTGGCAGTAGTTGACCCGTAGGTCATGTGTGATAGCTTCAGGAGTGTCAGTTGTCTAGCTACAGTAGAAAGTTGAGATAGCATTTGTAGGATGCAGGGACTGGAGTTGTGAGTTGCATAAGATGTGAATCACATAGACTGCAGTTGATCACGTATGTCAAAGAGATGAGCTGTAATAATGAACGTAGGTCATAGAGATCAGAGTTATGAGTTGCATTAGTTGCGGATCACGTAGGTTGTAGTGATGAGTTGTAGCAGCGTCAGTTGGCTGCCAAGACCTTAGTAAGGGGTCATAGTTACAGTGAACCACCTATGTTATAGTCCATAGTGGAAGCTGTAAGAAGAGAAATTTAGGAGTTTGGAAAAGGTCACCGTATTTTGAGTACAACAATTGCATGCAGTTATTACGAAAAGTTACGTTGTACATTGGTTGTGTTGTTAAGTTGTAGGATTCATCAACGTCATTGAGCAGGGGAAGGCCGACGATAGTTGATGGTGGCTAGCAAGTAGAGGTTGATGGTCGTCGGTGGCTGCAGGAGTAGGAAATATTTGTCGGCTCTACGATCTAAGAGAACATTAGAATTCGTCTCCTTCCAATCCAACTCCAGCTCCAAGTCTCTATCTGAATCCCCTTTTATGAAGGGGTACGACTCTATTTATAGATTCTAGGAGTGGCTTCTCCTATATATAAGAAAAGAATACATATCACACTATCTGACCACCCAAAGAGAATTTTATAATGGGACGTTGTACTGTGGACATTTGAGTGCTTTAACAAGACATAATTGAGCGATCTTGGACATTTTAGATGTGTCTCATCAATATTCTCGATTTGACTATAAATTCGTTAGATTTGGAATCAGTTTAATCCTCCAACTAGGTACTCAAAGCTTCCAAAAGTTATTTAATGGCCATTTATTTATGTTTGAGTTGGCTCAGCTTGGACCAAATTTTAGTGTAATTGTGTTATTCACATAGAGCTAGTCAGTTTGATTTTAAGTTTACTGAAATTGGGTTCTAGAGAAATTTAATTTAAGTTCAAATATTTCTTGCTAAAAAAATGGTCCGAGATGAGGTATCTCACACAAACACACCCGCGCCCGCACACATATGTCGCATATCACACAATTTTTATTTATTAACATATCTAGCAACTAAACTGTAATTTTTACACATAAGTCACACCTTACCTATAAATGAAGTGGTATATTTTATTTTTGAAAAGTTAAAATATGGGTCGTATAAATATATAAAAAAAAATGTTTAGGCGTTTGATATGTATATATATAAGAATTTAGTGGTATGTATATAAATGCCCCGAATGTTTTGATGCATGCTAAAAAATTCGTGGCGGTAGCGTAACCAATTATCATCTTAATGTTGTATGAGAATTCAACCCACACTCAGATGAAAGTAAAATAACCAGTAAAGACACCAAAATATTTATGTGAAAACCTCATTCAAGAGATCTTTGTAGATTCCGAGTAGATTATTTCTTAAAGTGATAAAATTTATATGTTTGTTCATTTATTGTTTACTTTAGTTTTAATATTTTTTAGATTTTATGAATTTTTTATCTTTTTTTATTTATTTGATTTTTAATGATATCATCTTCTAATTTTTATGTGATTTTTAATAAGATAGTATTTTAATTTTATTTGATTTTTAATAGAAATTTCTTTCAATTTTTATTTGATTTTAAAAAGAATTATCTTTTAATTTAAATTCATAATAAGCTCAAATGACTTCTAAGTCCCTTGAATTTGTATATAGATATTTGGAATAGATTCTAAGTAACATCTAAAATTTTCAAGTCATTCTATGTTAATTTGAAATTTTTAAGAATTATTGTATTTGTATGATGAGTTAATTATTTAAATATTATTAGAAAATACCTAAAAGAAATATTTTTGAATACTTTAATTATTCTTTATTCATTTGATCTATTGGTGAATATTTTATCTAATTTAAAGTTCCTTTGAGAAAGTTATGAGGATTTTAGTTGATATGGGTATATTTGAAAAATTATTATTTTTGACTTAAACCACTTCATTTGAAAGTTAAAGTTACTTATTATATTTTATTTGATTTTGATGAGTGATTTGGATTAGAAGCTTGAAATTTTTAATTTTAATGATTTCATAATGAAAAACCTATGGATGTTGACAAGAATATTTTGGTCAAATTGGGTAACTACCTCTTATGATTAAGTAGATCATGGATTTGTCGAGTTGAAATATCCACTATTGGTTATTTCAGGTACATCCTCTTGTCTCACAAGTAGAAAATGGTTACATACTTTCTTGGGTTATAAAATCTGTGCGTGGAAGAACTTGTTACCCCTCGATATGGAGTGACAACAACGGGGAGTGACTTTTAGAGCATCAATGCACTCTCTTCAGGATCGACATGATGATCAGGATGATGTGTTACTTTGTATGTTGTTGCGTGGTTCCACGGTGTTGATGGTTTCTTCACACAGTGTTTTGCCATAAGGAGTAGGGGTGGCCGACAGTGGCGGCAGTATCCATAGTTATCGGAGGTGACTGACCCGACCCGCAATAATGCAGTAATATTCGCTTCCAAAAGATGGTCAAAAACTTGACCCAATTTATAAATAGCGGCTAGTGTATAAAATCAAAATGTTGTAAAATTTTAGAAAATATTTTACACACTAGGGGTACTACGCAAGTATACGTATCGTTTCAAGTAATATAGGGTTTTCTTTTATAACCCGGTATCGATTCCACGGAGAAACGAGGTAAGAAATCCTTTAAGCTAATTCCGATCTATTTCTATAAGGCCTAAATTTGGAATGTCGATTAAAATGAGTTTTATAATAACTAATCCTAAATTAAATTCTTAAATAAAAAGATAACTTATGGATAAATTGGTTTTGAGAAATTCGAGATATTAAAAATTACATTTCTCTTGCAATTACATAGATAATGTGTAAGAAAGATATGCTTAGAATTAATGTAGTAGTGCCAAATAGAAGCATTACTATTCTTTACCATTTGGTCCAGGCATAAAGAACATTGGCTAATCTATAGATCGGTTCAGGATGTTTTATTAGTAGAATGGGTTAATCCGAGCTCACACTACTAGATGTCCAAGGGTGGCTATGGTCGGCCCTACCAGTGACCCGTTCCCTTTATATAGACCAAATTATTAGAATTTAGTCTGTCACTCTAAAAACTAATCAATTTTGCGCTCAATAAACAATATCTCCCTATTTATTTGCACTTCACCTTGAATAAACCGCACAAGGCCTTCGACTACCCAAGGATTCATGTGATATCTACTAGTTAAGAATTCATCTCCTTCTAGGTCTCGGAATTCTTCAACGATTTTAACAATACAAGTGATCAATTTGTAAAGTAAATGAAGATCCGAGTATGAATATCATCACCATAATTTAATAAGAGAATATCTAAGCAAATCTTAATTCCTAAACATGCATCTATTTCATTACAAAATAAAAGTAAATGAAAATAATGGCATAAGAAGTAAAAGAATTGATAGAACTATATAATAAATTAAGTGTCAACAAGGAACTTATTTCATTAGTATTCTATTATATTTATGCAACTATCTGTCACCTAGAAGCATCTAATAGATAATTCTATCATAAAAATGATTTTCCTACGCATGTCACTACTTCATATTAAAAGAAAGAGTAAAGGAAATCACTTACGAAACATAGATAATTCACGACAGAAAACTTGGTTTAAAACAAAGAAAATCCACTAGAAAGTGTTTAGAACAATTACAAGAGAATGAAGAACACAATACTTAGCTTATTCCTTCTGAAAGAAAGAAGAAGATCTCTCCACCAAAGTTTCCCACTGATCCATGTGACACTCGTACATCCCTTACATAAATATCTCAAAATCCCTCACCAATCTCTCCATAAGATGTAAAAATCTACATCTTCATTACTCTAAATGACTAAAATGACTAAGGGGGAAGAAAGAGACTATAGGGTGCGATTTTCTCCGAAGGAGTGGCCTCCTATTTATAGGCTTCGAGGGTTGCCTTGAGGCACCTCTTCAAAACATGTCCAAATTCGATGAATCTTCTAGAAGGTACGTGCCGGAGCACTGGCGCCGGACACCGCGTCCGGTTCTTCGTACCTCTTCACTTTGGCTCGCACCTCTTCGCGATTAAAACCGTTTTGGAGCGTCTAAATGCAATGTATCACATGTCCTATTATCAAGGAACAACTGCCAGGCTTCTAGAATGTACAATAACCGCTCACTCCGTCAAAATAACAGTCCAAAAGTCGTCAAAAACTTGACAGTTTCTGTATCGAATCTGGCGCTTAGGCGCCAACTTCTGGCGCTAGGCGCCATGCCATAATTTTTTATAATTCTTGTATTTTGCTCCATTTTTGCTCCTTTTTGCTCTTTTTTCACCCTTTTTCCTTTTTTGGACCTTTTTACATCACCTACATCCAAAAACACAAAAATACCTTTTATTAAAGCATAATATCCTTAGAAATTGATAAAAATCAAGGCATAAAAATAGGTATTTTTTTCCTGGATCAAAATCCCCCAAACTTAAATGTTACTTGTTCTCAAGTAACACTATAATCATTAAAAACCACATAAGCAAATCATATGTATGAGTTTCTTTAGGAGTTTCTAAAATTTTGTTCTAGAAATATAATAGTCCAATTTAGAAAAAATTTTAGTAAATGAGACCAATTTAAAGTTTAGAAATCTCTTAGATGAAAGAGTATGAAAATATGTGTTGCTTATCTAATTCGAAATGCTTGTAAATTTTTCAAAATATAGGAGTTAGGCATTTTATTTTCTTTACTTAAAAATCTTTATTAAAAATAATTATACTAACTATATTATATTTTAAAGCTTAAGATTTTCTCAAATCTTATACTTTAAAAAGCTTAAGTGTGGAACCAATTTTTGATTTGGCCTTTTAATCCTCAAGCTTCTCCTTCCTTTTTCACATAATATACTCTTTTTTTCTTTTATTTTTCTTTTTCTTTTCCTTTTCTTTCTTTCTTTTTTTTTTCTTTTTTAGGCAAGGATTACTATATCTGGATAGACCTTTAATAATTTTGAATTCCACCTTTCCTTTCCTAAAGCATAAGGTAGATATATATCTTTTACTTAGAAATATAATAACAGTTTTGAGAATTATTTTTCAATAAAAGAAATTTAAATATTGAAAATAAAAGTCTAGTCCTTCTATTTTTCTAAAAATACAACTTTTCTTACTAAAGATGGTTACACAATATTTATCATTTCTTCACTAAGAAAAATTAACTTTAAATTTTTCATCACTACTATAAATTTTAACTAAATTCTCTTACTTATTTCTATATTCAAAATTTTATTTCCCTAATATAACTTCATACACATAATTATTTTTCAATCAAAATCAAATTTATTTATAGCAGTTTTGAGGACAAATAAAATTTTAGTTTTTGAAAATTATTTTTCATTCCCCCCGAACTTGAATTTTTTAAAATATTTTGCAATTAATTCCATAAAATGTAGGAGGAAGAAAAATAAAAGTTAAATGCTACTAACTACTACAACATCCTATCAAATTTAAACACATGCATAATCGGGATAGAATGATTGCGGGAGAAGGTAAATCTAGCTTAAAACATGCGTACGATAATATTAAATTAAAAAGAAAGTATAATAACTTTAAAATATATTTTTCTTCCTACCCCGAAACTTGAATTTGAATATGTATAACATTCGGCATGAGAAAATATAAGCGAGGAAGAAAAATAGTTCGAAATTCTATCTACCACGATTGTCTATCAATAATATATACATGTATTCATCGGGACAGAATAATTTGCAACGGAAAGTAAATCTAAACTAACATGCTTAGAATAAAATTAAATTAAAGAAAGGTTAAATAAGCATGACAAACATCGGCATGGGAAAATATATTTAAGTGTTCTTCGAATCTCTAAATTGTTGTAATACAAACACAAATACAAACACACAAACTAAAATATCTAGACTCGCAGATTCATACACAAATATCGATTGAGGTTAATTTGATCTCCTTTTCTACTCACATTTTCCCTCCTTACTTTCGATTTCTAACGGAAGAAACTATACTAATAACGTGGGTGTATTAATAAAAGTAGTGCGGTTCATCATATTTTGTTTACCAAATAAGTTCGCGACCTTACTCGGTGAAAACAAAGTCGGTTAAAGGAAGTAACGAGTTGACATGGAGTGGTCCAAGTCTAAACTCTACATGCTTTAAGGTAATGCTCGGCTCCGAGTTGAGAGCGAGTTATAACAGACTCGTCAGCTTACTACCACCAGAAGTCATATACAAATTTAGTAAAGACCAACACATAACCTCACAAATCTAATCTATTCTGCACTAAAGAAAACACAAAACAACACATAAAAAATCATGACTCGCAAGCACACTAAATCAAAGCACACTGATAACTATGGGTTGCCTCCCATAAAGCGCTTGGTTTTAACTTCGCGGGCCCGACAAATGTTTCCTCCTGGATCAAAATTCCATTTTAATAATCCTTGATCAATCGCTCAATCATTTCCAGATCTAGGGATTCCTATAAAATCTTCAAATTTTAATTTTTCATTTAGCTCTTCATATTCAGTTTGATTTATATCATTGTTCCTCATATTTCTTTCTAGATCCAATATTCTTCTATTGATTTTCTGAATTTGCATATTACTATCATCCTTGAAATTTATAAGAAATGAATCTTTATAAGATACTTCAATATCTCCCAAATTTTGGATCAGATTCTCTTTAGATAATTCAGATTCAGGATTAAATTCTTCTATATTACTCTTCTGTTTCAAATTATCTTCCAATTCTTCCCCTTTATAATTATTAAATGATGGAGGATCTATCTTAGTTGAGGAAATATGTTTTTCTAATTCCTTAGGAATTTCTTCCAATGGTCTTCCAATATCCTTATCCTCTTTTCTCAACTCAAAGTTCTTTTGAAATATATCCTCAAATTCTCTTCCAAGTCTTAGTTCAATAATTTTATCATGTTTATCATTCAATTCAGGTTTTTCTTGTGATTGAGTTGAATCCAAAGATATAAAGACTGGTTGTGTAGCTGAATTCCCTAAATAGGTAGGCTTTAAAATTGTATGGGGTACATCCATCTTAAGTTCATGAGATTTTTCAACAAATGGATTAAAAGTTTACTATTTTCGTTGACGTCCATCATTTCACACCTCTCTTGAACATACATACAGTCTTCTTTAAATAACATTTTTGAATCATCATGAAAATCCATTCTGACCTCATATGTTATCTTACTCTCAAAACTTTCTTGGAAATGGTTTTTATTTAGATAATCAATTTCATCCATCCAAAAACAATCATCGATTTTCTCGAGTTGGATGTTTCATAGTCTTTAATACATCAAAAGTTATTTCTGGTCATTAATATTCATAGTCGACTTTCCTTTTGCACCTCTATCATAGTTTGTCCAAGTAACAAGGAAAGGTCTCCCTAAAATAATTGGAATATCTTTATCTTCCTCCATATCTAATACAATAAAGTCCAAAGGAAAGATAAATTTATCCACTTTAACAAGCACGTCTTCTATAACTCCTTTTGGATAAATGATAGATTGATCAACTAACATAAATGTTACAGTAGTGGGAGAAATATCGACTGAACCTAACCTTGTGAATATAGATAAAGGCATCACATTAATGCTTACTCCTAAATCACATAAAGCTTTTCCACATAATCTTTTTCCAATTGCACAAGGAATTGTAAAGCTACAAGGATCTTTAAATTTCTGAGAAAAAATTTTCTGGAGTATAGCGCTGCACTCCTCACTTAGTGCAACTGTCTCATTATCCCCAAATTTCCTTTTCTTGTTAAATATCTCATTCATAAACTTTGCATAACTTGGCATCTGTTTCAAAGCTTCAGTGAAAGGAATATTTATCGTTAACTTCTTAAGTACTTTCATGAACTTTGAAAATTTTTTATCCAACGCATGTTGTCTAAGTTTTTGAGGAAATGGAGGTGTTGGTCTTTCTAAATTGATTTTAGTTGGAGATATTAATTTTTCTAGATCCTTAGAAACATGTTCTTCAGGACTTTTAGTTTCCTTTCTGTCTCTCACAACTTCTTTCTCTTTTTTAACCACTTCCTCTATCTCTCTTCCACTTTTTAAATGGACATCTCCTACTTGTTCATTAGTGTTCTCTTTAGGGTTGATCTCAATGTTGCTAGGAAGTGTTCCTTGGGGTCTATTGCTTTGTGAATTAACAATTTGTCCCAATTGATTCTCTATGTTTATAATCGCAGCATTTTGACTTTGCAACTGGTTTCCCATTTTCAATACCACTTCTTCCATAGACACCTTCTTATCCTCAAATTGTTGATCATTGTTAGAGTCCGGTGGATATGAAGGTATATTGTTTGTGTTCCCCTGATTATTCTAACTTCTATTAGGATTTGAATGATTATTTTCTCATTTTTGGTTTCCACCATCAGTATTATGATTCCAGTTAAATTTAGGATGGTTCTTCCAACACGGGTCGTAAAAGTTAGAATATGGGTTTTTTATGGTATTTAAAGCGTCATATGATAAGTTAGAATCAGTCATATTCCCTAATAAACTTTCCTCACTTACTGGAGTAAATTGAGGCTGGTTCATTCCAAATTGGTCCAACTTCCTTGATATTTCGACAACCTGAGATGCAAGAATTGCAATCGCATCTATATCATGAACACTGGCTACCTTTTTAGGATTTACCCTTGCAGAGGGCCATTTAAATTTATTTGTAGCCATTTCTTCAATTAACGCATACGCTTCATCAAAAGATTTTGACTTTAACGATCCACCAGCGACAACGTCAATTATAAACTTAAGGGATCCTACTAACCAATTATAAAAAGTTTCAAACCAATTAGGCAGAGCATGGTGTGGACACTTTCTTAGGAGTTCCTTAAATCTTTCCCAGGCTTCGTATATTGATTCCCCTCCATATTGACAAAATGAGATAATATCGTTTCTAAGTTTAGCTGTCCTTGAAGGTAGAAAATACTTAGCTAGGAATTTCTGAGTTAACTCCTCCCAATTTTTAATAGAGACAGGTGCTAATGAGTATAACCATATTTTACCCTTATCCCTTAGTGAGAAAGGAAAAAGTCTTAGCCTAACAGCATCGTCTGACATACCGTTATAACGAAATGTAGCACAAGGTTCTAGAAAACTAGATAAGTGTAAATAGGGATCCTCCAAAGGAGTTCCCTAAACTGATTGTTCTGCACCAGTTGGATAATCTCAGGATTTATTTCAAACGATTTAGCTTCTACGACAGGGTTTTGTATACTTGAGTGAATTTCATCTGTCGTAGGATTTATGTAATCCCTCAATGAAGTATGACGATTTTCCAAGTTATTATCTTGAATGTTTTCCATTTCCATTTCTAGTTTTTCGAGTCCTTTTTGTATATTTACTTTTTTCCATTTTTCTAACTCGGGATCATAAGGACAAGTCCTTTAAATCCTTTGTTTCGCATACAAAGCATAACAAACAGTACATTAACAATTAAACAAATAATAGATAAAATATATTCAACACAACAAAACATTTTCACGAACACCTTATTTTTCACACAAACAGTTTTTACGACACTATAATTTTCCAAGTCTAAACCTAATTATTTTAACTAAAATTCTCCTAAAGTTCAACGGCGCCAAAAACTTGACCCGACCCGCAATAATGTAGTAATATTCGCTTCCAAAAGATGGCAAAAAACTTGACCCAATTTATAAATAGCGGCTAGTGTATAAAATCAAAATGTTGTAAAATTTTAGAAAATATTTTACACACTATGGAGTACTACGCGAGTATACGTATCGTTTCGAAGTAATATAGGGTTTTCTTTTATAACCCCAGTATCGATTCCACAGAGAAGCGAGGTAAGAAATCCTTTAGGCTAATTCCAGTCTATTTCTATAAGGCCTAAATTTGAAATGTCGATTAAAATGAGTTTTATAATAACTAATCCTAAATTAAAATCTTAAATAAAAAGATAACTTATGGATAAATTGGTTTTGAGAAATTCGAGATATTAAAAATTACCTTTCTCTTGCAATTACATAGATAATGTGTAAGAAAGATATGCTTAGAATTAATGTAGTAGTGCCAAATAGAAGCATTACGTATTCTTTACCCTTTAGTCCGAGGCATAAAGAACATTGGCTAATCCATAGATCGGTTCGGGATGTTTTATTAGTAGAATGGGTTAATCTAGGCTCACACTACTTAGATGTCCGAGGGTGGCTATGGTCGGCCCTACCGGTGACCCGTTCCCTTTCTATAGACCAAATTATTAGAATTTAGTCCGTCACTCTAAAAACTAATCAATTCTACGCTCGATAAACAATATCTCCCTATTTATTTGCACTTCACCTGAATAACCCGCACAAGGCCTTCGACTACCCAAGGATTCATGTGATATCTACTAGTTAAGAATTCATCTCCTTCTAGGTCTCGAATTCTTCAACGAGTTTTAACAATACAAGTGATCAATTTGTAAAGTAAATGAAGATCCGGTATGAATATCATCACCATAATTTAATAAGAAAATATCTAAGCAAATCTTAATTCCTAAACATGCATCTAATTCATTACAAAATAAAAGTAAATGAAAATAATGGCATAAGAAGTAAAAGAATTGATAGAACTATATAATAAATTAAGTGTCAACAAGGAACTTATTTCATTAGTGATTCTATTATATTTATGCAACTATCCGTCACCTAGAAGCATCTAATAGATAATTACTATCATAAAAATGATTTTCCTACGCATGCCACTACTTCATATTAAAAAGAAAGAGTAAAGGAAATCACTTACGAAACATGGATAATTCACGACGTGAAAACTTAGTTTAAAACAAAGAAAATCCACTAGAAAGTGTTTACAACAATTACAAGAGAATGAAGAACACAATACTTAGCTTTATTCCTTCTGAAAGAAAGAAGAAGATCTCTCCACCAAAGTTTCCCACTGATCCATGCGACGCTCGTACATCCCTTACATAAATATCTCAAAATCCCTCACCAATCTCTCCATAAGATGTAAAAATCTACATCTTCATAACTTTAAATGACTAAAATGACTAAGGGGGAAGAAAGAGACTATAGGGTGTGATTTTCTTTGAAGGAGTGACCTCCTATTTATAGGCTTCAAGGGTTGCATTGAGGCACCTCTTCAAAACATGTCCAAATTCAATGAATCTTCTAGAATGTCTGTCTGGCGCCTAGGCGCCGGACATCGCGTCTAGTTCTTCGCACCTCTTCACTTTGGCTCGCACCTCTTCGCGATTAAAACCGTTTTGGAGCGTTCAAATGCAATGTATCACATGTCCTATTATCAAGGAACAACTGCTAGTCTTCTAGAATGTCCAATAACCACTCACTCCGTCAAAATAACCGTCCAAAAGTCGTGAAAAACTTGACAGTTTCTGTATCGAGTTTGGCGCTTAGGCACCAAATTTTGGCGCCTAGGCGCCAGACCATAATTTTTGATAATTCTTGTATTTTGCTCCATTTTTGCTCCATTTTGCTCCTTTTTCACCCTTTTTCTTTTTTTTGGACCTTTTTACATCACCTACATCCAAAAATACAAAAATACTTTTCATTAAAGCATAATATCCTTAGAAATTGATAAAAATCAAGGCATAAAAATAGGTATTTTTTCATGGATAAGTGACGGTGGCCGTTGTTGGCTAGAGGCAAAGACGGGCTAAGCTCGCCAGCGGCGACCGAAGTTGGTTGACAGTGGTTGGTGGCTACAGGAGCAGCAGGTGTTCATCGGATTGTCAGGGTAGGAGCTTGAGCTTTAGCTCCTTCTTTTGTAGGCTTTGGTCTTCCTCTTGCCCGAAGTTTTATCTTCGCAAATAAGAAAGGAATCCATATCACTCTTGATCAGACAACACGGAGATATCCTTTTGATTGAATAATATTTGAGTGTCTTAATAATGTCATAATTGAGCGATCAAAAGTTCTTCTCGTCGCTCAATTTGACTATAAGATTGGTAGATTCATAATTCATTTCCAATTATGCCTAGAAAGCCCCAATTGAACCAAAAAATGATTTAATTGCTTGATCAAGGCTTACTTTGACTCAATTGAACAATTTTGTACTATTGGGTTCATCTCGTCGAACCAGTCGATTTGATTATAAGTTTTTTGAAGTTGGAGGTCCGGATGACTCTTAATCGATGTTTGAATATTTCTTGATAAAAAAATACATTGAAATCCGTGATATGTCTCGAGATTCATGCGGGATGATAGAAATTGGTTGGCGGTCTATCATGCTTGATTAATTATTTTCGTTGAACATATCGCGTGTATTAGCTACTTGTAAAATAATATTAATGAATTATTTTTCTTTTTCTTTTATAACAACAAATCAAATATTTGATTTCGAATGATAACAAAAGAATGCATTTACATAAAAGCCACCAAATTTCTATTTATTTGAGTACCTAACACCTAAACTTTACTTTTTATTTTTATACCACCCAAATCTTTCATATCACATAAATAAATATCACTATTTAACTTTGTAGCATAAATAAAGTGTCATATATGTAAAAATTACAGTTTTGGGTGCTAGGTACATAATACGTTGGAGTCGAGTAGTAAATATGTGAATTACCAAAACAAAAAATTGTGCCATAGAGATCATCATTTTTTTTCTTTGGGAAAGTGTGGGTCATATTCAAAGTCAATAGAGAATACAAATCAACACAAAACATCAAACAAACAGCAATGCCAGTAAGGGAATGAATCTTCAAAAGAGACTTGAATCTGTCAAGCCGAACACTAAACACAACAACTGGTCAAAGAAACCAGCTATAGAAGAAATCCTTATAAATCAGTCAGAGATAATCGAGCCAAATTTTTAGAAACCTCTACTAGAACAACGAAGACACCTGAAAATAATACATACAAAGAGGTGGAAAAGATATCCAATGGAAATAAACAGTTAACAAACAAAAGTATAAGAAACAAAGAAAATCAAGTCAACAGCCATTCAAAATATGGTTGGAAATCATCAGAGAAAAACTAAGCAAACTATGTTCAAGGTAAATCTGATCAAAATAATTAAAATCAAGGTAAGAAACATAACAATCAAAGAAAAATGCCAACTCCAACATATAAAAATAAAAATGGAAGTAAAAAGAACAAAAACGAGCGGATTCAAAAGAATAAAACCAAATCCAGAGAAAAAACAAAAAGAAATTAAAAAAAATAAAAATTATCCCTCAACTCAAAAGAAAAAACCTGTAAAAATAATCACCACTAGCCCAAAATATCAATAACTATTATAATGGAACCCAACAGACACCAAAAAACAATAAAGACCATAAATAAAAACCCAAAACTAAGCCAACAACCAAAAAACCGGCTATAGGAGGAAACTCCAGAAGGCAAAAACTGCCAAATCGAATATCATAACAACAACAGAAATAACAATGACGACAGCTGGACGAAGAAACTTCCTAAAACAATTATGAAGAAAAAAACATTAATGGATAACATAAACATCTATGCCAAACTTTAGAAATAACAACAAACCAGAGAAAATCAATTGTAGTAATTACCCAGAGAAGTAACAACAACTAAGAATAAAATCAATTGTAGCAATTACCCAGAGAACTAACAACAACTAAGAATAAAAACAAGAAAATAATTTAAATAACAACCAAAGACAAGCCCAAAAGATAAAAAAAATTAAGGACTCAGAATCTTACTTGAAAATCCATTAAAATTTCATCCAAATATAATAAATATTTTAAGCTAAAAACTAAAAAAAATAAAATATTGTTGAACTTTAATGTAAGACTGGAAATCATCATAGCAAAATCAAACAAACTAAGAACAAGACAAATTTATTCAAAATAATTAATATCAAGGTAAGAATTTGTTCAGAATTTGTATAACAAAAAGGAAAAAAAAAACTCCTAACACCAACACAAGAAAATCAAAATGGAGAAACAAAAAAATAAAAATAAAAATCAATATATGTCAAAAAAATTTCTTAGCTCTACAAAAATTTCCTATTTATACTTTCAAATATTTTTCTCTTTCACCATCCAAAGAATATTAATGATAAGAATCTCAACAGAGATAGAAGAACTCCTAAATATTCTATTATTTTTTTCAAACAATATGTAGTAAGCAATAATTTGAATAGCCAAAAGATAAAATCTCTTATTAATTTTACCAATAATACTATCAGAATGATAGAGAACCTGAAAAAGATTATTAAAAAGAATAAAATAATAACCATTATGAATGTATTTATTAAGAATATAACTAGAAAAAAGTACATAAAAATAGACGACTATGAGTTTCAAATCCAGAGTAACATAAATTATATGTAAAATTAATAGAAATGCCTATATTATTAAGAATGTCCCAAGTTTTATTATCACTATGAATAATATTCCGACATAGAACATAAATCTTAATAAAATAATCCTCAAAACAAATAAATATAAACCAATCCACACAAGGTAAACTTTCATAAATGAAGTAATAAATGTCTTTATGAGATAAACATTCTTGTTCTTCCAAAGACGAGCAATACCCTTACTAGTAGGAGTGTCATAAATATCATGAATAAACTTAGTAGGAGCAAAAATGTTAGCAATAAAATTATATTCACCATTATTAATAACATCATGATGTTTAGTATTTTTATCATGATTAAACCAAGAAAAATTGATTCTCCAAAAAGATTAATAAAATAATCTCTAGAAAGCAATGGATCATAAAAGAGAACGTACTATTATTAGGATTAAAATGATAATATAGGACCTAAATCATTTAAATCATATAAATGATTCATTTAAATTTTGGTAAATAGATAAAAATAAAATATATGTGAAATATATCTAACATGTAATCATAATATAAATTTTTAGTTTTGCATTGTAAAATTTTGAAAAATATTTATATAAATAGATCCCAAACAAAGTCACAATACTTACATTTAAAATATATAACTATTATACTTATTTCAAGTGTCATCTTAGGGTATGTTTGTGACAGCCGCATCTTATTAATAATCTGTTGATAAGTTGATTAAAAATAATATGCTGATAAGTTAGATGCGGTGGCTATTACAAAATTTTATTTTTTTTTTGAAAAAGCTAGACCGCAGCCAGAAAGCTGCCACCACACCTAGATAAGTGCAATGTGAAAAAACTGTTTTCTGTGTTTTGAAAACGCATAAGCTGCCAAAACACCGTTTACCAAACAGATCAGGTGCGTTTTCAAAATGTCACCGCACCAAATAAGCTGCCTCAAACGGACCCTTTTGTTTGGCGCAGTGCGCTTCAGCTTTTCGCAATTCGTACTATGCAGAAATGCGTCTTGCAGCGACGATGGAGTTCTGCTGTTCGTTTCGTCGTAATCGCGTGAAAGGAGTCGCAGGCAGTTTTTTCAGTAAAAATGACTATTTTGCCCAATTCAATAAAATGGTGTAAAACATAATATTTAGGTAATTTCTTTAATAAACAAATTATTTCTTAAATAATAAATTTACATTAATTAATAATTAAATAATAATTACTATTTAATTACTATTTAAATCCCTACATGTTTCCTTCGCACGATCGATCTCGTTTGTTGCCTTCCCAGCGAGCCGCGATCCCGTCGTTGCCTTCCCAGTCGCGGCTGCTCCGCTACGACAAAGCAGATGGTACGCTCCGAGTCGCCGCCGCTTGCAATGAGCCGCGATCCCATCGACAACCACGGCGAGCTGCTCTGATACCATTAGCGGCGAAGATAAAGTAGCGGTGCGGGAGTAGTCAGAAGCCGCGAAGGATGTGACGGAGGTGAATGCTCTCGGCTTCGTGAGGTTGGGCAGAAGCAGAAACATAGCCCTTAACGCGATCCAGGAAGCGGGCCGCGGGGTAGAAGGAGCTGCCAGCTTTTCGCCAAATTCTCGGCCCGCGGTGAGCGGGACGCCAAAACAAACGGGAAACAGAGGTCACAGATTCGCGGCGCTGTGACGCACCTCACCGAAAAAATCGGTTCCAAACAGACTCTTAAGATCCGTTTGGGGTAGCTTATTTGGTGCGGTAGCGTTTTGAAAACGCATCTGTCCTGTTTGGGAAAATCGCATTTTAGCAGCTTATGCGTTTTCAAAACGCTGAAAAAAAAGTTTTCATACCGCACCTACTTAAGTGCGGCGGGAGCTTTCTGTCTGTAGTCTTACTTTTCTAAAAAAAATAAAAATTTATAATAACTATCGCACCTAACTTATCAGCAGATTATTCAATAAACTGCTGCTAACCCAAGACCCAAACAGAGCCTTAATGTCATTACACAATTTTCTTAGTAACTTTTTTCTCCACGTAATTCCCTCACTTGATTATTTAAATAGCCCTTAACCAGATGTCATATTGTTCATCGTTCCAGTACTTAACGGTCTAATTTCCACCGGTCTGAACCTCGGTCTAACAAATAATTACGGGCATAGGGCATTGCCACGTATCACTTGGAAGCTTATGAACAACGCCAATTGGCTCAACAATGCAAAGGGCAAAAACGTCATTTCATACTAACACCATATACAGCTGCTACTACTTTCAAAAATTTTAACCTCGCTCCGCTGAAACAAAACGGGAGAAACTTAGAATCGGAGGACTCTTTGGCCGAGAAGAGCAGGAGACTGTGAGCGAAGTAAGCGAAGAAGATGATGGAGAGACTGAGATTCCGTGGGGGTTCTGCAACTAAAGAAAAAGAGGTACCGCCGAGATCCGATAAAGGGAGCCGTAGCGGCAGTTCTGGCTCTGAATCGGTGGGCGTCGGGCCGGCGAGACCTCTTCGGCTTGTTTACTGCGATGAGAAGGGGAAGTTCGTGATGGATCCTGAGGCTGTTGCTACTCTGCAGCTTGTCAAAGGACCGATCGGTGTCGTGTCTGTATGTGGGCGTGCGCGCCAGGGCAAGAGTTTTATTCTTAATCAGGTATTTTTGCGATGTATAAACTGATTTTTGAGTTATAGGGTTTGTGTTCCTTCCTCAGTTTTTAGAAAAATTTTCTTGTCATTACTGTTTGTTTTGATTTGAACGTTGGAGTCATTCTATTTTGGGATATTTAGAAGGGCTCTATTTTTTATTTTTTTGGAAATTTGGCTTTATATGCCTCATAACAGCAAAAATTGGATAAATGTGCCCGTCGTATGTTTTCTTGAAAGGTATGCCCGAAAGTTTCTCGGACCAAGGTTCCTCACTTTTGATCCAATAGTCACTATTTAAACTTTAAAGTCCGTGTAACCAATATTAGTTAGAATAAGATTCTAACCATATTCCAGTAATTTTGGTTAATATTTAAACTTTGATTGAACCTATGTCAATCCATGTTCAAATAGTGCTTGAAACTTGCTTAAACCGTGTTTTAGCAAGATTTAAATATGATTAGAATATTGATAGAATGAGGTTTGAGTAGGATTTGAATATAAATGGATATAGGTTTGAACAAAGTTCAAACATGAATTATAATGTAACAAACTGCAAATTTAGTCTAACATAGTGCAATTATAGTTGCCATAAGAAAACAATTTATCTGAGATATAACATGAAAAAAATGTAGCATGATAGGATAAGAGAGTGCAATTCAAGAGATATATTATTAATTTATGATTCAATATAGTGCTATGCTAGAGAACACAATAAAAATATAATTTAAGAGATTTATTATAATAGCTATAACTCAATAGGTATAACTTGAGAAGTAGACATAAACGGTCTGTAGAACTATATGTGCGAAGGTATAAGATATAAAAAAATATCACAATTGTGTTTCTTTGGGATCTAGCATTGTTGGTACAAAGTTCATATTTGGAGTTACATTGAAATTAAATTCTTTAAAAGATAAAATTTACTATAAATTAGTACAACTTGTAATAGGAAAGTAAATGGATGAACACTGAGCATTGGGATTCAAACCAATCTCACTAAATAAGATATCATAGTAAGTCAACTTATATCTACCGTTTAGAATAAAGAAAGAAAAAAAAAACCTACTTTTGATACGTATTAGTACATTATGAAATGATTATAAGGAAGATAACAATCGAATCCTTGTTAATGCAATATAATTCAGATAAGAGAGCGAATTAACTTAATCACTATGGATGTACAAAACGAGTAATTCAAAAAGAGAGTAAATGCAAAACATTGTAATTCGAAATATTTATGTTCAATGATTAAATATTATTTAAACTTTGTTCGATTCTTACTCAAAATTTTTTTGACACATGATTGAATCTTATTCAAATTATACTCAAATCTTATTTAAACATAGATCAAAATTTGTTTGAATTATGATTGAAACTTGTTCAGAAAGTTTCCAACTTTGTTAAATAATATGAACATGATTCAAACAAGATTCAAAGCAAGTAATGTGATGTCTATTATCATTCTAGGTTTAGCGTTTTGGAGTGCTAATGGTGTTTTTAACTAGAATAACTAAATATATAACATAATTAACAACCAAATATTCAGAGATTGACCATATGCGAATGATGATCATCGGAGAGGAGGAAGGGTTGAATAGCTTCATCCTCAATATTTCTTTTTTGCTGCTTGCATCATGGCTTCCAAGTCTACTTCTATAAAGTGTGGGTATTTTTGTTTCAACTGAAATTTCAATCATATTTTTTCATGAAAACAAACAATGGATAAATTTTTCCAATTTTGGCTATAATGTGATTGTTTCTTTAGTTTTAAACTTGATGTTTTTTTTTTGGGTTAGTAAAGGCTGAACGCCTTACAGAATGAACAAAATTTAGTGTATAGGATGATACTAGGATGTACTGCAAATGTTGGACATCAAATTCTTAGTGTAAAAACGGTTGGAGGGAAGCTAGAAATAAACTTGTTTATGGCTCTAAAAAATAGTAATAGTAGTTTTTATTTTCAATGTATTTTCCTTAACTTTTGGTTTCTCTCTTCTACTATTTGTGTAATGATGTGTACACATGGTAAAGGGAGTGCAAAAAATTATTTTCGAGTATGCTTTGTTTATTACCTTAGAGTCATTGTCCTTAGAGCTTTTGTCGTATGGAGATAAAGCATTGTTAATGAATTATGGGAGTCAATAGTATCCGTGAATATTATAATTCTTTGACCTAATTATGGCGAGAGATGGACTCTGAGGTAAGGTTGAACTGCTTGGTATATGCTGAGAAATATACAAATATTCTAGAAAACAAATGCGTTTTTGATATTCTTCAAAACCTTAACTCTAATCTAAATGGAAGTTCGTGGCAGATTGCTTTTGTTGAAGTCATTCCTTAATATTAGAGAATTCTTAGCTGAAGAAGGGAAAAAATAAAAAAAGTTGATTATAAACCATATACCAAAATTATCAGTGCGTAAGGATTTATTGCTATCAAGTAGGTTGGATGTCAAAACTATGAATTCAAGGAGACAATTGTGTGATTATACTGCCGCAAGACCAATCACAACCATTTGGGATATGCTTGGGAAACCAATATATTGGAACTTAAAAACTCATAGTGGGTTGACCACTTCAACTTAAATTGTTTACTTAAATCCAACCGTCTTTTATGCATTCAAGCATCTGGAAATGCTAATACTTCATAAGTTATTTAGCTAACCAAAAACATATCATGCTCAAGAATAAAAAATAATTATTGTCGCTTTGGTACAAAGATTCTTAAATTAAAAATCACGGTAGGACCATATTGCGATTGATTTATGCGCATTAAATCATATGAATAGATCATTGCAAGTGTATAAAACATGTTAGAAATGTTTATCCTATAGATCCTTGGTTTGTAATACAACAACAACAGACCTTTATCCCAGTATGTAGGTTCGACATTACTTATATAAAAGTTGATATGTTAGACTTTGCATCAATATAATTATCATTTACATATGCACTAAATTGATGTTCCAAAATAAATAGTATTTCTTCGGCTAGTATTAAAGCCTCTAAACATCTAAAATTTCTTTTCATTTTTCTTAATTTTCACATCGTCTCGCTTATCAGAATTATGTTACCTTCAAATTGCATAAAAATTTTCCTATTACAAAAACATACGCATTTTATGTCGATCCTTGATTTTATTGTAATATGATTGAAAAGTCTGTCCAACAAAACTATCTTAATAAATAAAAACAACAACTACAACAAACCTTTATCTCACTAAGTGGTGTCGGCTACATGAATCCTTTTTCTCCATTGCGTCTATTGAGTGTCATATTTTCATTTAATTTTAATAAATAAAGATCATTTTTTATACAATATGCCCACGTGTTTTTGGTTTACCTCTGTCTTACTTAACGTAAGTCGAATCTAAAACACCTACTCTCCTAATCAGATCACGAGATGGTCAAAGTTGAATCTTACATAACGATCTAAGACGACTCTCTCTAATCTTGTCCGCTACTGGAGCTTCACCAACCCTATAACGAAAATATTCATTTTGCATTTTGTTTTTAAGTGTCAAGCCACTCATCCACTTAAGCATTCTCATTTCAGCAACACTTAACTTTATTTTATGCTTCTCTTTTAAAGACCAACATTCTGCGCCATAGAGCATTGGTGTTCTCACCACCAGCTTATAAAACTTTCCTTTCAGTTTATCACACAATAGGCCCGATGTATTTCTCCACTTCAACCAACCAACTTGAATTTTACTAATAACATCCCCATTTATATCACTATCACTCTGAAAAATAGACCCGAGATATCTAAAATGTTCACACCTTTTGATGATTTGATTACTTATAGTTACAACTCTGCCCTTAGAGCTACTACTATCAAAATTATATTTCATATATTCAGTTTTAGATCTACTCAAAAGGCCTTTAGTCTCCAATGTAAACCCTCATAATTTAAGTCTTTCTTGAATTCTTTCTTTATTCTTATCCACAAGAATGATATCATCAGCGAAAAGCATACACCAAGTTACATCCTTTTGTATATATCCAATAAGAACATTCATAACTAAAGCAAAAAGATATGGGCTTAAAACTGATCCTTGATGTAATCCAACTGAAATAGGAAAATACTGGGTCAATCTTCCTGCTGTTCGAACTCAAGTAATAGCTTTAATATACACATCTTTAATGACTTGAATATAAGTCATATCAACGCCTTTTTCTCTAGAACTTTCTAAAGGACTTCTCTTGGAACCTTATCGTAGGCATTTTCTAAATCAATAAAAATCATTTGTAGATCCTCTTTACTCTCTCAGTCCTCTCCATCAAACCCATCAATAAATGTAAATTTTACAGTAGACTTGTCCAACAAAATCCAAACTGATTATGAGAGATTTTTGTATACACATCTTTAATGACTTGAATATAAGTTATATCAACACCTTTTTTCTGTACAACCTTCTAAAGGACTTCTCTTGGAATCTTATCATAGCCTTTTTCTAAATCAATAAAAATCATATTTAGATCCTCTTTACTCTCTTAGTACTTCTCCATCAAACTTATCAACAATTGTAAATTTCACAGTAGCCTTGCCCGACCTAAATCCAAACTGATTGTGAGAGATTTTTGTATCACGTCTTAACCTAGGTTCAATCACCCTCTCCCATAATTTTAAAGTATGTCACATCAACTTAATTTGTCTATAATTGCATACTCTTGTGCATCATCTTTATTCTTAAAATGAGGATCAAAATGCTCTTCCTCCACTCGGACATCTTTTTAGTTTTAAAAATAATATTAAAGAGTTTAGTAAGTCAAGAAACTTCTAAATCTCATAAATATTTTTACACTTCAATTGGATATCATCGGGTTCTAATAATTTTTCACCTTTGTTTTTCAGTAAAGCCTCAACTTTTTTTAACTAATGTGAAGATAAAAATAAAATATTTTATCAGTATTAACAATTTTAAGATGACTAAAGTCAATCACATTTTCAAAAATTACATTTAAAGGATTTTCAAAAATTTCATTTAAAAGTTTATCAAAATAACTTATCCACTTATGTTGAATATATTCCTCTAAGATACACTTGTTTGATTTTCATCTTTAATGCATTTTACTTGAATCAAATCTTTACTTTTTTTTTCCTTTATTTGGCTAGTTTATACATATATTTTTACCTTCTTTAGTATCTAATCTATTATAAAGATTGCTAAAAGTGGAATTTTTACCATCACAAGTTGTTCTCTTAAACTTCATATGGGTTGCCTTATATTTTTCTCTAGTTCTTTGAGCTTTTAAATTTAAATCAATTTTTATAACACTTCATATATTTTATCTTTTCTTGTTCGTTATTATTTCATCAACTATTTTTATTTAAAAAAGAATAAATTTTTTGATTCTCCAAGTACATCTTTTCACTTTTTTAATATTGTTTGTTATTCTACCCACTCACATAAAATTAGCTTCTTCATGAAAATCCTAAATCTTAAAATCTTGATGTTTATTTATAAAAATAATTTTATTTGTCTTTTAGGTGACCCCATCTAATTCTATGACAATGTTTCATAATATTATTTATCTTATAACTCCTCATCTTAAAATACAAAACTAATACTCAATGTTGAGTATTTAAATTTTCACTTGGAATGACCTTAGAATATTTACATTCTCGAATATCTCTTTTTCTCAGAAGGAAATAACAATCTTTACATTCTCAACGATCTCTTTTTCTCAAAAGAAAATAATCAATTTGTGTTTTATTAGATTTATCTTATAAGTAATAATATACTCATTTCTTTTCGAAAACTAAGTATTAGCAATAATAAAATCACATGCTAAAACAAAATTTGATATGGTTTCACCTTCTTCATTAATTACTCCAAAATCGTAGCCACCATGAATATTTCTAAGATCTTTTATCACTCTAACGACATGTCCATTTAAATCTCCTCTAATAAAAAGTCTCTCTTCAAGAGATATCGTTTGTATTAATTCTTCTAGGTTATTCTAGAATTTTTATTTTGAACCTATATCTAAACATACATGAGGTGCGCAAATAGTTATAACATTAAAAATCTTAATATCAACAATAATCTTTAGGATTATAATTTTATCTCCAATTTATTAATTTTTATAACATTATCTTTCAAACTCTTATCTAATTACACTTGTAACACTCTACGAATATGTCCATTTAAATCTCCTATATGAAAAAAAATCTCTCTTCAAAGATATCTTTTGTATTAATTCTTCTAAGTCATTATAGAATTTTTCCTTTGAACCTATATCTAAATATATTTGAGGAGCACAAACAACTATAACATTAAAAATATTACAATAACAATTTTTAGGGTTTTAATTCTATCTCCAATTTATTAATTTTTATAAAATTATTTTTCAAACTCTTATCTAATTACACTTGTATCTTTCTAGCGCGACTCCTACTTGAATAACAAAGTTTAAAACCTAAGCTATCAATCTCCTTAGCATTTTCCTTGACGCATTTAGTTTCTTAAATACATAAGATATTTATCTTTCTATGAACCATAATATCTAATAATTTCATTAATTACCAGTGAAAGTACTTATATTTCAAGATCATATCCTAATATTAGTTTCATGGACAATTGTCTTTCCACATCCGTTCATAATATGAGAATCCTTGCTTATTTGACTCTACACCTGGGCGCCTTTGTAGCAGCCCTTGCACTCTTTTCACTGTATTCAGGTCATACAGTGCTTCGCTTGCAGGGGATGCCCTAGCATAAACACAAGTATTTAAATTATTCGTCATGATTTTTCGAAAAAATATTTATTGGTTGTCTACTACCTGACACAACCTCTACTTTTCGCATTCGGGACTTGAGACCCGACAATGACAGTGTTATCTTCCGTTTTTAATGAAAAACAATAACTCACTATTATAGTTCGAAGGATTATTTTTATATCTAACCATTGTAGAATGATTGACATATATCCAGGTTAATCATATTTTGTTATCAATTATTAAGTTAACAAGAGAAATGAACTGTAAATAATTAATTGGTAAATGAATGATTTTCTTCTCATTGTGAATTCCTGTATTGATCTTCGGGAGAAAAGATTGATAGTATTGAAGAAAGATTGATCTCTACTATCTCACCAACACCCAGGCTCCCAAAATTACATTCCCAAATTAGTTTTGTTTTTTTGTATTATTGATTTTGATATTGTGAATGACACAAATGTTTAAGGTATCATGTATTTATTTTTTAAAATTTAGAAGTTTTACTCCCAAACTTGTTTATCAATAAGAACTCTTTTTTCAACTATGAAATGTGTGGTCCTGCAAAAAAGGTTTGAAAGAATTTTTCCTACTACTCTACAACGCATCCAAGGCCTTTTAACTTATTGACAATGACATACAGGACCCGCAAGATCTACAAGCTTTATTGGATTTATCTCATGAGTGAAGATTTTGTCTTGTGCCTTGTCTAAGCGCTTTCATAACTCAGCGAAAATGTGTTTCAAACCCCCATTTAAATTATTCATATTAGTAATGGAGAAAAATATTTCTTCTAAGAGTTTACTCTATATCTATTTGATATATAATACTCCATTAGAGTTTTTTAATTTATGGCCCCTTAACAAAATGGAGCAACCAAAAGAAAGAAGAATCATCGCTTGGAGGGTGCAAGTTTCATTATGTGACTCTATCTAAAGCTCCTATTGTGGGAAAGCCACTGTCATTTCTGTTTACCCTATGAACCCCTACCTTCAGAACACTTAAATTTTAAACTCTTTTAAGTGTATTTCTTAATTAATACCCCCATTCAAGAATCCTCAATTGTTTTCCACCAAGAATTTTGTGTGTACTACCTATGTGCCCAATCAACAACCCGTTTAAAGTCAACTTATTCAAGAACCATCAAATTCTTGTTTATTGGATATTTTCCAACTCAAAAAGGCTATAAATGTTCCTCTTCAACCTTAAAAAACTTATTGGATTTCTGTTGATGTCACTTTCTTAGAGGGTCAATTGCTTTTCCAATATTACTGAGCAAGGAGAAATTTCAATAGGGAATATTGTTGGGACACCACTATTTCCCTTTCCACGTCTAAATATCCCAGTTCTTCTCAGTGAAAGACTTTCTTAAGCTATTGAAATAACTAATTTGGGAGAAGAATTTATTATGAAAAAACTGATTTAGATTTATCTATGGAAACATAACTTTCAATGTAGCCATCATCAAACCCACGAAGAGGTCAAATTGAGGAGGCTGCAAGTGTTAATCTAGATTTGCTTATTGCGCTTATAAAGGATCTCATACTTTGTATAGAATCCGTTTTAGAATTATTTGGTATAAACTTGGTTTACCCCACATTTGAAGGAGGATTTACCACCAAGGTTGAGAGATATTGTAACTAAAATATAGAAACAAGGTGCAGAAGTGCAAAGAGGAAAATAAGAAGGTGATTAGAAGCATGTCGATACTTACTGTCAAATATAAGGTGAATGAATCAATTGATAAATATATGGATCAGTTAGTAGCGTAAAGCCTCACACAAGATTTATGGAATACACTTTGATTAGCCTTTTACTCTATGGTTATAAAATTAAATACTATATGTATTTTCTTATATCTGATTGCAAACTTAGAGCGAGAATTTTATGTAGTTGACATTAAAAAGTTTTAAGACAGAATCAAAAGCTTTCAATTGGAAGAGGAAAGAGAGTATTTAAGCTGAAAAAGTTCCTTTCTGCTTTAAAACATTGACATGAGCTTGGTTCACTTGGCTCAATTCTACCTTGATTTGTTTAGGATTTAAATCATGAACGGCGGATCACATAATGGTTGTAAAATTCGAAGAAATGGGGAAGAGTAAATGATATTATAATTGTTGGGAAAGAGAATTTGTAAGTTGAAATATTTCTTTGTAGTCTAAATCTATGAATCACACACACTTCTAAATGGCATGCGTGTATGTGTCAGACACTTGTCGAACACGGACATGACTTTAACATGCTTCGATATGTGACAACCTATTTTGGAAGCAAATTTGGACGACACATCAACGAGACCACAACGACCTGGCAATGAAACATTGTTGGACAAAGGGCACATGACGACATGGCAACACGCTGTGTCGAAAAATAAAACCCAATGAAAAGTTCTAAAAAATAGCAGCCTTAATTGATTTATATGACACCGAGACACTCAGAGATGCTGAATACAATAAGGCTGTTTTGGAAGGTGCGATACGAAGATGACATGTTGGAGAAATCAATTACTCTTGGATGCAGAAAGGAGGAAGATGATTGAGACAATGAGGACACGTACCCTTTTTCAAATTTATTTTATATTTCTAATTTATCAATTAGTAAATATAGATTTATTTTAGATTAAAAATTTACCAAATATAGAAGGAAGATTTATGTACATACCACTTAATTCCTATTTCTTTACATATCTAACAACTAAACGTCAAGCTTTATATTTTTGCCACTTACCTATGCATGAGAATGTGTATTTAGCTTTTTAAAAGTTACAATAGTGGTCTTTTTTATGTGATACAAAATATTTGGGTGTTATAAATGTAAAAAGTAGAGTTTGGGTGTTATGTATTTAATTGCCCCAATATAAAAGCTTGTTCATAACGTATTGCGTCTTACTTTTTGTAATTATATTGTGTTCGAGTCCTGGCGTGTCTATATCCCTATGTTTCTGTGCATGCCCGTTTTTGTGCTTCATATGTCAAATTCAATCCCCAAGGCTTGATTCACCAAGTTCAGTTTTACACCTACCGGTTGGTATTTAAAAAATGGAAGGTTGATCACATAGTGGCTGTAAAATTCTAAAATAAAGAATATAGTAAATCATATTATAATTATTGATAATGATATGTATGAAATACATGAACTAAATAGTTAGTTGAAGGAAAAGAGTCAAGGTTGTGTTCCCGTTTTTTATTGTACTTGAAAGCATTTAAGGATGAATTTCTAGTTGTTTATTTATGGGTTTCAATAACCTCATTTTCCTTTTTTTAAAGCTTTTATTAAATTGAAACTTCATAATATTATTGTTGAATATGCAATTACTGCTGTATAAATTCAAAAGGGGATGGAAATCAGTGACGTAAGAATTTTTTCTCCAATATGGTTTGTTTACTTTGAACTTATCATGTTTTTTTGTAGTTAGATGACAATTATGCTATTTTGGATTGAGAAGCCTTGAAATGTCGCTATGCCACTGAAACATAAGATGTGCTTTATCATAAGAATTTATACTATATAGCAACATTTTTTGGAACCAATCCAAATGGTTGTTGATGGTAATGTAGTTGTGGTAAAAACGAAGCTGATAGAAAGTTTTTCCAAATAGGTTAAATGTTTTATTATTTTGGTATCTTTTTTAAATTATTTTATTAATGTTTAATATTTTTTCTATTCTCTCCCAAGGGCATTTAACTGTTAAATTTTCTTTTTCACACACACACACACACACACACACACACGTACACACACACACACACGTACTCATTTATGCATGCTTACGTTATGTATGTATACATACATATTTCTATATTTATAGACATATGTATGTTCATACATGTATGTATGTAGTGTGTGTGTGTGTGTGCACGCACGGACTGACTGAAGGATCCGTCCGGACGGATGGATCTGTACGGACGGATGGATGGACATATATACATATAGAAGTGTTCAGAGAAACTTCTTTTTTTTTTTTTTTTTTGTTTGTAATCTGTTAGATCTATTGCACAAATGCAATCCTAGTAACTATTCTCGTTATAGCAGGTGTTACAAGTACTTATTTATTTATTTATTTGATATAGTGCACTTGTCATGATATTGCACATGTGGCTTGTAGTTAGTATTTTATCATTCATTTTATCCTATGTTGCATGTATGTTACGTTTGATAGCTTCTGGGAAGGAGTAGTGGTTTCCAAGTTTCTTCTACTCACCGTCCTTGCACTAAGGGACTTTGGATGTGGAGTGCACCGTTGAAGAAAACAGCCCTTGATGGAACTGAATACAACCTCTTACTTCTGGACAGTGAAGGGATTGATGCTTATGATCAAACGGTTAGCATTTTTTCATATGCATCACTCACAAAAGATATTCTTTTGTTGCATTTTTGATAAAAAAATACATAAAACTATTTGCGATCTAAATTACGAATTTTGTTAGGCAATTAATTCATTGTTTCTGACCTTCAGTTCCAACCATGCCTGGCTTGTCTTTTCTATCTATTGGATATTTTAGTTTCATAGAAATATCTTCTATCATATTTCAACACAGTCCATTTGGTTATTTTATTGTTTTATGATTTTTGTAGTTACTTTTGCAATTCTAATTTCTTTTTCAAAAGCAAGTACTCAAAACTGTTAAACCCTTACTAAAGGATTCACAATGATCAAGTAGACTGAAATCATATCAGTCAGTTTGATGCCTTATGCAGTGGATGTTTCTAATTCAGTTAAGCAGGTAATATTCTTTTTATTTACATCAATTATTGGTATATTTGCTAATTAATATTCTATTTCAAATAAAAGGTGAGCCATGTTTGTTTTGCCAATGTAGTGTCTAGCTGTACTGATGTAAGTGGCTTTACCCCGACATTTTAGAAGGGTATTTATGTGATTTTATGTCATGACCTATTGGTCAGAAGGGTGGCAATATAAGCAGTGCCCTAGTGGTGACATCGCTAATATTATAGTGCAAATTTATGTGTAAACTAGGCTGAAGATTTTTGGCTGCCAAACTGTAGGCCAGCTAAACGTTCTTGGCAAGTTTGGAAGACTGATTTCATTCTCAACCTTAAGAAAATTTGATGAATGAGTTTATAAGTTCATTTGTTTTTCATTATACTTATTGATATTTGTTATATACTTTTGTCAAGAACAGGATCTCATAGGTGGGAATGATGGAGGGTTAAAATTATATGCTTAAATATATTGTTTGTATTCCCAGAGTTAATATTTTTCTTTGCTATTACATAAAACAAAAAAGGCCTCCAAAATGTATTCTGCAGTGGGCTTGTGAAGGCTTACTGAATCTGCTTGTTGTGGATTATACTCTTATTATAGCATGCTTTTAAATACTCGACTCTTTTAGTTGAATAATTCTAGTATTTTTTTTTTTTAATCTGAAGTGAATCCTTTATCTTTGATGCTGAAGTTCGTGGGCAATTTTCATTTTTATTTACATTTGAAATTAAATGTTTAGTGCTCTTTAATGCACATCATCACGTGCAATTGTTGTGCAGTAGGCTTAGCATATTTGGGGAATGCTTATTACATTTATTAGCTTGTTGTTTCCTTCTTAGTAGAAAGCACTTGATCCAACTATTTACGCTTAGCTTACTTTTGTTGTCTTTACTTGCAGGGGACTTACAGTATCCAGATATTTTCCTTAGCTGTTCTTTTATCAAGCATGTTCATATACAATCAGGTAGGAATTTCTTTTTCTTTTTTTGTAATTTATAGGATGAGATGGGTTTTGTTCATGTTATTTTGTAATGATAGAATTTATCATTCATGTTGCCTGTATAATGATTGGTTGTGATGTAGAAATTCTAGGTTATGTTTGGGCAAAACATTTTATTTTACCATTTTTTAAAGTTACGTAGTATGAGGCGTTCCTTGAGGCCTGACTCAGCTCTTTTAACAAAAAATTACAATAAGGATTATGCCTCATTGCTTCATTGATATAAGCTGAGATGCATCTTGCGGGACGCCTCGCCTCAGAAAACTATTCAAAATCTTGGAGCTATCCACACATTTTTTTAACAAATTTAAAATTAGTATTAATATACATCACTTGTTAACTCTTACACTGTACATATTAAATAACAAAAATAAAAAGAAAATGTATCCATAAAATTCTATCTAGTTGAAGTTCTAACTATCAATATAATTATTATTTGAATTAATATTTGTATTAATGATTATTTATTAAAAAAATAAGTTAATTGAGATTAAAAATTATAAAAAATGAGAGAATATAGATATCGTCATGGATATGACACGAGTTAAACAATTCATTATGTCGATGATTTTAATAGAATTCAAGTGGTTAATGAGAGTAAAAGAGACTTTTAAATTTAAAAATTCAAATGTTGATGAATTTTTATATTCTTATTTAAGTTGATGGAGTATTAGTGGAGAGAAAGACAAATTTTAAACTTATTTTGATTCTTATGTTTTAATATTCTAGTATTTTGTTTTAATA
Organism: Papilionanthe hookeriana x Papilionanthe teres; assembly: GCA_022702705.1. Taxonomy (NCBI): domain Eukaryota; kingdom Viridiplantae; phylum Streptophyta; class Magnoliopsida; order Asparagales; family Orchidaceae; genus Papilionanthe; species Papilionanthe hookeriana x Papilionanthe teres. Next base: position 152,679,242 of record CM040422.1, on the reverse strand, counting down.
TATTAGTTTATATTGATAGTTCAATATTTGCATAATCCATCTTATTCATAATTTGATCTTAGGATATTACTTCTAATTCAACACATTCTATTATTTTTTAATTAAAATGTTTTTATATTGTTGTTTAATGTGTTAATAAGTTAAATATTAATATTTGATTTTTTATTTCACACTTTATAGCTTATACAATATTTATTTATTTACATAATTTTTTAAATTTGAGAATTACACCTCAAAACATTTTGATGCTTATATCTTGGCTCATGAATGAAAAATACCCCAATACTCAATTGTATAATTTTAAATATTGATTATAGTAAATATTGTAAAAAGATGTCTCTGCAAATTCATTAATTGTTGTGGTAGAAGTCCAAATTTTGTTATGTTACTTCCTTATCATTAAATGCTTGTCTCTATGTTATGCTCACCTCTATGTTGTTTTCTCTGCTAGATGGGTGGTATTGATGAGGCTGCACTTGACCGCTTATCCTTGGTCACTCAAATGACTAAACATATCCGTGTTCGAGCTTCTGGGAGGACCACAACAACTGAACTCGGACAATTCTCTCCGGTTTTCATTTGGCTATTGAGGGTGACGATATACCATTTGTTTTATTTGATGCCATACATATGCTTTCTATTTGGAATTAGCTAATGTATTTTCTTACTTTGCTGTTTATATTGTTTCTTTTTGTCAGGATTTCTACTTGGATTTGGTGGAGGACAACCAAAGAATTACTCCCCGGGATTATTTAGAACAAGCCTTGAGGCATGTTCAAGGTGGAGGAAAAGACATATCAGCAAAGAATGAGGTAATGAAATGCATTTTCATTGTGTATTCAATATATTCCTTATTTTGTGGACTACTTATGCAGCTGGCTATCATTTATTAGAAGAAGTGCAATTTTTCTTTATAATTTTTTAATTTTTGCGTAACCTTTCAAGTAGATTTGCTTATTAGTAATAATTTATTGACAGATTAGGGAGTCCATTCGTGGCCTTTTCCCTGATAGAGAATGCTTTACTCTTGTGCGGCCTCTGAACAATGAAAGTGATTTGCAGCGTCTGGACCAAATACCTGTAGGGAAATCATGAATTTTGTTATGAATTATTACCTTTTAACCAGCCTTGTTGGCATTTTTTGTGATCTCTCTTTCTCTTTCAGCTTGATAGATTACGTCCTGAGTTTAGGTCTAGCCTGGATGCCTTGACTGAGTTTATCTTCGAGAGAACGAGGCCTAAACAAATTGGTGCTACTGTTATGACAGGTCCTATTCTTTCTGGCATTACACAGTCATTTTTGGATGCCATCAACAAGGGTGCTGTGCCTACAATATCTTCCTCTTGGCAGGTTAATCTTCTTGTGGGATTTTATCTTTTTTATTTTTTTATCTTTTTAGATTTTTCATTTCATTTTGTATTTATTTTTATTTTGTTTTTATAATTATTTTTTGAGCAAGGATATTTTTAGATTTATCTTATTTAGATAAGTAAAAAACTACCTCCGTTCTATGCAAAATTTAAAAAATGAGATTTTAAAATTCATGGATCATTTTTGCTTACCTAACTTTGTGATCACTTGTTCTGCACTCTCCAGAGTGTTGAGGAGACAGAATGTCGTCGAGCATATGATGCTGCTACTGAGATGTACACATCGTCCTTTGATCGCACAAAACCAGCTGAGGAAGTAAGATTCTATGAACATTTATTCACCTTATCGATGATATGAACGCATTACTCACTCTCATTTATTTTAGGATATTTTAAGAGAAGCACATGAAGTTGCTATGCAGAAGGCACTTAATGTCTTTAATTCTGATGCTGTGGGGGTTGGTTCGGCACGGCTGAATTATGAAAAGCTTCTTAATAATTTCTTCAAGAAGACATTTGAGGTAAGTGCCAAATGAGAACTTGCCATGTTTCTTTTGTTGGCTTTCTATTTTATGTTTTTGAATTTGATTCAAATTATTATGTTTTGCTCACTTCATCTATACTTTAGGTGAAGTTTGTGTGATTTAAAGTTTAATTTGTGCGTTCACCTTATTTTGAATAGCAGTGGTATCATAGGACAATTATTATTTTTTGATAGCTTCCTAGCAGTCATTGTTGTATGGAGATCTAAATTGCTTATCGAAATTGATGTTTTCATGCTCTTTTTGGAAAGATAAGTGATGGGAGATCGTTAGAAGCTTTCAAGTGTGATTGGAGTGGTGGTGGAAAATTTAGAATTGCTGGAAGTCTAAGGAAAGCATTGACTTGTTTAGGGTTTCTAGATAGATTTCTAGCTGAAAGTTTATGCTTGTAAAAGGCTGTGTTTTCTTTTATGGATGAGTACCTTTAGATCAAGTGTTTAGGATGTTAGCCAACTAATAGTGGTGATTTTAGGTTAATTTAGTATGAGATTAAGCAGGTATGAATTTTTATATGAATCAGTCAAAATAGATGGACAGTAAGATTGGTATTTGTGGAAGGGATATGATCAATTTTTGTGAAGATTGATTTGTCTAACTTATTGAAGGCAGTTGAGATATAGGAAAATAAGAAACAAGAGAAAATGATATGTTAGGTTTCACAAACTTTAACTATGGTTGATTGTAGATCAATCTGAAAATTGATAGCACTAATTCTCTGTAAACTTCAGTTGTTGTAAGAAGTTAAAACTATTTTTCTTTGAATAAATGAGGGTATAAATAAAATGAGAAAATATTGTCAAAAAAGAGGAAAATCCAGATAGAAAAACACCAAATTCCCTCATTAAAAATTCGTCCATTTTCTATAATTGTACTACCTCAAGCCCTTTCCGTACATGAAAATAAATAATACAACTATAATTTAAGAAACTGAAATAGATATTTTATTGTTTTTTTAATTCTTAATTTGAGCTGATGGATATGATTTGAAAATAGTTTTTTACATTCAATAATTTCTATCCAACCGTCCCATGATTGCTCCTCTATTACACAAAGAACATAGAATAAATTTTAATTATATTTCATGATGGCAGGCTTTTGAAACTGATCTGGTGAAATATTTTCATGTTTATGTTGGTCAATAAGTTTAGATGAATGCATTCACAAACAAATTGTGAAGAAAGAAAGTAACTGGGTTGTTTTATGTGATTTTGTTGTCCAATGCACGTGCATCCACATTTGTGTTTATTCATGTGTCACTATCTGACACTCCTTATCTCATCGAGAAGTATAAAAAGACCACACTAATTAACTTGTAAAATCAGAAATAACTACGAAAGATAATTTTATCACTGCTGAATTAATCTTTTAGTTTTATAGGAAGTGCTATGTATTTACACTATCGTACTACAAGTTCTATCAAGCATCATCAACCAATTTCTTAGTGGTATGATAGACATAGGCTTATTCTTCTTGGCATATCAATGCTTGAATGTTGACGCAGGAATATAAAAGGAGTGCCTTCCTTGAGGCTGATTTGCATTGTTCAAGATTAATAAAAACCATGGAGGAAAAGTTACGAGCTGCTTGCCATGTTCCCAATGCAAATGTTGATGATGTTGTTTCGGTAAGAGCTTTTTCCTTTTGTACATAATATGCCAATAATAATTTGTTGGATGTTTTTACCCACCTTTTTTAAACATTATTTTTGTTACAACGAGTTTTTAATCGTCATAAAATTGTTATTTTTTAATGTATAGATACTACTAATTTATACTTAGTGTCCTTCTAGCTTTCTTTTGGCTAGCTTGTATTTGTTATCATTGTTGTTATTAGATTCAGATTCATCCACTTCAGAGTAGCTCTTTTTATTGATTTATTTTAGGGGGATTTACATACGTGCTACAATTCTTATGCATTTTCAAGTTAACACCTAAACATTAATATTAAATAAAACTCAAAATTTTCATATAGGTAAAAAATTCCTTCATTAATAACCTTTTTAATATGAAATACTCATTTTCATGCATATGTTTTGATGAGATTATGACACTAAAGTGTTGAGCAGGCAATTATCAAACTTTATGAGTTGGGTATGTAAATCAATAAGAATTGTGTGGGAAGCATGTAATCCCCTTTGATTTTTTTCATCTTTGTTTCTCGTTATAAATTGTTCTATTATGCTTCATCTTATATTGAATTAGATTAAACATTAATGTTTATGATACATGCTCCTGCAGGTTTTGGACCGTTTAGTTAATGATTATGAGTCCTCTTCTCATGGTACTGGAAAATCAGAGATGTTGGCTTCATTTGTACTGAGGAGGTATGTCCTACCCTCATGTTTTCTACAATCTAAGATGGAATGTTAAAATGGCATGACATTCCTCAATCATCATAGCATTGGCATGAACGCCTACTTTGAGCTCTTTTATTAGCCATAATAGTCTTTATTAATACGAGTTTTATACAAATCATTTCACTTTTCCCAATTCTAAGTTTTGACTTTTGAAGACCATCTTTTTTTTGTCCTGCTTTAACAGTTTGAAGGGGCCAATGCTGGAACTTCACAATAAGCAGTTGTATGAGATCAAATCAGAAATGAATGCCCTCAAATTAAGATGCAATTCAAATGATGACAAATTGGAGCTGCTGAAGAAGCAATTGGAGGCAAATGAGAAGCACAGGGCTGACTATTTGAAGCGCTATGAGGACGCTGTTAATGATAAGAAAAGATTTGCTGATGATTACTCTGTTAATATTGCAAATTGGAAGAGTAAATGTAGCACATTTGAGGAGCGTTGTTCAAGCATAACGAAATCCTTGGAGCTTGCAAAGAGCGAATCTGCTGAGTGGAAAATCAAATATGAGCATATTTTGTCCGAGCAAAAGGCCGTGGAAGAGAAGTTGAAGTTTCAGGCCGCTGCTTTGGAGTCCAGAAACAGTGCAACTGAAGGAAGGTTGGCTGCTTTACGAGAACAGTCAAATGCTGCCCAGGAAGAGGCAAAAGAATGGAAGCGTAAATATGAATTTTCCCTTGGAGAAGCTAAAACTGCTCGTGATAGAGCAGCTCTGACATTGGAACAGTCCAATAAAAAAGCGCAGCAGAGGGAGGATGCTTTGAGAACTGAATTATCCGGTAAAATAGCTAAGAAGGTAATGTATGTTATCAGTATTTTCTTTTGGGACATTTACATGCATAGCACGTCTTTTTTATGTGTTTACATATCTTACATCTAAACTTTCATATTTACATATGTCACTTAAATCTTTAATATCACGTAAAAAAAATAGCACTATTTTTCTTTTTAAAAACTGAAATACATCTTTTTCTTGCATAGAGTTAAAGCACCAAAGAATTATGTAAATAAATATGAAAGTTTAGGTGTGAGATATGTAAATACATGAGTTATGTGCTACGTACATAAATTTCTCTCTTTTCTTCACGTGTGAAATCAAAAAATTTATTTTTTATATTGAATTGTAGGATGAAGAAATTAGGAAGCTGGCAGCGAAGATAGACCATACTGAGATGCATGCAAGCAGTTTAGTTTCACAATTGGAGGTATATGTGGCACTGTCTTATTCTTAGTTGTTGTATATTAATGTCAAATATGATCTTAATAGAGACGCAAATTTTTTTCAGATTGCGGAATCTGGACTGAAGAGCCACGAGTTAGAAAATTCAGCACTGAAGAAGGAAGTCAAAGATCTAACTGAGAGATTGGATTCTTTCAAATCAAGCTCCCATTCATACGAGAAAGAAATACAAATTCTCGAGCAAGAAAGGAATCATCTTCAGGAAAAATATCTATCTGAATGCAAGAAGTCTGATGCAGCCCAAAATAGGTGCAATAACGCAGAGAGAGAAGCTAAGAATGCCATGGAAGTTGCTGATACTGCTAGAGCCGAGGCCTCTGCTGCTCAGAAAGAAAAGAGTGAGGCTCAACGCTTGGCCATGGAACGGCTTACACTAATCGAACGAACGCAGAGGCAGATTGAAGGCTTGGAGAGAGAAAAGTCTAAGCTGATGGAGGATGTTAAGAGGGTTCATTCTTCCGAAATTGAAGCTGTATTGAAAGCGGATTCGCTGGAGAAAAGGCTTCAGGAGAGGGATGAAGAAATGGAGGCGATGCTTAGCAAGAATAACGAGCAGAGATCGAGCACCGTACAAGTTCTCGAGTCTCTCCTGGCCACGGAACGTGCTGCAAACGCCGAGGCAAACAACAGAGCCAAGGCTCTCTCAGTTCAGCTGCAGGCCACTCAGAGCAAGCTCGATATGCTTCAGCAGGAGCTTACTACTATTCGGCTTAATGAGTCCACACATGATAGTAAGCTTAGGGGAGCTCATGGGAAGCGTTCGAGAACAGAATATCAACCAGCAACTGAATCTGTGCATGACATGGGGCTTGATGGAGAGATTAATAGGAACGAAAAGCATTCGAAGAGCACGACGAGCCCTTTAAAACTGAACCAGACTGAGGATGGCGGGTCTGTTTATAGAGGGGATGATGATCAAAACCAGAGCCAGGTGAATCAAGATAATGATTCAGAAGATTATACGAAGTTCACTATTGTTAAGTTGAAACAGGAGCTTACAAAGCATGGCTTTGGTGCTGAGCTGCTACAGCTGAAGAATCCTAACAAGAAGGATATTCTCGCTTTGTATTCGAAGCATGTTCTAAAGAAATAGCTTCATGGCCTGGTTATATTGCCCTGTTTTAAACGTAGGATACAGAGCCTTGATTTTACTAATTTAGTTAAAAACAGTATTGTTTGGGTGTTGGTATGTTTCTTTGGTCATCCTCGATGATTATCAGTTTTTTTCGTTTTTATTATTATTATTTTTTTTGTGTATTCAAAGTTTTAATCATATTTGCCTTGGATTTTGGTTGAGGCATAGAGGCAATCCAATGTACTTATACTGTATTGTTTTTTAGAATCAATATATTTTGTTGCATTCTACAAGTACTTTTTTGACCTTCATGGTATAATTAACTTTTATTTGGTCAGTGGATGAATTTTTACTTTTCTTTTAATATTCGGGAGATACTCCGTCTTATGTTGTGTAAAGATGTTTTTTATTTTTAAATTTTATTTGGGAAAGTTTTCTTCCTACTTTATAATTTAGATTGTCGCTGCAACTCTTGTTGCTTTTTAGGGAAGTTTTTAGCAACTCATTTTGTAATGGAGTAATAGTGGTGAGAAAATTATTGTCTGATTTGTTTACAAAAATATTCAGTTATTATTCATACCATAATTTTATATGAGCCTCCCATTCAACCTCGTGTGCCTAAAAATTCTATCGTGCACAGAGACGGGATAGAACCTGTCACTCGATGGGTCTCACAAATTCTGTCAACCAAAGAGTCTTGCTAGGCGGCACATACCCACATAATTTTTAAATTTTATATTTTTTGGTTTCATTATACTTAATAATGGTGATGCCTTAATAAATAGAAAATATATTGGTATAAAGATTCAAATGAGTTAAAGCGAGTGGCTTTAAAATAAACTTGTTGCAGAATATTTATTTGTAGAAATATTAATCGATCAACTCTTACTAAAAGTTTGTTTTTTGATGGAAAATGAGTTTGATAATTGTCAGAGTATAATCGCCTTAGGATTGCTTGCTAACAAGTGGCATTATATATATGACTCCCATTTGCTTGTTGCTTCCCTCACACTTGAGTATAGTTATAAAATATGTTGCTTCTATTATAGAACCACATGGTTGAGAGCACTCTTGATGTGTAATATTTGATAAAAAGATTTCATTTTAAGGAATTAGAAGGCATGCTTATCTTACTTTTCAATGCTAACAATTATAGTTTATAATAGGTTGGAGATAAAAGGATAATCTTAGGTTAAAAAATGAATGAGATTTTCATTTTATATTACTTTTTATTCAATGTTTCTTTTATATCAATTCATCCACATGCTATGTTTATGAATTTGAAGCAATAGAGTAGAAATTTTTAACATGTTCCAAACCTCATTTGAATTTGATTTGAATAATGTTCAATGTTTTATCGCGTCTTTGTATATTGTATGAACTTTCATCAAAGCAGTTTTAAAGTTAATGGTCATGTTATATGTTTGAAATATAATGTTTGAACATTGTTCAAATAAGTTTCAACAAGTGAATATTATGTTCAAATCTTATTCACTTGTTAAACTCTATTATTATTTTCTTTCTATTATAATCTAGAGTTGTTGGTGTTGGATGAGACAATTACTACATTTACACATACGAAGGAAAAAAAGCATGAAAACTAACATTTGATTTGCTTGAAAGGCTTTGCTTTTAACGATTATAGTAACGATCATTTGACTTCACAAAAAGATATTGCTTGGAAGTTGGTGAAAGAACTTACGGGTGTAAGTGAGCCATACTAACCAGAATTTTACTTGTTAACATGCTCATAAGTTAAGTTTATTGAGTAGAAAATCAAATATAAGCATGAAATACAATATGCATATTATACAAGATTGATTTCAAGATCGATCCAATGTGGCTAGTTGAATTGCACAATTGCTCGATTAATTCTTGGTATACACACTCATATAGTAGAGATCACTGCAACATAGCTTTACACACTCCTCTTATTCATTAAAGGCCATATACACCATTACTACATTCTCTAGTGAGCTCCTATCATAGCGTTCTTGATAAAGCTTTTGCATCATGTCTTGATGCTGCATTTTCTCCGACAAGTTTCCATTGCTACCTTTTCTATCAAAATCCCACTGTAGGTCTCTTTGTGGTACTTTTCAGGTAAAGTGGAGCACAAGTTTCCATTACAAACTCAAAATTCACAGCAACAATTTGAAAATACACTTACTAATCCCCAGTGGAAATGCTCAAAATATCCAATTCAAATATTTCCTTTGAGATGGGAATTCCTACAAGGGAACCCCGACTCAAATTCAATATTGAATCCAGTTTGATCTTCGGCCCGTTCTAAGTAAGTCTACTTGAATGGTCCCTTGGTTTCGTTGCTCTCATTCAAGCAACACCAATATGGGCGGTGCGCTTGTTCAACACACCACACCTATTGGGGGTTCATTTGTTAACCTCATTTTGGTGTGGTCTGGGCCTCACCTTAGGACTTAAGATCTAACCATATGACTTTTTTATTTACTATCATAGAAGCCTAGTGATGGGACCCACCCCTTTTAGAATTTGAAACCACTCCCTAGCTCTTTTTGGAGTCTCACATGGGTGGTCATAAACCTCTAGCACTTCGGTGGTTGAGACCAGCATGTGAAGACTCAAAATGAGTTCCCATAGGACCATGAGGTCTTAGGGACACCCTTCTTGACCTTAGGTGGCTTGGGCACTCCACTTCACATACACTTTAATTACACTTCACACCCCCTTTCCAAAATTCACTTCAGACCATCCAAAATTACCTAATTTTCAACCTAGAGTCAAATCCAAACTCAAATACAATTTCCATGGACTCCAAATTCAAATTAACATAATTTTACATCAAATCCTACCAAAATCCAAAATCAAATTCAATCTCACAAAATTTCAAACCTTATTGCCAAATTTGTTAAATTCACATCAAATTTACTTTGAATCCACCCAAACTTCAAAATCAAATTAAATTCACTTCAAATTACACTCAAATCCAAAATTGTCAAATTCATACTCCAATTTCGTGCATGGCAATCCATAAAAATGCACCAAACCACAATTGCATTATACCATGTGTCTATAAGTTGAATTGAATGGGAAAGGGATTTAGGTTATGTTTGGGCTCGATTTGGGCTAAAATCAAGCCAAAAACACCACAATACTGCCATGATAATAACACTTAAATGTCACAATAACACCACATACCAAATCATGGCAAATCCCCACATTAACACTACAAAATGGCGGCAAAACACCGTAATAACACTGCAATACAACCAAAAAACCTACCACAATAACATCGCCGCCCCGCAGCTGTAAAAACACCACGGTTCCACGAAAAAACTCCATAATAACACCACAATACTACAAAAAACTACCGCAATAACACTGTTGCCTCGCCGTCACAATAACACCACGGTTCCACGATAAAATCCCGAATAACACCACAATACTACCGTAATACTACCAAAATAACACCGTCCCCACGCCACCACGGTAAATCTCTGGATAACACCCCGTTGTCGGACAATACGCCCTAATAACACCTAATTTTTTTTTATTTCCACTCCAATAATACCACACCGCCATGTAATAACATATGTTTTTTCAATTCCTCGTCAATAACATTTCAGTACACCCACAATAACACCACCAATAACACCACTTGTCGTGGAATTGTGATAACACTGCAATACAGCCCAAATAACACCGCTAATAACACCATCTGTTGCGGAACCGCGGTAAACCCTCAATATAACCAAAATAACACCTCAAATAACACCTGAATGAATTACTTGAAATCATTCCCCTTTTTTTATTTAATTTATGAAGACATGGCACAATACAATTGACCTCTCTCGCTTCACCCTCTGCCCGAAATTCTTCCTTCCTGAATCCTGTGTCTGCTCCATTTCTTGAGACAACAAGCTTCTTTTTTAGGTAGGGATTCATCCTTTGAGCCTAATTATCCAAAACATTCAATGGGCAAGGTGATCCTCTTATTCCTTAAATTTTTGCTCGTCAAAATAACTCATTTTCTTCTCTTGACCTGTGAGCCATATTCGGGTTTCTTCTGGTTTCCCTCCTTCCTTTTGGCTATAAAAGGCCCCTTTAGGGAAGGTTTTTAGGTTGTTGAAATTTTGGTGCTTGTTAAAATTTTTGTGGAAGTCTTGTTGGATCTCGTCTGGTTGGTGGAATATTTTTCTTTAGAAACGTTATTCTTTTCTTCTTCCCAGTTCTCAATTTAACCATATAGAGCTGCTTCTCCTTTATATACTTGCTTTGAGCTTTGCCTTGTGAGCTTGGGTGTTGGATAGGTAAATATATTATAGTTGGGGATTTACACATATGCTACTCAAATCATTTATATGCCTACACATCTAGTAGCCATGCTTTAATCGTTATATAAGTGCTATTTAACTCTTATGTATCCATACATATCTAGAGTTAAATTTTATCCTTTTTCATATATATATACAACTTAAATCGTTCATATTACACTACAAATCTCACTTTCACATACATTTAAAGAAAATAAAATACACATCTTTGCATGCATGAATAAAAAGACATGAGTGCAAATGATTAAAGTTTGGCGTTAGGAATGTAAATACATAAGAGTTAAATAGTATATGTAAGTTTTCTAAATATTCTCATTTATCATCAGAATACTAATTATGACGATATTCAAAGTTGGGTGGAAATATTTAAATTGTTGGAAGACTCATACACGTAGCGCACATTTCTTTTGTACCCACATATCTCGTACATAAAATTTTTACATCTACATCCGCAACATTTTGTTACTTCCAACCTATGCATGAGAAATATATTTCACCTAAAAGTGCTAATAGCATTACTTTTGATATGATATCAAAGGTTTGAATATTGTATGGGTGGGTTTTATGAGTTAAATAATTGAAGTTCATGAGTTAAAAATGTAAACACATAGGGATTGAGTGGTATGCATGCAAATCTTGCCCGTCTTGAGGATTTTGGGAGAAGTTTAAATGCTAGTTTATTATTGATTTTCAGAGAAGTTTAAATGCTATATTTTGGCTGGTTTTGAAAGGTTTAAATGTTGTTTTTTTTGTTGCATGCCCACTCTTTGGAAAAAGTTTAAATGTTATTTTCAAGCTTGTTTAAGTGTTGTTTGGAGAAAGTTAAATGTTTTTTTTTTTGATGGAGAGGTATACCAACGTCCTATTGCTTGAGGCAACATGACGCCCACCTCCGTTTGCACGACACTAAATGGGGAATCCCTTACAAGGAGGGTTTTCCATTACTAAGAAGACGACTACCGAAGGAATGCCTTCGTCTTCTCGGCTGGTGGGTTTCAAACATCTGTCTTGATGAAATCACCGAAGCTAACAGTGGGTTTAGTATAACCCCGACTTTTGGATTTTGGGCTACAAAGAAAAGTGATGGGTTTTACTCTTTAAATTTGTAGGGGAAAACATGAAGGACCTAATCCTATGGGGCTACCTCTAAGGACAAAAAAATCCTAACCTAACTCCTCTAACATAAGACCTAGGGGCTCTAAAGATGAAAATCGTGAGAGCTCAAGAGATCTCGCCGATGCGGTAGTTGATGACGTTCTCTCTAAATTTGCTCGAGCTCCTTTGAGGTGGGGATGATGAAGCGAGATTCCATCTCCAAAATAGTGAAGAAGCTCACCTCAACGAAGAGAATGACGAGGCTGGAGTTCTCCTTCTCCAAAGCTAGGAAGAGATCTCTTAGCCTCAACTCATGGGGAGTTGTCGGTGAGGAAGAAGGTGACGGTGGAAGTGAAGAAAAACAAGAAGACGTAGGGGAGAAAGGTGGAAGAAAACTTTTCCCTAACATTCTCTTCGAGGGAGATGAAGAAACATCCCCTCCAAGCTCTCTCCAAAAGCTCTCCTACTCTTCTTCTCCAGCTGATCGCACAAGTCTGATCCAGACTTCTTCTGCGACAGAGAACATATCTCTTGGTTCAAAACCACCTTGCCTCTTTTTGAATGGGCTTAAGGTACCCCCGTACCATTTTTGGGTGAAGGACCAGACAAAAGACACTAACTAGTGGTCTTGGCAGCGTTGCTGGTAGAAATCCAGAGATCGGAGACAAAATAGGTTGTGTCGGCGTTGCCACGCCAAAGTCAGATGTGGTCATGCCACTGTAGCAAGCATCTCAAATGGGGGGTTGGCGTGGCGACATCCAAGACCCAGCGTAATTACACTGAGCGCTCTGTCTGGCCAGCGCGGTCGCGCGTCACCGATTGATGGACTTGGATGCCTCTCTGGGATTTAGGTGTGTCCACGCTAGTTTTGGGCATGGTCACACCATTGTTTGTGCGGGCCATGTCCAATTTAGGCGTGGTCACGTTGATCCACACATAAATTAGGTTTTCAGAAAAGTTCGTCAAAGGGGTTTCGAGCCTCGTTGAAACTCGGGAAAACCATATATGAGCAAGACATGATCCTCGAACATCCAGAGAGGTCATAAATGCATCCCCAAAGCCTGAGAAGATGCTCTATATATGTGTCACCAGGTAAAAATGATACCAATGTAGAATTTGTCAGTTAAGGCCCTTAGGATCATGGCATAAACACGTATGGAATAATCTCGTTGATGGTCTGCATCGTGAGAACGTCTGTATCAGCAAGACACAACCCCCTATGATGTAGAAACGAACGTCAACGTGGAGGACACGGCAAGTAATGTCAACCCGACAAGGATCTCTTCAGGGCATGACCGGGGCGGTCCTATGGGCTCCTTGAGTCACGGATGCCACATATGATCCCAATACAGTCATGTATCACTCAAAAAGGATATTCCACATGTATTACATCAAAAACGGATATCAACAATTATATAATTTACGATTAAATTGTAATATAATTATCTTTTAAGCTTTAGAAACATTGCAAGTAAAAATGAATAAAATAATATAATAAGAAAATAATTAAATTTTATTTTAATATCATTATATTGTTTTTTGAAATATTAATTACTAGTTTAATTTAAATTAATATAAGTAGATTTTAAATCGAGTTTTAAAAGAGTTTTTTCATGAGCATTAAATGAGTTTATTAGTGAGCTTTAAATGAGCTTTAATCAAGCTTATTCTCAAACATTTAATTGAGCTTTCTCCGATCTTGTTTAGAAGTTTATTTATAAAGGGCTTGTTCACGAGCTTTAAATATTATTTTTGAAGAGCATAAATGAATTGAATAAGGACTTGTTCATATTTATTCATTTAAGTACAAAATATTTATAAAAAGGAAATCATTCGATTACTTATGGACAAATATGAACGAGCTTTTGTCAAATCAAACTATGAGTAGTTTGTCATTCTATTCATTTGTAACCCATATAAACCCAAAAACTGTGCCGAATAGGAACAATTTCATTTATATTTAATTTTTTGATTAAATTAATTTCAATAAAAATTTAATTTAGTTTTAAAATTTTGCACTCCTGCATATGCGTGCATGTGTGTGTGCATTCATGCATGCTAGAAGATTCGCGGCGGTATAGTAATAGATTTTCGTCACAATGTTACACAAATATTCAACACACACTTAAATAAATGAAACCAATTTTTAGAGATATCATAAATTTTTACTTGGAAAATCCAGAAAGAGAAAAAAATCACGAGAGCTGACCCAATTGTAAAAGTTCAGTAAAAGTTGATGATTACATAGACCCCTTATCCCACGGACGGGAAAGAGTTACACAATCTTCCGAGCTACAAAGTCGATACACAGATGAACTTGTTGTAAGAAGTGAGCGGTGACGACCGATGAGTAATGGTCGAAGACAACTAATGGTCCACGACGGTCAACAACGAGGTGATGTTGGACTTCAACTCGCCAAACTTCAAGCTCTCTCATCCTTATTAAAGAGGTGAGACTCTATTTATAGAGTTCTAATTGCACTTAATGAAAGAATATAAATTATTTTGATAGGACACCCCAGAGAGGTACTCTCGATCAGGCGATGTTTGATGGACATTTAAGTGCCTTAATGATGTCAGAATTGAACGATATTGGGCTTGTTAGATTTGTATTGTCGCGAAGCTCATTTTGGCTGTAAGCTCACCAATTCGACATCTGTTTGGTCTTCGAAATATGTCATGAAAGCTTCAAAAAGTTTGATGGCTTGATTTGAGTTTGATTTGACTTGAGTTTGACCCATTTTGATATCGTTAGTCAAATGATCAAGCCGGTCAGTTTAACTATAAATTTCTTAAAATTGAACTTATGGATGGCCTTTATTAGAATGTGAATATTTTTTATTCAAAAGATTATCTCGAGAATTTTATATATGATGATAATAGTATCTTAGAGGGATATCACACATACACACTCATATCATATATATATATATATATATTATATATATAATATTAATCAAATTAAAATCTGAAATCTTCTTTCTCCCCCAAAATCTAAACTTCTTTTTATGGCAAAGAAGCAAGGAAGCCGCGACTTGTGATCGCTTCAGAAGTTGTCGCCGCGAGCAGCTCCCTGTGAAGAAGAACAGGTGTTCTTGCAACTGCGATTTTATGTTAAATCCGGCCAATGCTAGGGTTTAATTAATCCAGGGTTTAAGGCAAAACGGAGGATAGAGGGGATTTTAGATTCTGCGGCTCAATTCCCGCTATCAAATAGCTTATTATCTAATATCTTTCCCTTAAGTATTAATACTGATACAACGATGTTCTTTTCTTTCCGGAGTTTTATGGTTTGTTAGATTTCGATGTTTTGTTTTTGCTCTGAGGCAGAGGCTTGGGAGTGGCAGATTGACGGAGTCGTGAAGGGATTCTATGGCAGCATCAAAGCTTCAAGCTCTTTGGAACCATCCAGCTGGCCCCAAAACTAGTAAGCTTTCATTATCGTCATTAATCTTATTTAGAGATACTCACACTTCGTTCATTCTAGTCTAGTTCCCTTTAACAGTTTAGGAAACCAGATGAGATGCAGTGCATGATCTTATTTGCAAGCATTAAGCTTGCAACAAGGCAGAACGTTGTCCTGTTAAGTGGCTTGTCATTTCTGTGACTCAACTTTCACAAGTTTCGTTTTTTAACCTTTTTTTTCGCAACAGAGAAGTTGCTTTCAATTCCCAAGAAAGTTAAAAGTTTGTTGTGGAGTTTTGAAGAACCAATGGCTTTACTTTCTTAGTTAACCCCCTTCGCCAGAATTGTGCTTTGAAGAATCAATGGCTTTACTTTCATATTTTAAAAATATGAAAAGTGTATGATGAATATATGTATGAAAACAAGATCAACAACATTGAACAGGAAAACCACAACTAAACTCCTTTCTAGCTGCATGTTCTAATCACTGAAACAAGTAAAAGTGTTCTATTTTTAATTTTTTATTTAACCTCAATGAATATATTAGGCAGATCAAAATATGTTTATCATAACTTGCTACATTTCAGCTAATTTGTAAATTTTCTTGTTTCTGTGTTATATTTGTTTGCTTGAGTTTGGGAGATTGAAGCTTAAGTAGAGAGCATGTTCTTTAGAACAAGTCCTTTTATTTAGAAAGGTTAACGAAAAATTTGAAAAATAAGCAATGCATTACAACATATGGTCATCATCATCATCATAGCTCTGTATCAAAATTCTAAATCAATTTTATCATGATTACTTATAGTTTCAAAGCAAAGTTGATAAATCATGTTATTACCCTTTCATTGGGGAAATTCAACATGTTCTCTAATTTTAAGTCTATCCCACCTTCTATAGAAGGCCTTAACATCTCATATTAAAGCAAAAAAAAAAAAATGAAAGAGAAACCAACTTAAAACCCCCTATAAATCTGACTGTTTGGTCACTGACTTTGATCTAAGTATTTAATTGCAATTGGAACCACTATAATCCTTGCTAGAAATCATTACGAAGGAATTGATGTATTTCACTTTTTCTTATACCCAACCAAATGTTGTACTTACTTTTGATAATTTTTTAAATGAATTAACTCCATTTGCTTATTGTGAATTTGTGTGGAGCAGCATAGTGACTAATTTGCAATATCGGTCACTTTAGGTCTGATCCAAACTTGTGAACTTTGTTGAGTTAAATATTTCATTTTTTTGTGATTTTATTTCATCCTCCTCTCGTTATTTTGGTTCTGCACATTCTTTTTGAGCCCTATTAAAATCATCTCACAACCTCCCAAGGACATCCACCCTATTCTTTCCCCTTCATCCATAAGCCTTCTTGGCTTTGACCCTTCCAAGCAACATTGAAGTCAGTTCCGACATATCTCTTCTAAAATCCTTATACCCATTGCAGCCCTCTCGATTGTTGGCCTAACCATCTACAAGTCATATCCAAGCCTGGTTTATCCCTTAACCTAGTCAAAATAATATTCCCTTCAAGCTAACTTTTGAACTCTTTATCTATTCCCGTAAACCTTATCCATCCCTATTTGCTATTAGTTTCAGGGATATGGTTAGCTCCACATCTACATGCATAAATAGTCAACCCATCCTTCTTAATGTACTAGCTCTTCATCTTCCTCCTATTATTGAAAATGTTCATGGCCATATTATTGAACAACCTTACGATTTAGATGGTTTATTTTAAGATCAATGTTTATGTGAATTTGAGATTTCAAACTCTATATGGCAGGCGGGGTAGAAACAAGAAAAAGGTTATTTTCATTCACCAAAGTCCGCCAAGCTTTAAGCAAGTAGCTGTAAATAAAGATATATGTAGCTCTTAGTTTCAATTGTAGGATGCTTCCTTCTATATTATCATTGTATCTTGAATTGTATTTTGAGACTTTTACTTTTCACCTAGCATTTTGTCATTGTTCCCTTTATTGTATTCATTCTACTAATTGGTTATAAAATTATTCTTTAGTACAAAAAAAAAATAAAAATAAAATAAAAATAAAAATAAAAATGCCCACTTCAATCATATGTAATTACAAAGAGTATGCCTTCATGATCTTGATCTTCCAATAACTACATCAAGAAGGTTTTCAATGTTCAAAACTTTTGTTCCATTTTTGCTTTACTCGTTTCATCTTAATTTGATCAAAACAATTTATGTGCTTGGTGCAATATGTTGTTTAATTAGATTAATTTGTTTTCACATTTTTGTGTATGTTGTTACTTCTTGAATTTTTAACGGTAATATGATAGCTAAAATAATATTTAAATGAGATGCAAACTCGCAACCAAGAGGTTAGAAACATCATTCTTCTTTTTATTAATCTATGGTGTTAAACCGCACCCACACACTTTGTGTGTCATGTCATGTTGTGGTCGCGACTCCTTTATTGCAAGGTGCTATATTGAGTTCTCGCTGGAGTAGGCTTGTTAGACCCAGGACACATGAATCTTGTTGTGACCTTCATTGTTCCTTTTGGCCATTGATGCAACTTTTTTTGGGTTCTTTGTTCGAGGGCATTCATTTTATTTTCGGGTAGATGGGTTATCTTTGATGGTGATGCCACCTTATGACGTTGGTGTCATGTTTTCTCTTAGTTCCTCTGGCATCTATGGAATCATCATCGTTCAATCCTCATCACTCACTTTGGTGGTAAAATTTTTGCCTCTCATGTTTGTAGCCATTCTCATTCTCTTTCGTTGAAAACTGTTAGGTGATTTTGTATATATATATATATATATATATATATACTGTTTTATTAGAGTTTCTTTGGATTCCGCCTTTTCTAATATGATTTCTCCTAGAGCGTTGTTTAACTCTCAATGTGGTCACCACCTCCTCAATTGACCACTATGTTTCCAAGGCTTCTGTTATTTTTTTCACGCCAATGGTTGATTCTCCTGTTCTTTAATGGATTGTTGTTTGGCATTGAATGCCACATACGTTTTACTTCACTTAATAATGCTCCAAAATTTTTCATCAAAATTCAACAATTTAACAATGGAAGTAGCATTCTCTTTTACAGGAAAGTTTACCCTCCATTTTTCCATTAAAGTGATTTTTGTTCTTGTTAGGCCGCTTGCCTTTTCATTTATTGGAAAATTATTAATGAACCATCATAGCTAAGAGGTAATTTTTATGTTCTTCTCTTATTTACAAGTATTATTTGACTACTCTGTTGGATTCATGGACCCTTGACATGTCCACATAATGCTTTCTTTAAAAGAAAATTATATCAGATTCTTCTCACAACATTCATATTATATTAGTTTCCTTTAGATTGATATATGAAAATGCCCTCTTTTGATTGCTATAGGGAACCTATATTCACTGTTGTTTGGATATTTTTCTACGATTTTATCCACACCACTTTGACTAGTCTTCTATTTTTTTTGTTTTTATTTTTTGAAAACCTTTGTAGATGGGTATAGTGATTGTTCGCTTTACCAGAGAGTGGTAAAAGTGATAGTGGAATTTGATATCACAAAATTTTCTCATATGGAGATATGGATTAGGTTTCTTGTAAAAAAAATGAAAATTAAATATAACCGCTTCTCTTATTGTATGTTGGGCATAAATTTTCTGAAGGTTCATCTTTAGGTGAGATATCTTAAAATTCAGTTATAGGACTTTCCACTTGATGCTTATAATAATTCTTATGCCCTTTTAGTGGAAGATCCTCCCTCAGCTGTTTAGGTATATTCCTAGAATCTAGAGCCAAGAACAGTTTTCCTTTAGATTATTTTGGCTAAAATCTCTATCCCTAGTAGCATTTTAGTGTTGATTACCTCATAAACTAATGATATTATTACTGAGAACATTCTGTTAGTTCTTGAAATGCCTCAGCCTCATCGCATTTGCAAACAAAATGACTATTATGTGTCACTGCAGGTTTTTGATTCTGATTGGAGCATTTCCTGATAGATAAAAGATTTTATTTTGATTATACTAGAAGGGGTAGGAATAAGAATAAAATATATCATTTCTTATTTCTCTTCACTGGGCTTCAACTAGATGATCCAAATAAATACTGAGTGATTTATAATTTATTGTAATTTTCTCTCTAGCAGTTCTTGTTGAGTGCCATTATTGTTCTCATATGATTTATTTGGTTAATATATGTTATTTATAAAAAATATATGTATCTACAAAATTTATATTTAGATTTTTATATGACAATCCCTATTTGGATCCGGTCTTTTAATTTTTGATTATATATGATGTCATAAATCTCCATGAAGCATCTTTTTTGTGCTTTTACTCATATGGTTTATGGTTATGGGCATTTTTGATGTGTCGTTGCATTCCTCCATTTATCTTTATCATCATTATCACTACTCTTAGCATAACCTTTGTGGTTGATTTTATGAAAACTTATTCTCCATTCATTTTTATTATGCGCTACTCGAGCTGCTCAAGCCACTCCATCTATTTATATAATTTTTTTTTGATAACTTAAATCTATATATTTTTTGGTTTTCTCTCTTGTCCTTCATAATCCATCAATTCAGTGTATTTACTTTTAATGCACATCTTTCACCTTTTTTTGTGCATACTCAAATCACTTTAGTTGATTTCCTTGACCGTGCACTCAATAGGTGTTATTTATATAGTCCCTAGGACGATTAATTTTAATCTATGTTTTACCTCACCTACATCTTATCTTTTCCATTTCTTCCTCACACATTTTGGCTCCTAATGAATAAATACTTTATTAACCAACACTCGAAGCCATGCAACATGGCCTTACAATTCTAATTATCAAACCTTGAAGTTTCCATTTGATTCTCTTATCATATAGACTGCTAAGGCGCCTTTTTATTTTAATTTTTACGAATAGGCTGAACTCTAAATGTTATGTTCTTATGAAAAAACATTCCTTTTCTTTAGTACAACACTTTCACGGTAAAGAATTATGATTTATTATAAAAGTTTTTAACACCGCCTTTCCTCTTATTCGACATAATAGATCTGAAATACTCAATAATTATTAATATAGGACACGCTAAAATAACTTTTCATATACTTATACTGGCCCAAAGCCACTTATCTTCTAAACATTTTTTCATTGTTAGAACTTTTCATTAATTTTAGCAAAGGTCTCATAATTCAAACAAGTATATATAAATAATGTACCGCAAAGATCTCATTTTAAAATATGCTTTTAAGAATCTATATAACTAATAAAAAAATAAAAATATAATAGTGATTCTTAGCATACTCTTAGTTTGACAGAACTCTTTGACCACTTAGAGGCTATAGATGAAGAAAATGCTACTTTTAATTATGCTTTTTATTTTGTGGAGAAACCATAGGTAAAAAATATTTAGCTGAATTTGAGTTTATTTATTTATTTATTTTTTGCAATGAGCTGTATAGAATTTATCGAAAAATATTGAATGAGGTTGAAATTAAACAAATACATGCACACTTAAGAATGTGATTTCCTATTTGTCCCTGTAAATATTTTATGTAAAAAAAAGTAATTTACCATTTATATTTTGGATATAACAAGTTTTAAATGTTTAAATATTATTATATGCATTTAAATATTTTTATAGGGTGGTCGTCTTGACCTTTCTATGTCTTTGCCCTATGCTTAGCCCGTTTTATGCTAGGTTTAGATTTCTTTTGTCAATATTCCTGTCATCTCTCTTTTATTTCTATGGTTGCATTGTGTCATGCCCCATCATCATTTTAGTATTTGAGAAACTTTTATTCATTTGTTCAAAATTGTTTTGTGTTGATGATTAGTTTTTACTCTTTCATGTTTTCATGTTGTTTGTCCTTGAAGGAATCAAACAAATTATATTTTATTTTTGGTGACTTATTTAACTTTGTAGCGGACCATTCCTAAAACATGCATTGCAATTGGTGTTTTTTTATGTCAATAATTTTTGCAACTTTCATATTTTATTGTAATTTCTGCAAGACTTTGATGATAACTTTATTTTTTGTCAAAATCCTTTGTCATTGGTGGCATTTTCTTCTCTCCCCCTCCTCTCTCTCTTCCTCATCTTTTACCATTCTTTAAAAGGAAATTTCTCTAAATTCGCACTTCAAGTCCATCAAAGTTGCCCAAAATACAGTTCTAGTCTAATTGTTGACTCTATTCTATGGTTCCTAGAAGTTAAGAAGCAAATCTAGCGGGGAGTTGGTTGTGGAATTGCAAAGGAATGATAATAAGCTAGGTCTATGGCATTTGGACGGAGGTAGGAGTTGTTTTGCGATTGTCTCGACTGAAAACAATCCATAGAACCAAGAAATAATGACATTTGAATGGTGAGGAGGTTTACCACTTATCTCTACACAAGTTACAAACACACCACTTGCAAAAGGAAGAAGATATAACACTCTTTAGGTTAGTGAAGAAAAATGTTTTAGAGAAAATTCTCTTATTCCTTAATCCTTAAATTACAACTCCTCTCATTATACAAAAAATATATTCTAAGGCAAACATAATCCCTGTAATTACAACTTATCAAAGATACAACAAACACATAATGAAATAACTACAAACATAATAATAGAGGAATAAATAAAGATAAATCTAAATAGGAAACACATAATCCCATAGGTAGAAATCAGGAATTACAATCTCTAAATTACAAAAAAAATAAACTAGTTGTCTCAAAACCAGAAAATACAGCATATAAATAGTCTTCTAATATCAAATAACCCTAACTATAAAAATTGAATAGGAAAAAAAATCAGGAAGGAAAAAAATATATATCTGAAATTGCAAACAGGAGGCATTCTCAGTGAAAATCTCCATCTTTTGATCACGGGAATTCAGACTTTCGCAGTTCCGTGGAATTCTTAAACCCGCGGGAAGTCTCACATCCTTGTCACTCTCCTCGAGTAGGAGAGGCTTCGTCGTTATCTATGGAAATACTCATATCCCACTGTCTGATACTTTTTCTCATAAAACATTTTAGAAGATTTTCAAAGTTGCGATTCACCAATATTGTTTGGCCATATGTTTGTGGGTGCACTGTTGAACTAAAATGGAACTTAGTATCCCACTTACTCCATTGAGCTTTCTAGAAATAACTCAAAATTTTTCTTATCTCTATCCGAAGTGATAATATGCTAAACCTCCCTCAACAGTAACCATCTTGGAGGGAGATCGTACATTCGAAAATTCTGAAATTCTCTTAGATGGGTTGCATGTGTATGGTATCGACTCTTCAAACTCATTGCACTTGGATAACCAATGCCAGTCATGTTGGTGTTTTTCTCAAGACCAACAAAAAGACAATTCGTGGCACCACATCCTCAAACTCTGGCCCATTACCTCAAACTCTTTCCAAGGGAAGAGTATAATGTGTTTTGTATCTTCGGTTAAAGAATATGCATTCTTGTAGTTATTATAATATGTGCAACAATTGTACTGCCAATGATAACCTAATAAAATGTGACACATCTATAGATACCCAATCACATCACATTTGCCCTTAAAACTTGTCTTTATTAGAAAACATCACGGGGCATCTCTTGTTAACATAGATCTTACTCACATTTTTCAATCAAGTCAAAGAACTTGGTTGAGAATAATTCTCATTAACGAGGCTCAATTTATCCATCATCTGTGTAAATGTCATATTTTCACAACTATCTCCATTTATAATGAGGTTGCACACCTTCCCTTCACAGTACGACGAGTGTCAAAGATGTTATGCCTGCGTAGAACTTGTTGAAGCACAAACATATTGCCATCAGCTGCATGTAGTTGGGACTCTTCATTCTCCTCCTATGGGTCTTCACTCTTTGCCTCCTCTGTTACCTTTTGCTTTGTAAAAGAAATCACCTTTTTGGGACAATAAGACGCAATATACCCAAAATCGTGATACTAGAAACACTTACTGGTTGGAATAGATTCGAGAGTGTTGGTCGTCTCCACCCCTTTTAGTTTGGACGATTTTTTCTTGGTCAGGGTCGGCTTAGATGCTTCAGTGGGTTTACTCTTCTTGCCTGATCCTGGAGTTGAATTCTGCTTGTAAAGTGTGGTGGTCACCGGGTGACATTGATTATTGACCTTCAAAATTAGGGTTTGTACTTTGAGTAGGGATCAATATAACTGCATTTATACCACATTACTGGTAGATGACTTCAGTCCTCCAAGATACCTCACTACTGTGTTCTTTTGGTTCTACTAACTCATATTTTAGTATGAGTTGATCAAATTTAGCTGTGTATTCCACCACAAAAGTGTTTCTTTGGCCAAGTTTCGAGTTTATGAATACATGATGCTGGTAATGCAGGGAAGCTATTTGCGTTGCATCTCCTTTTTTATCTCAGACCGTTCAATGATCTCACTCTTCCCTTTTTTCTGTCAAAAATGCTCCCACAAGGAAGAATTCATCCTTAATAGCAACTAGCTTGACCTTCCTATAAGTTAGAACGTCCTTATACTCAAAGATTTGTTCCATTGTCTAGAGCTACTTAATGAACTCATCCAAATCTATGTGCTCGTTAGACTTCGATAAGCCAATCTTCTCAATAAAATGTTGTCTTCTCCTATGATATTTCATGTCTAATCGTCGAGATATTGGCTCATCTTCACTGAAAACTCTTAATGGAAGTGATTCACTTTATCCTCTCGATCTGGTGAGTCACCGTTGTGGCTATGAGTGACATCTCTTTGTTGTCTCTTTTCAAAGGCGGCAATCCTTTTTAGTTGGAGGATCTCCCATTCTTCCTTTGTATGTCTTCCATCATAAGCTTCCGGACACCTCTTTGCGTGTTTCTCCTTAGCGGCATCGTATTTTTTTTCTTCCGATCACGGTTTTGGTGCATATGGGGTTGTGGATCAAAAGTTGATTGGAGCTTAGGGTTTTGGTGGTAGGTGTCAGGATGAATATTTGGTAGAGGTAGGAATGCTGACATTTGAAAATTTAGAGTTATAACTTGGAATTGTGGTATATGAATGACTAGGGTATGATGGGATTTTTTTTTTTTTGGTGTGTGTGAAGGGATATTGAGTTAAATTATTTGGAATTTTGATATGGGAGCAAAGGAAGGCAAATCCCTGAGAAGTTTATGGTTCGTGGGGCTCTGAGACCTAATAATGACATAGGGTTTCTAGATGGTGTTTAGGATACAGAGTTAGCGTGGGGATGGTGATTGTAAAATTGATGCGGGAATTGGGTGACCTTGGATTGGTTACGTTTAGGTTGATGGAGGGTCGACTGGCCTTTTCTAGTCTAGGGTTGCCGCCCAATTCGATTGGTGCCCACTCCTAATGGTACTGGGTCTAGCAAAGTGTTTCTTTGATGTTTAGGGATTAGTTTTTTTTTTTTTTGTGATTTACTTTGGGACAACCGTTGACATCTCTTTCTTTCTTTCTAGGGTTATATCCTAAGGTTCAAAGTGGTGCTTCGACTGTATCTTGGTCTCTAGGTATTGTGCATCCCCTTTTACCCTTACACTACTCTTTCCTGCATCAATTCCCTTCAGCCTCGCCGCTTTTCCCATGCTGCCACTTTATTGAACTCCTTCCTCCTTGATGCCACCACCCAGAACAACCCCTTCTTGGGTTATTGCCAGTTTGCTAGTTGCCCTTGCCACCACCTCGGAGGTTCAAACCCCAACTGACACCACCTAGACCGTTGATCCAACCCTAGTCCTAGTGTTGTGTTGTCGTTTTGTTGCAATTTCAGATTTTTCTGCTATTTGTTGTAATTTTAGACCTTGAATTCAGTAATAATATTTGTTTTCTCATAGATGTTTGTTATATTATGGTATTATTTGGTATCAGATCTAGCCCAATCTTATCTAGCAAACTCTTGACTTAACCCTAATTGCCTCTTATTGATTTTCAAAATCAACAACCCTAATTTTTTTTTGTATCTTAAATAAGCCCCATACACCATCTTTCTCCCAAACCTAAACCTTATTCTAACCACCAAAAAGACGAGTGTCGGAAGCTAATCAGGAACATAGCATGGAAGAGATGCCGTGGTAAATCCGCAGATTTCGACAAAGACTTGCTGAAATTGAGGACGGGAGGTCACTGTCGATCACGAAGAGCTAGGAAGAGAAATATGAATCACTTCCATAGAGATGATTCTAATGAAGAGGTGGATAAGCTACAACTCTTTGGGATTCAGTATCAGAGGAGGCCGGGAATGGAGAGACTTTTGGAAGACATGGAGACATGGGGTTGAAGGTAGATTTGCCGGATTTCGAGGGGCGGATGAATCTGAATGACTTCATTCAGTTATTGCAGACCGTCGGGAGAATTTTTTAGTATAAGGAGGCATCAACTGATAGGAAGGTAAAATTTGCTACCATAAAGCTGAAAAAGTGCCTCTTTATGGTGGGAGATTCTGAAGAAAGTGAGATAGAGAGAAGGTAGGAACAAGATCGCTTCTTGGGAGAAGATGAATAAGGAGATGCAAAGGAAGTATTTGTCCCTACACTATCACTAGGACATGCTCTTGAGGCTATATCACTTACATCAGGATGAGTTATCAGTAAAGGAGTTCACAACAGAGTTTGAGCAGCTCATGATGAAATGTAAGCTGAGAGAGCAGAGAAGAACACTATAGTCAAGTATTTGATAGACTTGAAGTCAGCCATCAACCATGTCATTCAACTGCAGCCTTATTGGTCCTTGAGAGATCTTTAGACATTGGCTCTGAAGGTGGAGAAATAAAAGAAACAGATCAGGCCCTCGTCGTCATTCAGACATTCACCCATAATAGGAGTCATGAGGATTACATATGAGAAAGGTGTGAAAATTGTTCAGAAAGATGATAAAACTGATTAGAGTGGGAAGAAACCTAAGAGGAGCAGTGCACCCGACACACTGCCTGCAAGGAAGTATTTCATATGTCATGGATTTTGACATATCGCCTCCAGTTGACCTACTACCAGAGTTGTCTCTTTCACTTAGCATGGAGTGGTTGAAAAAGTGGACAGTTGTACTGGAGATAGAGTGAGGATGTGCAAGAGTACTAGCTTTAAGCTGGTGAGGGTACGATGTTTGTTGTTCGACGAGTACTTCATACTAAGGCTATGAGAGAGCAACAATGACTTTGCCACAATAACTTTTACATTTGTTGCAACCTTATCATCGATGGAGGTTGTTGTGAGAATGCGGTGTCTACATATATGATTGATAAGTTGAATCTCAATACTTAGAGGCATTTTCAGTCATTCATTGGCTTGGTTGAAGAAAAGGAACATAGTTAGCATAGACAAGAGATGCCTCGTAGAGTTTTTTTATTGTGTAACCGTTGCATGGCTAGGTGTGGTGTGATGTACTCATGAACGCCTGCCACATTCGGTTGGAGAGACAATAACTGTTTGATCACAAGGCTCAGCATGATGGGTTCGAGAACATGTACGCATTCATCAATGATGGAAAGCATATAATTCTCCTATCTTTTGTGAAGAGTCGATATTTGATACATGAAAACCACTATGGAGAGAGTTTTAGGATATCTTGATCGACAGCTTATCATCGGGGCTAGCATTGTTATGGGAGCTTCAATTTGTCTTCACTTCAGAGAGGAATGAGCCAACCCTGAGCTACTTTTGGAGGATTCTGCGGAGTATGTTTGGCAACAAAGTTCCAGTTCGGTTCAACAATGTACCTATAGATGGTTGGACAGATAGAGATAGTTACTTGCACGGGTGTTTTGTGGGACAATGCATCCGACAGTGGGATACATGTGCTTCTAGAGACACAGTCAAAGACCATCATCCAATCTCGGGAAGTTATGGCAGCTCCGCCACCTTCAACGTGGCCAACTTGACACCATGTAATGAGAAGTTAGAAGCTTTGAAAGAAGAGGTTGATGCTCCACCAACCCCGACAGACTGCTGTCGGAGCTGGGTTCGGTCTAGGTTCTAGGCCTAGGGTTGTTGTTCAACTGTAGTGAGACCCACTTCTAATAGTACTAGTTCCATATAAGTGTTTTTTGATGTTTTAGGTTCAATTTTTATCTTTGATTTGCTTTGGAACAATCGTCAGCTTCTTTTTTTTTTCCTTTCTAGGGCTATATCCTAGGGTTCTAACTTGTGCTTAGAGTGTATTTTGTTCTCCAGGTGGTATATATCCCCTTCTACCCTTCCCGTACTCTCTGTTGCATCAATTCCCTTCACCCTCACCACTTTCTCCTTGCTGCCACTTTGCTGAAACCCTTACTCCTTGCTGTTGCCACCCAAAATAGTCCCTTCTACAGTTGTTCCCAACTTGCTAGCCACCCTTGTCACCACCCTGGAGGTTCAAATTATAACAGACACCTCCGACACCCTAGATCCAACCTTTGTTTTAGTGTTGTATTGTCGTTTTGTTGTAATTTCAAATTTCATAGTTGTTTTTTGTAATTTTTTACTTTGAATTCTATAATAATATTTGTTTATCCTTGAGTTTTCGTTAAATTTTGGTATTAGGAATAGCAAGGGAATGATAATACACAAGGTCAACGATATTTGGATAGGGGTAGGAGTCGTTTGACAGCTCTCTTGACTGAAAAAATGAAGAGAACCATGAAACGATGACGTTCAGACAAAGAGGAGTTTCACTATCTGTTCTTGCACAAGCTACATACACACCACTTGTAAAAGGAAAATGATAACACACTCATTAGGGTAGAAATTAGATAATATAATCTCCAAATTGCACAAAAACAAAACTAATTGCTTTAAAATAGCAAAATAAAACATTTAAATAGTCGTCTAATAGCAAATAACTCTAATTAGACACAAATTAATAGGAAAAAGAACCAAAAAAGAAAATGTTAAATCCTAAATTGTCTTTCAGAAATGCATGCTTCGAGAGTTAGAGCCAAGAGGAGGGGGAGAGATAGTAGAACAGTTAGAGAATTCTGGGTAGAGAAGTCGGGGAAAAAAGTCGCCTTTATTCATCTTCTAGCCCCCTATTTATAGGGTTCTATTTGTACAATTATAGAAAAAGGTGACGGTTATGGAAACGTTGCATTACAATTTGAATGGAATACGACTTTCAGCTGGTCAACATATTCTAAAGTTCGGTTGACTGAGGTGACCGGTCGCGTGGCGATCGCTCCTGTCAAGGTAAAGCTGTTCGGCCGACTAATTGTGACTGGACGTCTTTGTAAGAAGTCTAGGTAGCTGGGACTGTAGGCGTTGTCTGCCGATTGGATTTGCCGACATTGTATGTTGGTTAACTCGATCAAGTGGTCGGTATTCGGATGGCTAATTCAGTTCATGCTCTTTAAGCCCGATGCTTTGATTGTCCGACCACCATCCTTGATCGTTTGATTGTTTTGAGATTTGTGCTGACAGTTTTGGTACATACATATTAGTTTTCTGAGTTTTCCTGCTCCTTGATAGTGACAATTATGATTAGGACGAAGAAACTTTTAAGCAATTAGTGACATCAAAATTGAGAAAATTAATTTGAAATTTAACTTTCCCTTGTATTTCACGCCCATTGAACCATATAAATAAGACAATGGGGTTGACATTTACATTATTTGCCACCAATTTTCTCCAGATAATTGAGACACATCATGGTTGACGGTGCGGGTCAAGACCATGTGGATCCCGGCTAAGGCGGGCTTCTGAATTCCTACTTCTGCAAAGAAGAGAAAGATTAAGAAAGAGAAGTGGCCGAGACCCGAACTTGTGTCGACTGATCAAATCGGTTCATCCGAAGGTCCTGCGGGGCAAATGTTGAAAAACCCTTGCCAGGAAATTGTGGTCCTTAAGCCTAGCATGGGCGTGTGCCTAGGGTCAGCAGGATCTACTCATTGGAGGTGTCGAGGAAAGCAAGAAGGGGCCAAAGGGTGCTGCAATCTCCGACTTTCCTTAGTTGTCGCCACAGGAAGGCGGATGTACCTTGTCGAAAGAGGGAGTAAAGTTTTTGAAGGCACTTTCTTCAATGGATAGATTTTTGGGTACGTAAAAATTTTCTTCGATCGCTGGCGGTTTTTAATAGTCTCTTAACATTATCCCAATGAACACGAATCAGTCAGGTTGGAGGACTGCGAGGACGGTGGACTGTTTAAAGTTGTTATTGAGTCTGCTCCCACTGTTGCGGCTGGGTCACAAGATGTGATTGCTGCGTCCCCTCCCTCGACCGATGCTGGGGAGTGTCAACCGTTACGTTCAATCCCATTCTTTTGACCTCCCAGCAGAAGCCATACAACTGGCGTCAGCTTCCGTCTGAGTTTGCAGAGCGTCGATCTAGTGTAGCCGGTCCTTTGGTGGGAGTTATCGGTCCTTCAGGAGGAGCGGTTGGGGATCTTGTTGAATATTCCGTGCGGGAATTGTCGGCCTGCCTGACAGTCACGAATTCAGAGTTGGCAGAACTTCTGGCGAAGGTCGCCACCTTGCAAAGCGGACTGGCGGAGGTACTGTGTGAACTAAGAGCACTTTGCGAGTTTGATCGTTCTGGGCAAGTTACATCACGATGTTGATCGAGTGGATCAAATTAGATCAAGCAGAGAGTTGGTCCTCCGAAGGTTGACACAGAGGGTGCATGTTCTGACTGAGGCCTTGGAAGACCTGTTTGTAAAACACTTCTGTAACAATGTCAGTTGTATTAAAGTAGTATTTAAATACGAAAAGATGTTTGGCATGACACTTATCACTATGTGATGTCTCGTTTCACGCGTTTGCCCTATAAATTGGAAGAGGGACTTTTTTTTACCCTTTACGCGTTCCAATTTTTTTCTCTGTGCCCTCGATCCTCCTTTCATCTTCCGGTCACCTTTTGCTCGTTTAGACGACTCTCAAATATTCTCCCACCCTCTTTGGCTCTATTGAGTGTGTCAATCATTCGTTCTTGACAAAGAACGATGCGACTTTGCAGAGGAAATGCGTTTTTGGCAACTCACTTGTGAAATTTGTTGGGATCGGCGCGAGCGACAGATGTGGGTATGAATCTGGTCTTTTATCAGGACCGATTAAGTATGGTTTCCGGCTGTCCCCATGTGATGAGCTTTGGAGCATTTTCAACACGTACAAGGTCATTTCGGCGCTAATGTTGCCGAACTCCATAGCCGCGATAATGACCTTCGTTCTTTTCTGTCGTCGGAGTGCATCTAGTGGTCGATCGACCTATTTAGGCACTTTTATTCATTCAAGGTTGAAAAGGAGGCCTTTGCTATGCTTTCGGCTAGAAACTCCATTTGCTTGGGGTTGAAAATAGATAAAAGATTGGAAGAAACTGTTTTTGGTAGGTTCCTGCTCCGGCGTATGGGGGGTTCGGACCAAGCCGTCAGAGCCGAGGGGGGACAAGGTGAAGTCCCCTCTGGAGGATATGCACGTCGTTGAGGCGATGTTGACCGATTTCCATCTCTCAGTTCCATAGTATATTGCCGAGTCGGCAGTCACCTAGGCGTGGGTGAGTTGACCAAGGATCAATGGCGCCTTTCGGACCTCAACGAGGCGGTCCGAGCACGGGTGGCAAAGGAGAAGCTAGTCGCAAAGCAACGAAAGCAGAAGCGTCCCCCGGAGACAGGTTACTCTGTAGAGAATGAGGACCCGCTCCTTAGTAGTGTGGCCTGGAGATATATTAATTCTATGTCTGAAACTATTTTTATTATTCATGATATGGTGACCGACGATGTTACTATTATTGTTCGAAAATCTGGTTCTTATTTTGTCGATGTAGGGGAAGGTGATGGGAGAACATTTGTTTCTGAAGGGACTTCGAACAAAACCTCGCTTGCAGCTCGCTCTTCTTCAAAAGCTAGCTCGTTGATCAATGCTTCATCAACTATCACTTTTTTTGCCGGATTCACGGGTCAGCAGTCCATGCTTCACTGTTCTGTCTGAGTGGGTTAAGGCTGGCCGACCCCTCCCCCCTCGTTTGCGTCATCGTCAAAGGAAAACCGACCAAGAAAATTGTTCGCTAGTAGAAGAAGGGGCCGCCCCTCCTCCCCCTCCGTTGATAAGGAGAAGGGAGGCTTTCAAGTGGGGGCTCGTAGGAGCGGCCGGGTGGATGTGGGTCAGCATCAACAAACGGTTCAGTTTTCTGGACACGTCGAGAGATTGGTACTTGTCATCGACCCAGAATAAGGGTATGCCATTGCTTCTCCTGGAGTTGTGCTCCAAGGAGCTCGACTGAACTCTGGTAAGCTTCAACCGTTGAGACCTTTGCCAAAACGCAGATCGGTTCCTTTTGATGGCGGCGCAAGCCGCCCACTTCCAAGGACTGGCCCTAGTCAAGGCCCGTTGTAAAATTGACTCTCAGGAGGCTGAACTGGAGAGAGTTTCCGAGGACTGGGATCTCCTGCAGCTCAAATTGGATAATTCTTCTAAGGCTGATAAAAAATCCCTCGATGTTATAGAAGCCTTAAGGAGGAGTTTATATTGCTGAAGGACAAGATTGCCTCGTCTATTTCTAGAGAAGAGCACGTGGACGACCCGACGAAGCAACTCCGATGTGGGGTGGACTATTCCATCCAACAATTCATTCATCATTGCTTTGTCGACCCCAAATTTTCTGATCCAGAAGAGTTCTCTGCTCTAATTGCGAACAAGGCTGAAGGATCCTTTGAGGATACAAAAGCCTTGGTTAGCGAAGATCGATGCCACTTATTGGAACCTGGCTCGAAGAAAATTTGTTTTCTTTTTGTTTTGAAAAAGTCGAAAAAATAGATATTTGTAATTCTTTTTTCGCACAAGAAAAAATCTGTTAGTTTTTGCTTTCTTGGAACTTGTTCCGAATCGATCGCGACTTTATTAATTGTGTGCTCGTTTCGCAAGTGAGTCTGTCGCATTAGTCGGTCTACGAAGATATTTAGCCTATCCTGTTTGGTTGGATTGTCACCTCTTGAGAGACTTGAGTCAGAAGCATTCATTATCACGTGCCACGGATCTTGTCGCTAACAAGTGTTTCGATCAACCTCAGGGCTAAATCTCGAAACTTGGATAACATGTAATTTTACGTCGACTGACTGTTAATTAAGGTTTTGTTTGACTCGAATTGTTGATTGGTAGTTAAACCATGCTCTCAAATATTTTTCGTGTCATTCAACTAATATAAACTGAATGTTTGGTCTACCTGGGCGCCTAAGTCACCGCTTACCCTCACCGCATCCGGTCGATTGGATCTTTGCCTCGGCCAGATTTATTCTCGTCGTTAGGCGCGGATCTTGTCGCCATCTGCGAGGGCAACCCCCGGGGACTTGTCTCCAGGATGATTTGCACTATATTTTTTCGCGGATCTTGTCGCTATTGAGTAAAGAACTATCTCTTGGAACTTGACTCTTCTGATCTTAGTGGTTTAGGTTTGCAATGCAAATGTGGCTCAAACCAAATTAATCGATCCATCGTGATCGACCAATATATATATATATATATATATATTTGGCGTACCTATGTCCATCGAGTTTTGAATCCAACCATCGACCAATTCCTACAACGCACTCAATCTAATCGAGTTCCTCGAGCATGGGAAAACAACGGTCGATCGTTGGGTCAGTATTATAGGCTGCATTATTGCAACG
This sequence comes from Papilionanthe hookeriana x Papilionanthe teres, assembly GCA_022702705.1. Classification (NCBI taxonomy): domain Eukaryota; kingdom Viridiplantae; phylum Streptophyta; class Magnoliopsida; order Asparagales; family Orchidaceae; genus Papilionanthe; species Papilionanthe hookeriana x Papilionanthe teres. Next base: position 152,646,340 of record CM040422.1, on the reverse strand, counting down.
CTAGATTCCTTCTCTTTTTTTGTTCTTGTTTTTTTTTTTGGGGGGAGGGGGGGGGGGGCAGCCACCAACCTATCCCGTCTCTGTGTCCAATTGTCTTTTCTTGGTGGATTTTTGGCAGGCTTTTGTCAGGAGACCAGTGTTGGCATTGTTGACCTTACCCTCCTAGATGTTTTGTACCTTTCAACTGAGATGAATAAAATGTCTGGTTTTATTCCGTTGTATTTGCTTGATATCGTGTGGTCAGTCGTTTTGTATTATGGTGTTCAGTTGTTTCTATCTCTCGCTTCTCGGCGGATGTTAAAAACGACTTTCCAACATTGTTCACTCGCGAATGTGTTTTCCAATCCTCGAAAATTGACCACTGTCATTCAATCGACCTAATCGAGTTCCCGAATGTTATTGATGGAGAGACCTGGACTTTGTTTGAGCAAAATTAGTTAATTGTGACTTTTATTGCATCGATTAAATTTACATATTGTTTCAAAGGAAAGAAAAAAACTTCTTCAAATCATCTTCACTCAACCTTCGAGGGATTTTTTCCCGGCGTACGTCTCTAATTTGTAAGCTCCAGAGACTGTTTGGCTGATTACATATTTTACACGTCATGTCTGGTCTAATTTGCCGACTGACAATCCTCAGACGGTTGGATTAATTTTCTCCAAAACTAAATCCCCTGGGTAAAACACCTCTCAAATGTGTTTGTTGAAGTATCGAGCTATTCACCTTTAATCTTTTCCCGTCGAAGAGCTGAATTGGTTCATCTTTCTTCTGCCAGGTCGAGGGCCAACATCGCGCCCTCGATATTCGCCTCTTGCCATTCGGCCGGGTTCTCTGCGAAGAATGCAACTGTGATGTGACTCTTTTATTATGATTGTTGTACTCGACTGGTAATACTGCCTCAATTCAATGAGTAAGCATAAATGGTGTTTGGCTGATCGCTGACGCCTAAACGACGAATGGCAGTAGGTTCGTCCAGTTTCCCTTGGCCCCGTTGACCTTTTTCCTTAGCAAGTTTTGAATGATCTTGTTGGCCGATTCGGCCTGCCTGTTCGTTCGGGGGTGATGGACCGAGGCGAACTTCATATCAATACCCCGAGTTGTGCAAAAATCTCACACGCTGATCCGAAAACTGCATTCCGTTGTCGGTAATAATAACTAGTGGATCCATATGATTTCCAAACAAATAAAGTTTCTCACCACCTTGGTGGAGATCCAAGTGAGCGGTTTAACTTCGATCCATTTGGAAAAGTAGTCGACCACTACTAAAAGGAACTTGCGTTGGCCCTTTGATGGAGAAAAATGATCTAGCATGTCTAATCCTCAGGTGGCAAACGACCAGGGACTCGAAATATGCCGAAGCTTGCGAGTCGGCTGATGATGCAGGGGTGCACACTTCTGACACTGCTCACTTTTTATGGAGAATTCTTCGGCATCTTTGAGAAGTGTTGGCCAGAAATAGCCTTGTCGTTGTACCTGATAAGTAAGGCTTTCCCCTGGAGTGGCTCTCGCATTCTCCAGAGTGTACCTCCCTGAGAATGTCCAGCGCTTCGTCTTCTCTTAGGCACCTCAAGTACACTGAAGTCATTGATTGCTTGAAGAACTTCCCTTCTAGCATCAGATACGACGCAACCTTAATTTTGAATCGCCTCGGGTTTGTAACATCTTCCGACACCGTTATGTTTCTAGGTAGAGGTTTATGAATCCATCTATCTATTCGTTCCTTCGACCAATACTTCCATTGTTTCTGGTTCCTCAACTGCTGGTTGAGTGAGCATTGTGGAGTTCCGCCCAAACAAATGCATTTGGACAAAATATCAACGACGTGGTTTTCCTCGCGAGCCACATGTTTTTTTATTCGGAAGTTTTTAAACCTCCTTATTTCCTTTTGCGTCTTGACAAGTTACTTGGCCAATAGTTCATCGAGTCTTAAAAACTCTTCGTTGACTTGATTGACCACCAACTGGGAGTCCGACTTTCCTAGCTTATTTCAAGGGCCTATTTCATAAGTTCAGTGAAGCCTAGCAATCAGTGCTTCGCACTCTGCTTGGTTAGCTGTAACTACGAATTCTACCGCAATTGACTATTAGAGAGACTCTCCGGCCGGTCTGCTTTGTTCCAGTCCCAACTCGACAGTGGCCCGTTTAGAAGCTCCGTTGACGTGTAGCACCAATGTTCTATTGTTGGTGGGGCTTCCCTCATCTTGTTCTTTGGCCTCAGAGAAGTCTGGCAAAAAATTGGTAATTGCCCGTGCTTTGATAGCCATCCGGGGGACATACTTGATGTCTTATTCGTTGAGTTTGATTGCCTAAAGTAACTGACGAGAATGTTCCTGTTGGGTGAGTATCAACCTTAACGGGTAATCGGTGACAACTCAAATCGGGAGTGTTTGGAAATAGGGTTAAGCCCGCGAGAGGAAATAATTAGTCTAAACGCTAGTTTCTCCATAATTGAGTACGTGCTTTCAACGCCTTGGAACATTCAGGCTATTGTAATACACTGGAAACTGCTTTTCCACATCTTCCCTGACCATTACCGAGCTGACTGCTTCCAGTCAGACTCTGAGATAGAACGACAGTACTTTCGTTGGTTTTGGACTCTAGAGTAGTGGTTGCAATGCTAACGAGTCCTTTAGACTTTTGAATGCCGACTCAAAGTCGGTTGTCCGCTCGAAGTGTTGATTTTTCCGTAGCGCTTTCAAAAATGCCGCACATCTGTCGCTGGATTTCGAAATGAAATGGTCGACTCCCGCTGCTCGGCCGGCCTGTCTCTAGACTTCTTTGGCGGTTCGAGGAGACGACATATCTAGGATCGCCCGAACCTTCTTTGGATTGGCCTTTAAAATATCAATGGTTGGTAAAAAGCCGAGTTTGCTTGTCGATGCCTTGAAGGTATATTTTGAAGGACTTGACTTCATGTTAAAGTTTTTATGGGATTTGAAGGTTTCTCTTAGATCTTTTTTATATTGTTCAGCCAGTTTACCTTTTTATTAGGACATCATCGACATACACTTCAACATTTTTTTCCTTTTGATTTGAAAAAATTATATCCACGAGACGTTGATAGGTCGCCCTAACGCTTTTTAATCCGAAAGGCATTAGATTAAAAAAAAACTTCTTGTGTAGTTATAAAAACAGTTTTTTCCGTGTCGACCAGATGCTTCCTTATCTGGTGATAGCCGAGAAGGCGTTGAGGAAACTCATTATAGAGTACCCAACCACAACGTCCACCAGTGTGTTTATACTTGGCAAGGGATAGATATCCTTCGGGCAAGCGGCCTTGAGGTTGGTGAAATCAACACATATTCTTTATTTGTCGTTGGGCTTTCGAACCATCACTACGTTTGAGAGCCAGGTAAGGTACTACACCTCTTAGATGTATCCTGCTTCCTTCAGCTTTTGGACCTCTACTATTATCGGCCCTGCCAAGGTTCTCGCTGTCGATTGAAGTTTATGTTGCACCGGTTGAGTGAAGGGGTTGATATTGAGTTGATGGCACGCGACGTCGACTGGGACCTCGGTCATTTCCGCGGCTGTCCAACTGAATATTTCCTAATGCGTGCGGAGGTTTCAGATCAACTAGTCCCTGTGTTCTTCATCAATGCTCTCAGTGATCAGAAAAATCTTACTAAGCTCACCTTGTTGGTTGCGGGCACCCTGAGGATGGTCTCACTGGTCTCGAGACCCCCTTATCTCTGGATTTGAATGTCAAACGGCTCATGATCGACACTGATGAACGTTCGAAGATAGCAGCTTCTGGATTGCTCTAGGTTCCCTTAGACCATGATTATTTCTCCATCTCTAGTGAATTTTACAGCCATGTGGTAGGTGGAAGCCACCGCTTGATAGCTATTCAGCAATGGTCGGCTGGAGATTGCGTTATAAGTTGAAGGGGACTCCACCACCAGAAAATCTTTTGTCTTGGTGAACTTTTTTTCTCTCTCACCCCACGAGATGGTCAAAGAAATCATGCCCAAGGCTTCTTTCCTTTCACCGAAGAAACCGAACAATGAGTCGGCCGGTGTTGCCAACCGATCGGTTTTAAGTTTCATTATGTCGAACAACATTTTGAATAAAATGTTCACCAAACTTTAGGCGTCGACCAAGATGCTACCCACCTGATAGTTGTTTATGAGTGTTATAACAACGATCACCTCGTTGTATGGGTTTCCCTTTGGTGGGAGATCTGCATCTGTAAAAAGGATTTGGGGTTGAGTACGAGCGTATGAGGTGAAGGAACATACCTCTCTTGATTGGTGTCTCTTCAGAGCGGACTGTCAGTATGACTCTCTATTTCCCCCGAAGATAGCTTAGATTATCCCGGCCAGGTGGATCTCGTTCGCTCGGATGGGTTCATCCATGGGTTCCACTGCTGGGGCCATCCCCTGTTGCTTTGTGTGTCCCTCATCAACGTCAAACTTCTTCTGTTTCCCGAACTTAATGAGTTCCAACTACCAAAATCTTAAGGTGACAACACTCCTTTGTGCCGTGCCCGTGGTCCCGGTGGTAGGCACAATACTTGTTTGGATTGCGAAGGGCTGGTACGGTTTTAAACGGATGGGCCTTTTTGAAGTAGTCCTTGTTTTGAACTTGTTTTAAACGGATGGGCCTTTTGAACTTGTTCAGCCATCGACACATTCATAGTGTCGAATTTTGCATCTCCCTGTGTATGTGTGCTCGTTCGTAGTACTGAGCTGATCGCTAGTCAGAATGGTACCTCTGACCCCCATTGCCTTGGTTGTTTCCTCAGTTGTCTCGGTACTAAAGGTTGTCGTTTGGTCGACCCTCAGGGGCCTGTTCGCCCTTTTGCCTTTTCCGTCGTCCCAATCCTTCTGCTTCTGCGCCTGGCTGTTGGATGACTCCGGTTTGATTCTCGAGGATTCCATAAGGTCCTCTTCAACGGAAATATGATCGTTGGCAAATTCCAAGACCTTGACGAAAGATCATGGTTTAAGTAAGTTCAGGTCGTATCTGAATCTGCTGATTCCCTATTTCAGGGCAATCCGGGTGATGAGAGGCTCTGGGTTTTTTACTGCTAGTATTTCCTTCTGAAAGCACGTAATGTAAGCTCACAGGCCCTCATTATCTCCCTGCTTGATCTAGAGAAGAGTCTTAATATCTTTCCTTGGCTTCTTCACGTTAGCGAAGTGCGCCAAAATGGGTTTTCTGAATTCGTGGAAGGATGGGATGATTCCATCCGACAAGCTGTTGAGCCATCGGAACGCGGCCTCTTTTAGTTTGGTCAGGAAAAGTCCACACTTCATAACGTTATCGATTTGCAGGACTCCAACCGATGACTCGAAAGAATCCACATGGTCAGTCGTGTGACTCTTCCCCTTGTAAGGATCCAAATAAAACATCCTTAGTTTTGCCAGGGGTATAGTATCTAGGATTTGCCTGGAGAAAGCGCTGTCTACAGGTGGCCGGGCGGGTGCTCCTCGATCCGCCTGGTGCTTGACGATCGTCGCACTGTCCGCAAGTTGGGAGTCCCCTGCCCTTTAGCTGGTCGATCGCCAATCTAACCGTTGGGCATGGATGGATTCTCGCAAATAAATCTTTGGGAGCGAGTTACCCGAGACTCTCCTTCCAAAACTAGAGGTTGATCTCCCCTCCGAATCATCACCACTAGGAGGGCTTCGACTTGGTCCATGATCTGTGTCCATAGTGCCTGGTCCTCTTCCTGAATGTCTCGATGCACTTTCTCTCTATTGAATTCCATGGATTTTATGCCTCTGCGGGGTTTCTCCTTCGTAATTTGCTCCGCTTCTCGTTTGGGGCATGTTTGCGCTCACCGCGTCATCTTTTAGGTTGTTGAATCCTAAATTATATTTCGAAGATGTATGCCTCGAGAGTTAGAGCCAGGTGAAAGAGGGAGGGAGAGAGAGTAGAGCAGTTAGAGAATCATGTGTAGAGAAGTCCGAGGAAAAGTTACTTTCATTCATCTTCTGCCCCCTATTTATAGGGATCTATTTGTATAATTATAGAAATGAGATAACGGTTATGGAAATCACTCTTAATGCAATTAATGTGCTGATTTAATACTAAATTTGCATTACTATTTAAATGGAATACAACGACTATTAGCTGGTCGACATATTCGAGTACGGTTGACTAATACGACCCGTTGCATGGTGATCGTTTCTGCTGAGGTAAAGCCGGTTGGCCGACTTATTGTGACCGGACATTTTTGCAAGAAGTCTAGGTAGCTGAGACCGTAAGCATGATTTGCTGATTGGATTCACTGACATTGTTTTTCGGTCAACTTGATTGATCAGTTGGTCATCGGATGGCTGATTTGCGTCATGCTCTTTAAGCCGATGCTTCAATTGTCCGACCACCATCCTTGGACTTTTGATCGCTTTGAGATTCGTGCAGACAGTTTTGGTGCATACAGAAAAAAAATATGGCTGAAATTGCGAACAGGAGGTATTTGGGTGGAAATCACCATCCCACGGTCGCGGGAACTCAGACTTGCATGGTTCCACAGAAATGAACCCGCGGAAAGCCTCGCACTCATGTCATATCGAGCTCATATTTTCAAAGATTTACTAATATAGCCTAAGCTTCACCTAACTTGACCCTCAACATCCTCCATAATTGTTGGCTTTCGACTAAAACTGATAACTGATCTTAAAGTGATATTCTTTGTCAAAGGCGTTAAATTCAAACTCCTCTTTCATTTGATCTTTCATCTCTTAGTACCTAATGAATTTTAATCGTAAACCCAAAGCCCTGCATGCTCTCTCCCTCTTACCCTAACACTTTGCCCTAATCTCTTTAATAATTTCTAATTCCTAGACAAATACGACCAAATCCCCAAATTCATCAAGTCTTCTTCTATTTACCAAGCTTCGCATAAATCTTGTCAGACTTCCTGTACACATAGATTGCAAATTTTTTTCTTAAACAACCAAGCTTGAAAGATTAACAACTTCTATTCTTTCAGCATCTTCCATCCTATCTTATGATTATCGTTTTTTTTCCTAGCATTCTGTATTATTGGTTATCATAATTGTTTAGCTCAGTGATTCCTATTCACCATTTGTTTCTGTTGAGTATTTTGTGTGGTGTTAAACTTCTTTGTATGCCTTTTTGTTTGAATTTAATTCATGCTACCTTTGGTCTTGCCATCTTCTGTCCTAATACTTTGACGTTAATTTTATTAAATTGCATTTTTTTGTAATATTAATATTTATAATTTTTATTCTATTTTGTGGTGTTAAACTTTTGGTAGGCATAATCTTATAATCTTTGCAAAGCATTTTCTTTCATTCTAACTTGAAAATAATTTTTTGTTATTTGTGCTTTCGATTTTGAAAGTAAGAAGTATTATTCTTTTTCATCTTTTATTATATATTTTTTCTATTACAAGATCATAAACTATCGTGAAATCAAGTATTGCTTTCCCAACACATTTCTATCTCTAATTTCTTTCCACCATGCATATTCGTAGCCCTTTTGACTAGTGCTTACATGTCTAATTAAATCATAACCAATATCCTCTATTTTTATACATGCATTGCAATGATCTATCTATATTTTTCCCTAGTTGATATTTGTAACTATCTTTTTATCAAGCTTGAGGAGCACAAGCACTAATTATAATCATCATGCCTTCACATATATTTAATTAAATTGCAATGATTCTGTTCATAATTATATTTACCTTAACAAATTTTTCTTGAAATTTAATGATGCTCAATGATTGCACATGGATGTTCTTTTTTATGTGATTCTTTATATTATTTAAGGAGACAATTGATTAATGAAAAGAACTTATTGTATATTGATTGAATTAGGGACTTGTATATTAGATAGATTGATACTTTAACTTTTTAATGGCTGTATACTTTAAATAGATGTGCAATCTCCTTCCCACTATAATAATTAAAAATTTAACAAACAATGTGACTGCTTCACTTCTTATGTTGTTTATAAATGTTATAATTTATTTTTTTTCTATCATGTATTTAGAATTACTTCAGAGGCCGTTTGGTTTGTTGAAAGTGAAATGCATTGTAAAAGTTTTATAAAGTACTATCATTACCATGTAGAGTTATTTGGTTCAGGGTAAAATAAGCGTCGAATTTTTTTTTTTTTTTGGATTGCAGTAGAATGAAAACATAGTATTTCAAAAAATATTTTTTTATTCGGCGGCAGCGAGGGAAGGGATCTGTAGGCTGCTAGCGATGACGGGTTGGTGGGCGACAAGAGGATGGTCGACGGATGACAACCGACGATGGATAGCCTGCAGTGGATGGCCGGCAGTAGCGAACGGTCGACCTTGACAACAGGCAAAGGGCAGTGTCGGGTAGGAGACTGCGTGCGGCCGACGGTGGCTGGTGGTTAGTAATTAGCAGCGGTCGACAGCAACTTGCCGATTGTATTTTATATTTTAGCGAACAATGTAATTCAAATTTGTTCAAATCTGTCGAATTCTAAATTCAGTAAAAATAAATTACAGTGTAAACTTTAAATTTATTCATACTTTACAATGTATTTGTAATTCCTCATATAAAACACATAAATTTCGCTAATTCTTATAAATGAATTACAGTACACCACAAATTCACTCAACCAAACGACCCCTCAAGCACTACGGGAGGTTGTTTCCCTTAATTAATATTTCATTTTATTTAAGGAGAAATGTGATATCTAAAATAATGCATGGTATATAGACCATATTCATGTAGATAATAGATAGATGTGCTTCGACACTTTTCATAGCTTTAATATTTAAATAGATAATACTTATCGTACTAAAAGAATTTAAAAAAATTGAGAGAACCGAGTTTGAAATGGATCTCTCTCTCTCTCTCTCTCTCCCTATATATATATTGTTCAAAGTCATAGGGCCTGATTTATTGAAATAAAGCAGTTACAGAAGATTTGAGGATAGGGCCCGGAAGATGAAATCTTACCACTACAATACAAAACAAACAAAGGATACAAAAGACATAAAGGAAAAATGCAATTAACAATGTCTAAGAACGGTATCGCCAAGACAGTACTCTTGTTTTGATTCTTGGCGATCCAGAAAGTAATCTTTTAAGTACTAATCCATTGTCAGGAGTAATTGAGGTATCATCAATTAAGTCTCCAAGTATACTCCCAGGCATCTTCTTCTGTTGAGAAGTGTAAACTTGTCAATTTTCTTCTTTTTTTTCTTCTGATTCTTCTTCTTCTTCTTCTGAGGACTGATCCTTCTGATTCATGGAAGGAAACGCAGGTGCAGCAATGAGTATAACTTCAATGTTTCTTCTCTTTCTACTGAATTTTTAAATATACCGGTCGGACTCCACAACTTTAGTAGCCACAGGAACATCACGAGGAGAAAAGGGAGAAGCTTCCTTTTCCACCTCCGAGGTTCTAGCCACAACGGTAGTCTCAATTCGATCCACCTCTCCAGCAGGTGAATCAGAAGATAGTGAAGGAGTAACAATAGGAACAGGCTCATTAACTCTGCTAAGACCAACTTCGAAAGTTCCTCGCTCTTCGTGAAACAGATTTGGGGGGGGGTAGTGTCGACCAAACCTCTGGTTTTTCGACCTACGAAGTCCTAACATTTTCTTTAGATCTCTTAGTCGGGGGATAAAGTCGCATAGCTATCCCCAGTGTGCCCAAACATTCTGCAGATGAGGACGAGTACAAGCGCTTTGCTCCATAATCACCTCCTGCCAAACAACGTCCTGATCAGAGCCCACCGAAATTCTATGGACATCTGGTAGAGTAATATCTCTCTCAATGAGAAGTCTAGCAGCATCATGTTTAGTCCTGTTATAAGTTGCAACATCCATTTGCGGTGGGGTACTAAGGGCTCTGCCAATTTGAAACAAAACATTCTGATTGAATTATCTGTATGGGAGGTCTGAAAACCTGAACCAAATAGGAACCATAGGAGGTTTTTTAGAGGGGTCAAAATCTAGAGTCCATTTTACAAGCTTCATTTCGATTCGCAACGATGAAACGATCGCTTGCAAAACAACCCAACGATAATCCTCCAATCGTTAAATGAATCAATAGATGTCTTCCATCCAACAGTCCCATCTTCCAAGCTCCAATGAAATGGAGTGAGGCAAAGAAATTCCTCACCAACTCCATTTTAGGATATCCCAAGGCAAACTTATCGATAAGGGTAAACTTCACCTCCTCATTCAATGTATTTAATTCATTCTCTGAAAAAATAATGACATAAGAGCCATTTTTCTCCCCTAGATGGTGAATAAAAGGACAGGAACCTCTTCCTGCCGCAGCATTATGGAGAGCCTGTGGAAACACTAAATATTCAGAGCCTTTTCAAGTAGTCATACCTTTTCCCACCACCCCAAAGAAAGATAGTAGGGCACGCCATGGAAAATCAGCAGTCCCAAATCAAACGTGAGTCGATCAAATCAGCAAGCAAGTTCAAGACGAGCGAACAACAGTAGCAGTTAAGAAACGAACGAGACGCTAAAAACTATTGTAGTAGGCGGCAAAGCATTGCACACTTCGTTCGAGTGACACAGCCTCTGTCGAGCTTTGAACAAGCCCGCAGCTGGAGACGGCACCGCAAGGCAGTCGACGAGGCTGATCGTCATCGTCGTGCACAAAGAGGAGAGGGGAAACGAAAACGAGCTCCCAGAAGATGCGAGACTCGAGCAGGGTGAGCCGAACGGCCAGCTGGACGAAACAAACCACCGCAGACGACGAAGACGAAGCCGACCTTCGTTGTCGTGCAGGAAGATCTCGTCGTGTTCGACGAAGTCAAGGAGAGATCACCGGGAATCGCCATGGCAAAACCCTAGCAGAGCTCCCGCCTTCATATACGGCGAAATTTTTATATATTATATATATATTCTCTCTACATATATATATGTATGTGTGTGTGTGCATGCGTGTGCACGCATGCATGCATGCATATGTATGGATGTATTTATGTATGTATGTACGTTATTCTTTCAAATTGGATGGTATATTCTTTGCCCTTTCATATATGGTGTATAGATGATGTTCAAATGCGTCTTTTCTTTGTTAAACTTTTCTCTTAGTGAATTTACACTTTTTCAATTTTAAATCTCATAATGCCTTGCACCAATATCAAATTAATTGATGAGATGTTTTTCACTAGTCCTTTCATATGCAGATATTAAAAAAAAAAGTTAGGAGACAGCCACCTATTTTGAAAAGGAACCCGTTCTTGTAGATTTGAAAATTTTAAGGGGTGGAAATTTTCTCTCATTGCCTTACATATTGATATAAGTTCGTTGAAAGATTTCATCCCTCCTTCCAAAATATTAATGTACACTTATCTTCAGTTCATTTCTGGGCTCCAACTTTTAAATGGGGTATCAGCATTGCGAATATTGCGGATTTCTCCAAGCCACCTGAGAAAATCTCGTATCCTCAGCAGATTGGTATGGGCGTCCCATTCTTTACTTTTGAAATCTGCCTTCAAATATATGCTAATGCATCTTTTTTACATTTTATGAAGCCGTTACTTGTACTGGAGTTATCTGGTCGCGTTACAGCATGGTGATTACACCGGTAAGCCTTTCCGATGGGCATAATTATTTACTTGCATATAAGAGATTTTTTTCTTTTGAATTTTGTTAAACCAATTGCAAGAGACTTGTGAATTGCAGTCTGTGCAAAGTTTAGTTTGTTGTTGAATATGTGGTAAAGTGAAAACTAGTTCTTTTCTCAAGCTTGTATCATGATTTTTTTTTTAAATTACCTTATGGAAATGCAATTAATGCATTAAGATTATTAAAAGAATTATATGATCTAATGACCAATATAGTTTTCTGCTCTTCAAGCAAATTTCCTCCCTTAATGACATATTTTGAACCTCCTTTTTGTCAGCCTTCCTTGTAGTTCCAGGAAAAATACTACTTGTATTGGTGTCTACAATATTTCTCTTTTTATGAAATATTGGAATGTCATGGAAATTTTCTTTCATTCATTTTTTTTTCTTGCAACTAGCCATTGCCTTAGCATATTACATAAAAGGTGAAGCACATACCTAACGAAAAAATTTATTAATGTGAAAAACTGTTTGCAGATTGGTTATTATTGCTTGCATAGTGAGGCATTATTCTACTTCTTGTGTGTGTCACTATTTGGCTCGGTAGCTTAAAATATTAAACCGGAAATAGATGGTCCGAAGAAGTTTTTAAATATGTTTATTAACATTAAACAATTATAAAACTATTGTTCATAAATTTTCTTTTAGTAATATTTTCCAATGCATTACAAGAGCCACTAAATCAATAAGTTTGTGCTATTCCAAAATAACAATAAATCTTCTATAGTATTTCAACACTTGGAAAATTTAAATACCTATTACTTGTAGCTCGATATCAACAATACACAAATTCTCTTCTCTCATTCATTCGAACTGAAATCCTTTTCTATGAATATTTATTAGATGATGGTTCTGAGTTATAAATATTATTCGATGGATTTATCATAGTTTTAAATCATGATAATTTAATAAAAAAGTAATATTTATATTAGTTATTATTTTGAACCGTAAGAAAATCATAAAGTATCCTTAATTTTCCTTCTTAAAAATATCATGCCGCATATGAGTTATATTAGAACATCCTAACCCTAATACTGCATCAATTGACATCAAACTTTTAGTTTGTGTCAGCATGTTTATTAGAAGTGGGGCTAACCATTAAGTTAGCATTTTGTGAGATATGTTATTTTAACAAATTTGCAAAATCAATTGATTGATTTGTTGAACAAAAAAAAAGTCAATTCTGTGATAACTGTAACATAGTGAAGCGCAATTTTACATATTGGAAAATACTCAATTACATTCATGTTAACTTGAAGTAATTTCTGATCACAATGATAAACCAATTCAATTTAACAGGGCACCTTAAACCCTAAATTATCTATCTTGATAGTTTTCCCATCTTTAATCAAGTGCTATAGTAAGAACTTGCATATAAATGTGGAGGAAAGTAATACAATTTATGAGTTTGATGAAAAGTATGCACTAGTTCATAATTCTTTAAATGTTATGCATTTCATTATAGGTAGTCCTAGGGTTGAATCTGATTTAATGAAAATTATTATTTATCTGACTTATTTTAAACACGAGGAGTTTTGTAAGCTTATAATTGTAGTGAGAATTGCATTAATGTTGTGTTTAGACCTATTTTAGTTCTTATGAATTAGAAGTAACCATACGGACGATCATATGAGGCAGCAATTAAAACTATTATTTTTGTGCCTCAAAATTGTCTATTTCAGATTCAGTTGGCTAACTATTCTAATATACTATGGTCTGATGTGCTGCTATGGGCATTGCTCGTACTTTTTTTGATAAATTTTAGTTCTATCTTATAGCTTTGTTTGATTGATTCACATGTATATGTAAGCCGTTGGTGCACATGCACATGCACATGCTACTAACCTACACACATGCACTACTAGCATGCATGTGCGCACATACACCAACACTCATCTGCGCGCTCACACAGGCCGACCTACAAACACACACACGCCCGTAGGCCAATTTAACGGTCAATGCGCCCCCTGGCAATGCCACAGCTTGCTCTTGGGTTAGGAACGCCTAGGCACCCTAGGCCAACATTGTAGTGCTCCAGCTTAATTTTAGATAAAATTTGGACATTTCCTCCCCACCGCCCAACAGACTTCTGGGCATGAGCTAAAGAACAATTGCCCTATATGATGGCTGGGAAGCTTGTCCTGTTAGCCTAGTAGAAGGGGAGGTTTTGGAGAGCTTTTAAATGGATTGTTCAAAGGTTTTTAGAGTAGGTTTTGAAGAGGGTGTGACGCGGGTGCTCCCGCTACGGGGCAGGAAACGTGAGTGTGGGGGTGTCTCCTGCTACTATTCAGGACTCCCGTGACCATGCGTGCTTTAGTTTTTACACCCAGACAGAATTAGTCCAGGATTTTTTGCTGTTGTGGAGTTGACCTGTCCTCTTGGGCCACTCATTGCTATTCTATTATTATATATTTGTATTCCTGATGTTTTAAGTCTAGTTTTTGGCATGTGTTTGTTTAGGACAGTCACCGGGTCCATTTCTCCCTTGGAGAGTTGATCCAAGGGTTTTGGTGGTGCTCTAGTTATATTTCTCTCCCGAGGTAGTGATTATCTTTTCTATCCCTTTTCACATCCACTGCAGCTGCCCTGAACAACCGCCATTGTTATTTTACTATTGTTCGTCTCCGCTGCCACTTTCCACAATTCGTCTCTCACTGTTGCAACCATTCCAACCGCCAATACTCTCCGCCACTACCTATATGTTGTCCAACCCTCCCCCTTGGGTTTTTAGTCACCCACAGCTCTTTCAATTGCCCTTACCAACCTCCTCAACCCCCTAGCTGTTGTCCAACCCTTTGACCCTACTCTCCTCGCTGTTCTAGCTGCCCAAGCCCATCTCCCTATGCTGCCTTGTTGTTGCTCCAATCTGTAGAAGCTTTGATGAATCACTTGTAAAACAATGCTGGTCTTAGAAATTGCCTCAAGCTCAGTGAACGATTACGGTGCAGTTTAGCTTACAATGGCCTCAATCTTTGTATGGTCCATTTGAATGTCTGCATTAGACACGATATAACATAAAAAACATACTTGGTCCGTTATGAAGTTGCACTTCTTTAGATGGGCATACATATTCTCTACTTGCAATACCTCAAACATTTCCCTTGGATGTGTGAGGGCCCTGACTCTGATCGGTTGTATACCAAAATGTCATCAAAGCAGCCCACCACAAATTTCCCAATGTGGGCCGAAATACCTGATTCATCAACCTCATGAAAGTTTTTGGCTCATTTGACCAGCCTAATGGCATCACTGTCCACTCATATTGACCATCTCGTTTATTAAAAACGGTCTTCCACTCGTCTCCTGGCCTCAATTCGTATCTGATGGAACCCACTACATAAGTCGATCTTAGAAAAAATGGTGGCTCCGTGTAATGGGTACAAGAGATCGTTTAGGCGAAATATCAAAAACCTTTACTTGATGGTAATCTTGTTGATGACCCTATTGTCGATGCACATCCTCCATGAATCGTCCTTCTTGGGTACCATTAAAGCAGGGACTACACATGGACTGATATTTTCTCTGACCAACTCTCTCGTGACGAGATCATGTACCTATCGGTGCAACGCGACCAGATAATTTATGGCATGCCGAATCTTTAGGCGGGCCGATTCAACAATAGGGGGTGTCTACTGCAGCTTACAATGGTCTCAATCTTTAGGCGGGCGAATTCGACAATACTGATCCTGGTATAAGATTTATGGCATGTCGAATGTACATCAGTGGAGACAATCTCTTCGGAAGACTGTCGGTCATCACATCTTGGAAGTTTTATAGTAGTGACTGTAGTGGTGTTGGTATGTCATTCTCCTCAATTTTCTCTAGTAGGACTAATGCCAATGCTACTGGAGCGTCTCGAACTGACTGTATGAAAGTGACCTTTGGGACTAACTCCTCTGTGTTTTCTATGCCTCTTGCATCCTTAACGAGTAACAACACTATGCGCTTCCCATCCTTCTTAAAGGAGTAAGTTTTCTTGAACCCGCTGTGCTGAGTCTTGCGGATGAACTACTAAGGCGTCCTCAACAGAGTATGCATGCGTCCATCGGAATCACATCGTATACTACTTGCTTTATAACTGATCCCCAATAAAAAATTTAACCAAACACTGCTGATCCATGTGTATCTCGTTTTTCTTCTTTAACCAGGTAAGAGAATATGACTACGGTTGTTTCTGCTTTGTCAATCCTAATTTCATCCCCATTAGCGTGGACACTACATTTTTGCAATTTCTACTGTCGATGATCAAGCTGTAAACATTGCCTTTTACCGTGCACTTGATGTGAAAGATACTATGTCAACCAAGATTGATCTCACTTTGGTTTTGACTACAAAACTCTCTGTATGACTAGCAATTCGTCCCCTCTGGAGCTAAAGTTCTTCCTCTGGACTATCTTCTAACTCCTCGTCCTCTACCATCTTGACATGACTTGATCTGTGAATGTGATAACTGGGCTTGTGGGATAGCTAGAGGCTATGTCTCCGTAGCTGTGACACCTGGAACACCTCTTGTCTAGTACTGTACTGGAAGAGTTACCTTTCTTCAGCTTCTTTCCACTCTGATCTGTCTCATCCTGTCTTGTTAGCTCCCCCTAAGTACCTTTGTTGGTCGTGGAAGCTGTCGGTGATTGCC
The DNA here is from genome assembly GCA_022702705.1 of Papilionanthe hookeriana x Papilionanthe teres. Taxonomy (NCBI): domain Eukaryota; kingdom Viridiplantae; phylum Streptophyta; class Magnoliopsida; order Asparagales; family Orchidaceae; genus Papilionanthe; species Papilionanthe hookeriana x Papilionanthe teres. Next base: position 152,630,148 of record CM040422.1, on the reverse strand, counting down.
TGATTGAAGGTTGCTGCCTGAATGAAGATTGCTGTCTGCATTGTTTTTGTTGCCTTTTCACCTTCAAGGCTAGAGTTTGAACATCCCTCAACATTCAATACGACTGTAACTGCAGTACATTGATAATGACGAGCATTAGCCCTCGCCCCCCTACCCCTCCCCCAATTACCAACCTATAGTGTGATCCTCTGGCTTGATTGACTCGCATTTCATCTGTAACTGGTCGAACTGAGCTGTGAATTCCTCCACTGAAATGTCTCTTTGCAGGCGATGGAGTCTCAGAAACATGTTCCATCTGTAATGGAGTGGAAGGTATTTCCTCTGCATTTTTTTCTTCATCTTTCCCACTTGGTAATATTATTATTGTCTTCTCTTTCTCTCTGTCCTTGTAGGTTCTCTCACCACAAAGAGGTGCTTGATTGCTACAAATTTTATCCGCTTTTCCTCTGACATAACTTTATATTCGAAGATCCGTTCAACAGATTGTAGCTAATCAATAAAATTATTTGGATCCATACTTCCATCAAAACTTTTGAAGATTTGTTTTGATGTCAAAGTCCCCTTGTCCGTCATATGTGGGTTCTTCTCTTGGATTCCTCTGATATTGAATTCTGAAGCGGTGTGACCGATATTCATCGTCCCTGATGTCTTCTCTGTGGAACAGATTCAGATCTTCATTCTTATCTCCCTTTCGACTCTCCAGATCACGGTCACGCGTTCTCTCTCCCTGGATTCCATCATCAATTTCCATGAGCCACTGATGAAGCCGATGGATCTCCCTCTGTATCTCATTCTGGGTAGCTTCCGACAGATACCTCCAGGTGACATTATTAGGATTTGGGTTTAGGAGGGGTGGTTGAGGATTAGAAAAGAAAAACTTTTGGTGGAGGAGTAAGACAGAAGCTAGGAAATTTTAAGATAGGACTAGGGTTAGACTAGCTCTGATACCAAATAATACCAAAGTTAAACAAAACCACAGTAGAAATAAAATATTATTACTAAATTTCAAAAAATATAATGGTGTCTCCTCAAAATAAAAATAAAATAACACATAAACGACCCTCTAGAGTGAGAGCGGCAGATCTGGAATTGGTGGTAGGGAAGTGCAACAAATCTGGAAGAAGCTCGTGGTGGTGGCTGCTGGCTGGAAGGAACCGGGGAAAGGGTGGACTGGAGGAAGGGACTGGGGAAAGGGTGGACTGGAGGAAGGGACTGAAGGAATGAGCTGTAGCTTTGGATGGAATTGAAGGTGTTGACGGTCTGTTTGGAAGGGGCAGAAGGTAGGGCGTCCTGTTGGAAGGCAAATGGAGGTGTGGCGGTCTATCTGGCAGGTGTAGGAGGCAGGGCGGTAGCTGGAAGGGAGCCGGAGGAAGGGCGGCCTACTAGAAGGTGTTGGAGGGAGCTGTTTGCGTGCGGTGGACTAGGCAGTGGCTTGAAGAGATGGAACAAGCAGAGGTAATCACCATCTTGGACGAGTTATAATCGGAACACATTCTCTTCGTTGCATACAACCCTCAGAAAGGAGAGATGCCGAGAGGCAGAGAACTGAAATCCACAAACAATAAAAAACTTCATTCTAAGCAATCACACAACATACGTATAATAGATAGTAGATAGAATAGGAAGGGGATCTAAAAGGAAGGGAATAGATGGGGCGTGGGGGTCGGAGGACAAATGAGAGAGAGGGAGGATCGGTTCAGTCTCCTCTTGGACTGAGACTCTTCTTGATGAATTTCATATTTGGAATAGTAGGATTGTTTTTCAAAGAATGTAACATTCATGGAGGTATAGTATTTTTTAGTAATGGGAGAATAACATTTGTATCCCTTTTTGTTAGAAATATAACCAAAGAAAATACATTTGATGGATTTTGGGTCAAACTTATGCGGTTTGGTTGGTGAATGTGAATAAAAGAGACAACAAAATATTTTTAGTGGAAGATTGGATGTTAAAGATTTAACATGAGGGTATATTCTCATCAAAATCTGTAGAGGGGCTTTGAATCCCAGGTTCCTGCTTGACATTTATTAATGAGGTAGTTGTGAGCACAACATCTCATAAAATTTTTAAGACATTGTAAGAAAGTATTATAGACTCAGATATCTCAAGGAGATGTTTATTTTTCCTTTCAACTATATCATTTTGTTGTGGAGTCTCAACTTAGGAATTCACATGGATGATACAATTTTTTGCAAGATATGGTCCAATTATTGAGTTGAAGTATTCTTTTGCATTTTCAGTTTTGAGAATCTGAATTTTACATTAGAATTGAGTGTAAATAATGTCATGAAAGTATCAAAATATTTGTATAATTTCATATTTCTCTTTCATGAGGAATATAACTGGTACTAATATGATCATCAATGAATGAGATAAATCATCTGGCTCCATTAATGGTTTTCAATTTTGAATATCCCAAATGTCACTGTGGATGATAAAGAAAGGATATGAGAGTTTGTACCGAGATAGATATATATATATATATATATATATATATATATATATATATATATATATATATATATATATATATATATATATATGTAACATATTTTACATTGATAAAATTTTGACTATTTATTAATAAAGAAATGTGGGTATAATTTTACAACATAATGAAAGTTGGGATAACTTAAATGATGATGCCATAATAAGATTTTACTTTCAACAGACTCAGACACAACAGACTCAAAAACATGAGAAGAGAATATTGGAAAAGGCACTTGTGTACTAAGAGAATAGCTCTCCTTGAGCAAGTATAGAGCTCGATGCAATTGAGTACTGCCAATCACCTTTTCCGAGTCCACCACCTGAATATCACAAGAGTTAGAAAAAAATTTAGTTAGATAGTTCGAGTCATCAGTAAGTTTGCTAATTGAAATTAAGTTGCAATATATTTGGGGAACGTATAGCACAGGAGAAAGTAAATATCTTTGGAGACTTTCGCTCCTTTCCCAACAATCCTGAAATGAGATCCATCGATAATCCTAACAAATTTGGGATTGGTGATATCTTGGTTGTTGATGAGAGCATGAATGTTTCCAGTCATGTGATTAGAAACACCTAAGTCTATTTTTAAAAATTGAAATACTCCATTGTTAGCAATAATGGATGAGGATATGATACATTGGTGTATTATCATACTGGTAGGCTTCTCAATTGTTCTAGTAAGAAGCTTCTTCAACAACTACAGCCCTTCTTTAGTGAAGGGACTGGGGTTGACCAACACTTCAGAAGATGTAGTAGTATGGACGTTGTTCTTTTGGTCTTTGCTCCCTTGTCCAGGTTTCCAATCTGTAGGTTTTTCATATAATTTTTAAGACTTTTCCTTTGTGTGACCGAGTTTCTTGCAATTTTCACATAAGGGATGATTTTTCTTTAGCTTTGAATTATGGGTGGGATTTTGTTTGTACAAAGCAGAGCTTTCAGTGCTAGATAAACCGACACTTCTTACTTTCATAAACTTATTTTTTCTTTCTGCTCTTCTGACTTTAGCAACGGGCTTCCCTAATGGTCGAGAGAGGTTTGATTCCTATGATTCTTCCTCTAACATCATCTAAGTTCTTATTTAGACCCATTAAGAACTTGATCTTCTTCTTTTTCACTATTGTGTTATACATCTTGAGGGTACTTTCATACATATGTATCATACATATCTAATTGTAACCAATACTTGGATAGTGTGTTGAAGAATTTAGTAACACTTAATTTTTTTTGTCGGAGCTCATGCAGTTTTGTCCCAATCTCTTAAACAATTAGACAGTGTTTTCGATACTCGAATAATTCTCACAAGCTGCTTCTTGAATCTCCTGTGTGGTTCTGTAAAACAAAAAAAAGTTTCCTACTTCTGTGGTCATAGAATTTACCAATCAAGACATGACCATATGATCCTAGATCTTCCAAGAACGGTGTTTAGGATCAATGAGCTTAGGAATATGCCCTCTCTCATGAGAGGTTCCTCTTTTCCTTTTCCACAAATGTACATAAACACAAATTGAGACCATTGAAGGAAGTTGTGACTATGGAGTTTATGGTTTGTGATAAAGGTAGAGAGTTCTGGGTCTGTTTGTAAAAATTTCTGGTCCTTGATTTAGAACTAATCTCTAAAGTAGAGCTTGAGATCTTCATTCCGTACTTTTTCATAAACCATACACATGTTTAGGGCTCGATAAAGGAAGACCTAGTTGGCTCATGCTTGTTGTGATCCTTTAGAAGGGGTGGTAAGGTTGTTAGAGGGATGGCTTATAGGTAGAATGACAGCTGCATAAAAAAATAGCCGGAGAGTGCCAACAAATGAGGTTTGTCTCAGGGACAGCAATAGAATGTCGTCAGAGGAGGGGTTCCCGCTATTGCAGGATTGCTAAAGAGGCTCTGGAGGCTACAGGATCGTGCAGAGGGTGGCCTGCAGGCTGGTTGAAGGGATTCCAACAACTGCAGAGAGGATTCTGTCTGAAAGTAGATTGCGACTCATGCATACGAGTGAGACGAGCGAAGCGAAGGGTTCTCTGTACACAACGATCTATCTTCTACAAATAGATTGATCGGAGGTGGAAATAAGGGCTTCGATTCGATCACATGCGCGTAAGAAGGAGATAGACGACCCCAACGTCTAGTCATCCAGAAGCAGACGACACCAAAGTCTAGTGGTCCAGGCAACCCAAACGAAACCAAAAACGAATGATGCTAACATCAAATATGAATGACACCGACAGGAATGCTCCAATGTGGCTCTGATATCATGAAGAATATTATATTATCTTATTTATCTCTTTTTAAATTACTAACTTTTCCCTTTATTATGTGGGGGACGACTAGGCGAACATAATTAAGTTTATTATAACTTACCAAGAAGCAAAACAAACATAAAAGGAAAGACATGCAAGGTAATAAAAAGAAATAAAAGAGATTAAAACTGAAATAGGAAACTCCCAGAATTCACAGTTGGGATGGATATTTTGGATTTATTTCAATTAAAAATGCATTCTTTTCACTTGGTTTTTTAATTTAAAGTTCGATTAAGGTAATTAGAAGCCAATTTTTTGTATTAGTTCAGGCTATAATGAGTGTCGACTAGTGAGGTTTGTCACAGGGACAACAATACAAGGCCGACGGAGGAAGTATTCCAACTGTTGTAGAGTTGTTAGAGAAGCTCCAGAGGCTGTAGGATCTAGCATAGGAGAGCTTGCGGGCTGGCTGAAGGGATTCCAACAACCGCAGGGAGGATTTCGTGTGAAAGTAGCTTGCGACTCATGCGTACGAGAGAGACGAGCGAAGTGAAGGGGTCTCCGTACGTTGCGACCTATCTTCTGCAAACAGTTCAATCAGTGGAAGTAAGGGCTTCAACTCTTGGGTCACGTGTGCATAGGAAGGAGATAGACGACTCCAACGTCTAGTGATCTAGAAGCAGATGACAACAAAGTCTAGAAATCCAAACGACACGAACGAAACCAAAAACAAATGAGGCTAATATCAAATATGAATGGTGCCGACAGGAACACTCTGAAGAGGCTCTATTACCGAGAAGAAAGCTGGAGAAATTATATTATCTTATTTCTCACTTTTCAAATTACAACTTTTTCATCTTATTATATGGGTGACGATTGAGCAAACAGAATTAAGTCTATTATAACTTACCAAAAAACAAGACAAATACGAAAAGAAAGACATGCAAAGTAATAAGACAAGCATAAAAAAAAAATAAAGCTGAAATAGGAAACTCCCAGAATTCACAGTTGGGATGAATGTTTTGGATTTATTTCAATTAAAAATGTTTTCTTTTCGCTCATTTTTTTAATTTAAACTTGGATTAAGGTATTTAGAAGCCAATTTTATGTACTATTTTAGGGTATATTGAGTCTATAAATAGTTATGCCAAGGCATGTAATTTATAACTTTTTCTTGAATAAAATCTTTTCTTAGTTTCAAGTTTGATACACAACAACAACAACAAGCCTTTATCCCACTAAGTGGGGTCGGCTACATGAACCTTATGATTGTAAGTCGGATGTTTGATTTTATTAAAATGCTGCACGAGTGTAACCATCCAACTTTGTGGGAATCCGTGTTCCAACGTCAAGCTTGATTTTTTATTTAATTACTTTTGTTCTTTTGTTTTATTTCATCTACATTGTATGTCATAAACTTCTTTGTTATTCTTTATTTTAAAATGTGGTTGCATTATTTTGAGGCTTTGGTTATTGTCATACTCAATAAATATATTGAATCTAATAAACAGCCTAAGAACTTAAGACACAAAGTATGTGGGTTTGTCTACATGATATACCCACTTGATTGCACTGATATATTCGTACATTTGTTGTGATCATCTTGATGAACACCACAAAGTTTGTTATCTTAAAATCAAATAGTGAAATACACATGTTGTGTACTCAATAGTCATCTCATCGCGAAACTTGGAAGACAGGACCAATGGTTACTCAGCATGACTGAGCTTGTTTGCTTGTAGGATCACCAATATTTATTCATCATCCAAATGGTCTGAGAATCAAATGATGGAGAGATGTGAGGATGTAGATTCAGTGAAACTCGCTCACACCGCTTTTTGTAGATGCCATCCATCGCTGTCCTACAGCTCTTAGAATTGTGGGATAACTTATTCTTTGCCGACATTGCCTTAAGGTGACCTTATGAAAGTATAAGCAAGAGGACTAAACTCTATCAATGCATAAAAATTATGATGAGTTTTTTTCAGGTAAGTGAAGCGGATGTGGGATGTGAGTACGAGCATTACATACAAATGAGATCTTTTTGCCAACAATAGTCATTCATGAGATTTGAGTTTTATTATTTGTTCTTAAATTAAGCTAAATTTTGAGAGGCAGTGATTTTGAATTCTTATCCAGTGATAATTAATTTATAGATATGTGCTTAAAAAATGGGAACTGTAAATATGTCATTTTATTTCATACATTATTGAATTATTTCAGTTCTTATGGGTAAAAAGTTGGATTTGTGACTAATGGAGGTTCCTTTTTTGTCTTTGAATTGAGAATTTTCTCCCCATTTCACTTTTGATTTTGCTCGTGCTTGTTCCGTTATTGGGTTTTGTGGTATGCACCATAATTCCTCAAATGCTCCTGTGACTTTGAGCTGTGCTTGATGCGTGACATGTCTTAACTGCTCTGAGTGTACTGTCTTTGATTCTTTTCACATTCTATATTCGATTTTGCAGTCTAGTTTTATTGCTTGGAGTTCTACTTTTTGGCTTTAAATTTGGTTCTTTGCAGAAAAACTGGAACCTTTTTAGTGTAAATGTTGCAATGGCTGGCACTGGACTCTATCAGCTTTCTCGCAAAATCCAGTAAGATGGCGCTTTGTTTGATTGAATTCTTTTTCTGCTTGATTGTTTTGTTAGGGATTGTTTCAATACATGAGTACATGTTTTATCTAGGCAAATCAGGCTAGCTTAGATGTTCAATGCTATCTGCAATAAGGCAACCTCTCATCATATGTGGTCTTTTAAATGGAGTAAAGTGCCAAATTGTCCCTTGACTATTTAGATGGGGGTCACTTTAGTCCTAGAGTTTATAAAAATACTAATCCCCATAATCTTTTAATGGAGGCTAAAATAATCCTTAGTACTAAGGATTATTTCAACCCATATTAAAAGGGTTTGAGGACTAAATTAACACTTTATAAACTCTAGGACGAAACTGACTTCTTGCAAAGAATCGGGAGTATTATTACACTTTTCCTTCTAACTGCTTTAATGTTCTCATTATAGACCGGAAATTTTCTATTAGCCATTAACATGTGATCCTCTTGGATCGCTTGAATATATTCTTAACGTTTTAAAGGAATGTTTAGTTAGAATAATTCTTTGTTGCCATATGCATATTCAAAATTTGCCTTTCAAAAGGAAAGTTTTCAATCTCGAATTACTTCAAAGAGTATGTTTGTTTGTTTTTCTTTAATAGCCATTATTGTTTATTCGAGTGGCTGATTTCCACGTAGGAATAACGTGTAATATATTTTTATGATTTCTTTCACGAGTGCTTAGCAAAGAAAGATCTGCAAGTTTGCTTCAATTGTTAGTATGATGTTGATGAACCATTATGTTCCATTAGGTCATCTTTAATAATTTTACCCCTACCATCCCTTTCCCATAATTATTTTTCACTCTTCTTCCTAATTTTACAAAACATCTACCATAATAGTCTAATTTCTGTCGCACATCAATTTGGTTATCATTAACTTCATCTCCCATGACTTCTCCATACAATGTAACTTCCTATTTCAGTTCAGACATTACTTAATATCAAAGTTGCTATGTTGGACTCTGCATATAATTATCATGTTCATATACCCTAAGTTGATATTTCAAATAAATAGTATTTCTTTGGCTAGTATTAAAGATCTAATTTTTTTCTTAATTCTTCACTTTCGTGTCGCTAATCAGAATTTTGTCACCTTCAAATAACATCAAAGATTGTTCTATTACAAAAAGAAACACATTTATTGTTGATCCTTGATTTTATTGTAATATGATTGAAAACTCTTTGGTCATCAAAACTATCTTAACAAATTTGGAGGAAAAAAAAGAAAAAAAACCTGAAGCAAGCTTAACATTAATAATCCAAATGTTACATTCCCCTCTAAATATGGTATATCTTCTCGCTTGTAAATTTTATAATAATATTAATCTTTGTAGCAATTAAATCTTATTGAGACATTTAAGTTCTTGACATGCTTTTATAGGTGAGAATATTATTTTATGCTAGCAAAATATTTTATTTTAGATAATTAAACATTGTTAAATAAAGAAACTACTAATACAACTAAGGCTCTTCTTTTGTGCTGCTGCTTTTGGTAAAGCTGCTGTTACACAACAGAAATTTTTTTGTTAAGAGACTGCTTTCAGGCCTTGCTGTAGCTTTTTTGTTATAGCTGCTGTTACACAATGGATATTTTTCTTCCGTAAGGCTGATTTTTAAGCATTTGCTTTTTCATTGAGTAGGCAAAATCAGAACCCAAACATAGCAGAAAAATTCGTGCTTCTGCTTCTCCATGAAAAAAAAACTTATAAAAGCACAAACAAACAGAGCTAAAACATTTGAGACTAAAATGAATAGAATTTCAAATTGAAGCAAAAATGTGTTTGAAATAAAGTGAAGTTTTCCACGGGTTCCAACACTTAGGGTCTGTTTGGGGCAACTACAGTTTATTGAAAAACTTCACCTGAAAAATAATATAATGTTTAAAACGCTGCGGCGGCAATCATAATTTTTTTTAAAAAAAAGACAGATTGCAGCTAGAAAGCTAACACCGCACCTAATCAGGATTGGTGGGAAAAGTAGATTTCAGCAGCAGCTTTAAAAGCTGTCAAAATGCAGTTTACCCAAATAGACAAAACTGCGGTGGGGTGTTGCACCGCCACCGCACCACCGTCCCAAACTGACCCGCATAAACGTGAATGTTCTTATGTTAAGATTTATTACTTTGTAGGGGGAACAAATCTACAAAATATACTCTTTTTCCCAAATAAGTTTTCATACTTCTAAAACAAATCCGTTTTTTGGGTAAATTTTTTTTTCTTCTGTGAAATACAAAAATCTTGCCGTTTAATTTCAGTAAGTTGTGTTGCTCTCAGAATACTATTTTTATGGTTCATTCACCTTGAACTTTCTCAGGAAGGACTACTCTGATGGGAAGGAAGAAATTGTCATCGAATGAAGAAACACTTTCCCTCCAAAATGGAGAAATCTTAGAAAATATTGTTAGATTTCTCAATGTGCGACTGTTTCATTTTTCTGGAATGTAATTTCTGTATTTCTACTTGTGAGAAGCTCAATTATGCTATGAAATAAGTCATGTAAAATTATTGGCTTCCAATGCTTCCTATGGCTTATTAGCCAATTAATTCTGTTTTTACCTTTTTTATGCCATAAATATTACTGATAAAAATGCTGATTGGCATACAGAAACAGAACTCTGGTTGGGAAAATTGTGAAATGCTGTGCTTTTTTTTGCAGAGGAAGATGATATTATATTTAAATTGTTGAAATTATTGCGTTTTATGCAGACATTTTTCTTATTTTTTGTTGCATGATTTTATATATATATATATATATATATATATATATATATATATATATATATATATATATATATATATATATATATATATATATATATATATATATGCTTTATGATGCTTTCTGATAGCTAAAGTTCATCTTTTTTCTTATGATGCAAAAGAATTCTGAGAAAGGTGAATGGGTGCACATAAATCCAGAGGGAAATCAAACTGGATGAGGAAGTTTATGAATGATTCCCACAAACCCAGTTATACAGAAGAATGTTGTCATTATGCATTAAAAGATCTCAAATTAATGAGACTGTTTTTTGTTGCGTCTAAAAAACTAAAATTAAATGAATAGAATAATGATCAATATTGAAAAAATCAAACAATTTGTTGGATCCTAGAGAGAAGTGCTTAATAATGAATAATAATTTTAATTGTTGTTTAGTAATTTTTGGAAAAAAAAATCTCTATTTATCAAAGAGAGGGTATAGGATGTGTAATTACATGTTTGACACCGCTTTAATGGAGAGCATTACAGGGCATTTTATAAATATAAGCTTGCCATTCGGAAAGGATCGTTCAATTGGCTATATTGGGTTGATGTTGTCGATCGGCCTTGGATTGGCTTTGGATTTGGTTAGGTCGGCTCGGTTTTGAGGGTCGATTAACCTGCTACTATTATTGACTCCTAGCCCTTGAATTAGAAGCTCAAGCCTCCAGAATATGAAGAGGTTATCGGGTAAAGGGTGAATCATTGTAATTTGATGGGTTGCTCATACAGTAAAGAGAGTGTCTTTTGGGATGCTCTTGAACCAACTCATTATCGATCCTTGGTCCTCGTAAAGTTCCAAAGGGTGGGTGTTTGCGAGGCGATTGGGGGTTTGAACTCTTTTATTAGATTGGGTTGTTGTGAGAGGTGGCTTGATGACTTTGCTTGATTCAGTTGATTTCGACCTATGGTCCGAAAGGCTTGCCCTTGCCTTGCTTTAGGGTGGTTGCACTTGATTTAATAGATCCCTTGGCCTTAATCTAATGAGCCCTTTAGTCTTCTAATGATTAGCTCTTCTTGTTGTATTTTTTTTTTTTTCTCTCAGTTTGTTGGATCTCCTCGAGATTTGTGATGACATATCTCTGATCTACACGATTAGAAGTATATTTCATAAGTCCTTGGAAAAATGATGGGCAATATTATATTATGTTTCAGTTTCAATATTTAACATGATTGTAAGGTGAATGTCCACAGGGTTTTTATATCCATATTATGATATCTGAATATTATATAGTTTATTTGTACAGGCGTTTGATGAAATGCAGCATATGGCTTAATATTAAAATAATGATATTTTTGATGTGATATGAATGATATTATTGATATAAATGTAAAAAAAGAATAAAATGTATGTGTTCTCAAATACATAGAAGTTGGGTGGTATGTTTGTAAATGTCTCAAAATTCTTTTGAAAATTTGAAAAAAAAAAAGTAGAGATTTTATTCATTTTTTCAAATGTTTAATAACTAGTTTGAAGTGAAATATTCACACTATTAATAACATTTAAACATTTGAAGCTTCACATTACTTTCTAAAATAATTTGTTATATGAATTCCTTCACTGTAGCACTCAAAACGTATGCATTGTGAAAGATAGTAATTAATACGCACTTATCCGCAACATAATGATTGAAGATGTAATTTCTTATTATGAGGTCATAAATTTGAATCACACGTATTATTTTTTGGGCTCACATTTGTGATGAAAAAAAGAAGTAATAATTAGTTTAAACTTGAATAAGTAATAATAACATTTTGAACAAAAGTGTTCATCCTTGGATAGAAAGTGGGGTTGGTAAAGGTAGTAATAATTTTTTTTGAATGGCTATTTATATGATGATTAGTTTATGAATGACATGATATTTTCATTACGACAATTCAAATTATAAGAAGTATCGTGCAGTTGATGGCGTGGATTGCACCACGCCTCGAGCGCATGACGTGATGTGATCCATACCATCATCTACACGTCTAAATGATGAACACAATATTTTCTCTTATAAGAGTGTTAGATAATGCCATTAATTTTGATTGAAAAATCAGAATTTACTATATAGATATAGGATTTTAAAATGTAACAAATAGCGACGGGCATAGAAGTTGAGGAGAAAAGGAGGGGTTTGACATAAGTGGTGAGAAGCCTTTTTCTATTGCTAACGAGCATAGAGGTTGAGAGGAGACGGAGTATAAATTACAATACTAAGAAGATAAAGGTGAGAAATATATTTGAAGATAAATATTTATAAATCCTATTTCTGTAGGCAAACAAATACTAACAAATATTTATCTCTTAACAAATATATATATTTATCTATTAGAAAAGATTGATTAACGGGCAGAACAACCAATCAACCCTATGAGCTCGCAATCTTGCTAGGTTTGGGACGTGAGCCAAATTAATTCGAGTACCACCTCTATATAACGTACAACCAGCTTGGAGGGGATTTGAACCCCCGACCTGAGGAGACTTAACAATGACGAGCAGATGTTCCACCAGCAGGCCGAGGACGTGACTCTCTCTCTCTCTCTCTCTCTCTCTCTCTATATATATATATATATATATGTGTGTGTGTGTGTGTGTGTGTGTGTGTGTGTGTGTGTGTGTGTGTGTGTGTAGATATATTAAAGCCTACAATAGTGAGCCAATAAGGCGAGATACATTGGACAGATAAAAATGTTTATCTAATTATACTTGAACAGAAAAATTGTTATAAGGTTTATCTCTCTAATTAGAGATCATCTCAAGCAATTTGAAAATTAGTGATGTCCAAATAAAGACTAGTAATGGAACTATATAGAAGCTTTATATTAGGAGGGATTTCAAGTCATAAAGAGGAATTTAATCTTGATTTAAGAGCATGTGAGGTAGGTTATATATTAGGTTTTTTTGCTCGATCTGATGCTTGAAAAGTGACCAACGGTGCTATGATAAGAGCATATAAAAGTAGAATATACTACGTATATGACATTAAATATACCAAAATACTGAGAGCGACTAAAAGATGTATTATTGGTGATTCTAAAAGAGCAATACAAGATATAACTTTTAAGTTGTGTGATTTCAAAGGGGAGATGGACATTACAAATGGATGATATTTCAGAATAGCAAGACATCATAATAAGACAAGGATAGTGCTAATGAATGGTAGTCTTAACTCTGATCATGAACCAAAGTATTATAAAGTCACAATCAACTCTTATAGATGGGGAATAGCCCAACCCAATTCATTCAATAGATATTGAGGAACTATATCAAATTGACTATATAACATTGAGAAGAATATCAATTCATTTGTCTAAGTATCACATGCCTATATTATTTAAAATAAAATTATCCTCGATTAATTTAAAATCTATAGAATATGAATTTGATCAAATACCATTTTTTTAATAAAGAAGAAGGCATCTAAATTAATGAAACAAAGAATTAAATGATAAAAAAATTATTTTATTACATGATTTTATAGTTTATAATACAAAATAATCGATATAAAAATTCTTACAATTATCTTCTCAATAAAAAACATTGTCATCATGCAAACATATATAACAATAATACTGAAATTACTCATTATTATTTCATTCCAACTTTTCTATAATATTATCACTAAAATAGATTAATTCTACTCTAAGAACATGATAACATCCCCTATAATATTTAGCTTCAAATCATCTACATAAATCACTATTAAATAACTTTTAGCTAATATGAAAACATAATAAATCTATTTTCTTGGAACTAACAAAACATATATTATTGAGTAAGTGACAAGTTAAATAGCCTACAAATCCTACCAAATAAATTAGTAGAAGACAAAGAGAATAGTATGTATATTAATTATACTACAAATTAGATCATATAAAACTATCTCCATCAAATATTTTACATTGTGCATTTCGTCTATATCTACTTGACCATGTATTATAACATAAGTGTAATTGATCATACACATGTAATCAAAGACAAGAATTAATCTAAACAAAAAAGATAATTAGTCAAATAGAACAATAATTGTGGAATCAAAGTTAAGCATTTATTTTAATATAAAAAGGTTGAGTTACCTAATTTGAAAGATAGATTCTATTATACATGTTTGCATAACTTGTGTTTATATGTATGAAGTTAGGTACATTCTGAGAGTTATAAAGAGAAGTCATTCTTTCTTTTTATCAGAGATTGACCATATAAAACTGATTTTGCAGTAGAAAGATATATATATTAATTAAAAAAAATGCACAAAAAACTGATTTTGCAGTAGAAATCTTCACAAAAATACACAATATACTTTCAAAATTCTTTATTGAATCGATCAATCTCTGTCAATACATGCAATTAATAAAGAGTTTATGCACACACTCTGCCAATTCTACCACGTACATATATTGTAAGTTCATCATAATTTTACTTCATTTACAACCAAACTTATATACAAACCTAATACATTTTCACATACACATCATACAATCAGTTAAAAAAAATAAAAAAGGATTGGTCAGGATGTATAATTTGAGCTATATGTATATGTTTTCTTTATGTTCTAATATCTTCCGCTTATATCTTCATATATATTCCTATAAAAAGCTCACTGAACCAAAGCCATGCATAAAATGATCAGAAGAGCTATGACCACCTCCATCATGCTCTCTATTTATGTTGTAAGACATAACAGATGAATTATAGCAATCTACAACATTTTCATCCTTGGGTTGCTCCTTCAATGTCATCGAGCCGCATTGTCGCGGCTGCGTCTGATAGAATATCTTTGACACGACGAGCTCTCCGTCTTTCTCTTCTTCATCAGAACCCAAATGATATTGATGCATGACCCAATTAGTTTTTTCAGGTTTTTTAAGCTTGCCATAGTTTGTGTAGAGAACTAATATTTTCTTGTGGCCCTTAACTTTTTGTTGTTCAAAGATGGGTCTAGTTTTGCCTGTTTTGTGCCAACGGGTCTCACCTTCTAGTTCATTTGAGTTCACTTTTCTTCTTTTACGGTTGCCTGTGGTGTAGGCTTTGGAAGGCCGGTGGAAGAAGTGGCGAATGAGACCATCCTTTGTTACTCCTATCATATAAGAGAGCAAAATATATGTCATGTCAAAGTTTGGGTACTAAGACTTAATGATTAACTATATTATATATATAAGAAGTGTGGCCAACAATCTACCTTAGCTGTTGTTTTTTACTTTGACTTTTATGTCGTTGAAGTTTTCGAAAGGATTATTTGGTGTTAAGTATTAAAAATATTAGAACTTTTGATTCATAATTAACTAATCATTATTCTTGAAGAACATATAGATTGCTTTCCAAGCAACATAAAAATATTATATATTTATAGACTTTATAATAGGTCAAGCCTTAAAGTCTTAATTGTGATTGCATAAACAATGAAGTTACAAAGTGAGGATTTGATTTAAATATTATATATTTATTTTAGGTACAATTATATATATATATATATATATATATTAAAAAAATCATAGTCGGAGGCTATTATACGAGCCCTCAACCACCCTCATGTGCCTAACTATTTGAGTACCGCCCTCACTACCGGTAAATTGGCCAGAGGGGAATTCAATCTAGTGACCTGAAGGGACTTACGACCTTCAAAGAAGCTACTCTACCAACAGGTCATAGCTGGCGGCACACACACACACACACATATATATATATAATCATTTTCCTCCAAAATTGAGGACATGGAAGAAACGTACATGACAAGCATGAAATATGGAAGATTGGAAGATGATTTCCAAGATAAAAGTAAGAGGAGCCTTAAGGTGTTGTAGTTATCTTCAAATGATTTCTTGTTGATCCATTTGATTGTTCATTACAGAGAATAAGAGATCGAAGACTAATTAAAAGCCTAATATAAGCCTTTTTGTTGACATTTGACTTTGTCCTTGAAACTTATAAAGATCTTGTGGGTGTTAATAGTTGGTCGGGTAGGTGTCAATCACATGATGGGGAACCTTGTTGGTGAACAAAGACATCAAGGATGATGTCAACACGATTATCAACCATGCAAACAATGGCTTACTTCAATGTTGGTGTACTGATGACATGTGTTTAGTTTATTGGAAATAGCATACCTAAATATTGATGTTTGCCTATCTAGGTCGACCTTGTAAAAAATTTGGTACATAAGTTAGTGTTGATGGTTTGCATCAACTTTATAAATGATTGTGCATGTTAATGGTGTGCATCGATCTAGTTGAAAATGCTCATGTCAAGTGTGACAATGATTGTGTATCAATGTTAATTTGGATGGCTATGGCATGTATTCATGATGTTAGTATCAATAATTATACATTGACCTTAATTATTGGTGAAATTCAACTTTTGGGATGACATAATGCATTGAAATTTTTAATGATGTGTGTTAGCATTTTTTTAACATGTATTGAACTTATTGGCAATGTCATGCATTGATATTGATATTGATATTGATGGAATGCATCAAGTCTTTTTGACAATAGAGTGTATTAGCATTCTTGTTGATGAGATGGGTTACTTTTGTTGGTGATACTATGATTAATATTGTTTATCACTAAACAAAATAAAGTTGAATAGGAGATAGCAAACACATTGTAGTAATTCGTTGATGGCAATCACCAAAGTAAATTTTTTATGTCCATTGCTAAGGCATAAATCTCTTTAAAGCTAAAGTCTCATTCATATGAAAATTGAGAGTTTTATTATTAGGGTTTTTAAGTGAGATTTTGTTAATTATAACAAAAGTTTTCAAACACGGCAAAAGATATATAACTTGTGTTGATTTCCCTTGATCTTATAACATATTTTAGGCATTTAAACGCATTAATGATATTCAAAATGATTAATTTTTGGCTTGCTTATCTTCTTCTATTGAAATGTTTGTTTTGACTATAAAAAAACATATATAACTTGTGTTATTTTTTTTTTTTGCTGATTATTCTTCATGTTATTAATTAAAATAGGCTCATGTTGTCAATGAAGAGCTCTAAATATTGTATAAATTTATCATTAAATTTTAATCAATATATAATTTACTAATTTATTTGCATCTTCTGAGTGTAACAAATTATTTTAAATCCTTAGATTAAACTCCAAGTTGCCAACATAAATTCATATATTCTTAAAGATATATATAACATCTTTGTATATATAGGTTAATTAATATTAAATTGATTTGATGGTAATTAATTAAATAATAACACCTTTAAAAAAATTAAATGCTAACCTTATTCTTTAATTGAGATAAACATTTATAGATTATTACTTTACTTAAACGTGGAAGACCATATGTCATTGAAGCATTCCAAAGAAATACTTGGTATAAATATAATTAAATTTCTAATATGTAATTAATAATTAATTTTTATCTTTGAGAACTTAGATTGTCTTCCAAGCAACATATATATATATAGTTAGATACGTATTGTAAATTCCAACTAGATAGTGTATATTACAAGCAAAAGAAGTTTTAGACTGAATTTGTTCTTTATTCACTTTATATCTATATATATCTATATATATATATATATATATATATATATATATATATATATATATATATATATATATATATATAAAATGAAAAATTAATTAAATACCTGGGAGCTTATAAGGGTGAGTGTAGCAAATCCCATTGTCTCCTTCTATGGTAGGAATGAAATCATCAATAAGGGGATGCAGCTTCTGGGATTCAGGCCTAACCTTCCCCTCCAAATGCCCAAGCAGCTCCTGGTCCGTTGGATCAAACTTCACCCCGGCTGGCAGCCCAGGCAAATCCTGAATCAATCCACTGCTTCCCTAATTCATTCATCCAATATCAATTTAATCATTTTATTTTATTTTTAATTTTTTGACAAATTTGATATATATGTATGGGAAACATTGGATTTGTAAATTATCAATGTAATAGAAAGAAGATGGGATAAATATGAGATAGTATGACTTGTTTACGTTTTTCAAAATGAATTTATGAAGATATAAATAGATTTATATAAAAGATAATAATAATATTCATTGAACGAGCCCCAAATATAAATGTTATGGATAGTAATAATTATATGATATTATAATAACTTTTTATTACATGCAAAAATATACGGATATAATGATTTTAATTTACTTGGGATCAACTATGCAATAATGAATTTTCAATAAACATAAATTAAAGAAATATATATAAATTTTTCGAAAAAAATTTAATTATAAATCATAAATTTATCATAATAATTACTTTCACTCTAAGGAAAACTTTCCAGTGAGAATATATAAATTATATCTATATATATATATATATATAATCCTAAGCATAAACACTTTTTCCAAAATCTTGGAGAATAAATTATTAGGATTAATTAATAATAATATAGTTTGCTTAACTTTTATTCCCAAATATGAAGTCAGTTTTACTTAAAGTTTTTTGCATCATTTTATCTTTTTTTTTCATGAATTAACAGGTCATGAAAATTATTTTTTGAACTTTTGATAATTAAGTTTCAAATTTTCTTTTATAATTAACTTGATTTAAGCAAACAATATTATTAATTAAGCCTAATTATTCCCCAACAATATTGGACAAAGCATTTATCCTTATGATTTAGTATATTTATATATACTAAATCCTTTAAATCATTTAATCATAAACGTTTAATTTTGTAAGAATACATAATATTTTTATTATGGTAACTTTTTTTAGAATTATTCTTTATCATATATATATATATATATATATATATATAGAGAGAGAGAGAGAGAGAGAGAGAGAGAGAGAGAGAGAGAGCATGCACCAGATTATCAACTGGAATCTTCTTGCCACAAGAAGGGCAGATCTTGGCTACCAGAGGCATGGAGTTATGTTTTAACCGACGGTCATGATCTTCATCAGCCTCTTCTTCATCGCAGCCACTGCTCCATGTCATCTTCTTCTTCACTACCACAAATTGTAATGAACCGGTTGCAGCCCACAGGGAACAGCGGAGCCTTTCTTAAACCCTAATTCCTCTGATCCCTTCCCTTCCCTTCCCTTCCCTTCTCTCTAGAAAGAGAAAGTTAAAGAAGAAAGAGCGCAGCTTTCTCTCTCTTCTACTCTTTTAGTAGTTCTTCTAGAGCTTTGTAAGGGAATATAACTCTTCTCCTTCACTTTTTGGCTCACAGACGGCAAATATAGCTATTAAACCTCCATAAGAAATGAAGTAAGGAAAATTAATGTAAATAAAGATGAAGACAAAGTATTAAATTTTAGGTAAAAGAATGAATTGGAGAGAGAAAGAGAGAGAGAGAGAGAGAGAGAGAATGGATTTGATTTATTATTTTTGGAATATAATTAATACATTACTTGGCCCTCAAGCTTGGTATGCTATTGGTCCAAGTAGTCGGAACCATGTTAGACTTCATGAACCCACGTTTTTCTATCCTCTCTCTCTCTCTCTCTCTCTCTCTCTCTCTCCCCCCTCTCCCCCCCCCCCTCTCTCCCCCCCCCACCCTCTCTCTCTCTCTCTCTCTTGCCTTAGAGTGCATTAGAAGGAATGCTTAACTAATATTGACGTTCATATCATACTGCATGCCTAATTAAGCTCAATGATATAATTTAAGTTTTGATGTTTATCTCTTATATTATATATATATATATATTTCATTTTATTTTAATCCAACCAATCACCATCCTAACAAAGCTTTTAAGTCTCTTATGAGGGGTATAATATTTAATTTTTAATCAATATACTTAGCATATATAATCCCTATTAATTAAAGTTATCATAAAGGATATTATATAGGCCCACGTTTAGTGCTTCACATTATATTTTTATATACATAAAATTACAACTAAGCTAATATGTTACAAAGTATTATAATGTTTTAGTGTTTTGTTAACGATTTCAATTCTAAACTTCCATTTACGAAATCAAATTAAGATACTATCATTCAATAAGATTAAGTAATTGCCCATTGAAGACAAAGATTTCCAATGTCACAATCTCGTATTTGGCTTCCCGAGCAAGCTTAGAAGAGGATGATGATGATGATGGGAAGGAAGGAAGCAAATGGGCTTTGGTCATAATTAGTTTTAATTGATCAATAATATTTTAAGTTGATTACATTAATAATATATGTGATTTAATTTTATCAACTAATTATCCATGTGTTTTAGTTCAATATATCATAAATTCATAATCAATGATTAATTATTTAAAGGAAATATTAATTAATGATTAGTTAGGTTAGTAAATAGTTAATTATAATTACTTGAAGTATATTATAGTGTAAATTATTAATTATTTAGTTTAGCAAAATCATGATTGATGATTGATTATTTTGATGAATAAATGATTAAGTAGTAGATAGTTTTTGATTATTTGTGATCGCTTGTGATTTTATGTTATACTAGTTAAAGTTTAATTGTATTAATTGATGAATAATAAATGAGTATTTAATGATTAGTTATTTTATAAGCAATTCTAACTATCAATTAACTAATTAATAAACCACTAACACTTAAATTAAATTAAACTATTTGGTTTAAATCCTAAAATAAATTGTCAAATAGTTCGTGAAATTTAATCACTCCGAAATGTGTAACAATAAAAATTACGATTGCAGTGTAGAAAATTTCTTCTAATTGCAGTGTAGTGTATGAGATCTCCAAAAATTACCGCAGTAGTGTATGAGATCTCCAACAAAAAATACGATTGCAATGTAGAAAATTGCCTCTAAAAAGTGACAACAATGCAAAAATTTCTTCCAGAAATCACCGCAGCATCACAAGAAAACTTCCGCAAAAAGTGCAATAGAAGCATGGGAAATTGACTCCGAAAAGGGCAACAAAATCGACTCTGAAAATGGCAACACAAACACGAAAAGAGATTTTATTGATCTTTTGGTCGGGGACACCATTTTTCCTTCCTCCGAAAAGTGCAATAGTAACATGAAAGGAGATCCCACTGATCACCTGCTAGGCATGTCAGAGATGCCATTTTTCTTCCTCTAAAACGCGCAACGATGACGCAAAAGGAGATCCCATTAATCTTCTGCTAGGCAGGACAAGGACTTTTTTCTTCTTCCTCTTGAAATTGCAACAACAACGCCAAAAGAGGTCCCCTTGATCGCCTTATAGGCATGTCAGGCACAATTTTTTCTTCTGGGGGATCCCGTTAATCACCTGCGAGCAAGTTGGGGAACTCCACTTTCTTTCTCCCATTTTATTGCCTATTTATAGATGGGGAATGTTGAGAAATTTAGGGCAAAGAAACACAAGAATCGACACAAATTCAGAAGAACACACAGAGATTTAATGAGGTTCTGCAAAGATGCCTACTCGTCGGGAGCAGAGCAGCGGATTTCCTTTCACTATCAGAAAAGAGTACAAAATACAGGATTCTTTCCTAGTGGCTATACCTAACAGTGAAAAAAAGGGAAAAAAGAAAAAAAATTTTTGATGAAATCAAAATTTTTAAAATAAATATTATTTTTCTTTTTTAAATATGATTAAAGAGAAAAAAAATCTCTTCTATTTATCTCCTTAACTAATTTTATATTATAATTTAAATATATTCTAATTACTTTCCAAAATATTTGAATTAAAATTTATTTATGTTAAAATTACAAAATTCAATTCCGCTAGATATGTTGGTTTACATACATAGCACACAATTCTTATGTGTTCTCGCGCCACAATTTGTCTGCACACCACTTAATTTTGGTGTTGACTGTTGCATCCCTGATGTGATATATATATATATATATATATATATATATATATATATATATATATATATATATATATATATATATATATATTATGATAAAATATAAAGTGTTCCATATTTTGACATTTTTGGACGATGATGTTAATTTTGCTTGAAAAGAGGGGGTCCTAATACAACTTTTACAAATTTCCATCATCCGTCATGAATCTGGAGGCATAACACAACTCGTCACACGTCTAGGGGAGATTTCTCACGTGACGGCTACTTTGTGGAAGAGTGAAGCATTTGGTTGAGCAATATGTCGTCCAGTACACCATGCAACAACACAGCTCACATATGGTGTAACGACCCCTCCAGAAGATGGTCTAAAATCGCACCTCACATACAGTACAATGATGCCTCCCAAAGATGGTGTAATAGCGTACCCCACGTACGGTGTAATTTTGCTTGCCGAATATGGTGCAATACTACACCTCACATAGGGCTGGCAATTTGGCTCGTTGTTCGCAAACAGCTCGTGTTCGGCTCGTTAAGTAGCTCGTGTTCGGCTCGTTCGTTAAGCCTAACGAGCCGAACACGAACAAATTTTTAAGCTCGAAATGTTAACGAGCCGAACCCAAACAACTTGTTTGTTCGCTCGTGTTCGGCTCGAATTGGCTCGAAATAAAAAAATAATCATATAATTATTTATATAATAATTTATTATATATATTATTATATATTAATATATTATATATATTTATATTTAAGTTTAAATCATAGCTCGCTTGTGTGGTAGCGTGGTTATCTTCTTGTTTCCATTCATTTGGTCCAGGTTCGAATCCGCACTTAGACATATATTTTTCCGATTAATTTTAACGAGCCGATTTCGAGCCGAACACGAGCCGAACACGAACAAGAATATTTAATTCGAGCCGAACACGAACACACCTTTCACGAGCCATTTCGAACACGAGCCGAACACGAGCCGAGCTAATTTCAAACGAGCCGAACACGAGCCAAGCCTGAGCTCGCTCAAGCTCGGCTCGTTTACAGCCCTAACCTCACATACTGTGCAACAAAGCCTCCCTAAGATTTTCATTCCACAAATAGTGCAATGATGTCTCTCGAAGACGATGTAAGAATGCACCCCGAAGACAACAAATTTCTCCAGACTCTTAAAACTCTCTCCTTTCAACTCCCCGCTACGACCTATGTGACCAAGTACGACCTACTTTGCCCACAACTAGTGTAGCTCCCGACCCCATCCTCTACAGCTTATGAATGTCATCACAGCTCTCCACTATGGCCTATTTGATGGCCATCTATGGGCTACGTGATCCGCGGCTCGTATAGCTCACGACTCCCGGCCTCTCTAGCCTAATAACATCATCATGACTCTCCAATACGGCCTATAGCTCATGCAAGTCTTGAATCCGGCCTCTGTGGCGTACATATGTCATCACAGCTACATATTGCGACCTATGTGACCAACTACAACCTATGTGTTTCACAGCTTATGCAACTCCTAACTCTAGTCTCTGCAGTCGATGAACATCATTAAATCTCTCCACTATAACGTATGTGTCCAACTATGTCCTATGTGGTTCGCAGCTCTTGCAGGTTCTGACTTTGGTCTCTACGACCTACAAATGACTTCATAGCTCACTACTACGACCTAGGCGATCAACTGCAACCTATGTGGCTTACAACTTTTGTAGCTCTCAACTTTGGTCTCTATGGCCTAAGGGTATCATTATAACTCACCACTATGAGCTATAAGATCTACTACGACTTAAATGGCCTATAGCCTGTATAGTTCATAACTTCAGCCCCTTTTAGCCTATGGATGTCATCACATCTCACTATTACAACCTACATGAGCAACTACGACCTTTATGTTTATAGTTTTTGCGGCTCCTGACTCCGATCCCAAACTACGAACGTCATCACAACTCACTATTATGGTCTATGTTATCAATTACAACACCTTACATGACTCACAACTCCTGCAACATCCTAGTACGACCTCTCTAGCTAACCGACACTCCTAAAGCAACCTTCTGTGGTCCATACAACCAACTACTATCATGGATTTTAACTATGACTTATATGTCAAGTTAGCGCTACAACCACCATCTACAATATTCACAGTGGACTACTGTGCCTACAATACCTGACTATGGCCCTTGCAGCCTTTTGTCACCAAGAACTACATTATTACAACCATACTAAGGTTATTATCAATGAACTACTATTGTAAGTTTACAATGATCAACTTTGTCACTCCATCTTTCTTATCCAAGAGATGAGTCTATACACTCACCATTCATAGTTGATTATTTCAACTACGTTAGATACTGTTTTTCTTCCTCTTTATAAAGCTTTCCATATAAAAATTTAAGTGTCTCCTCCCATTTACTTCTCTTAATTATCTAAGTGTGTCATGATTTTTCGTGCAACACTAAAATAATAATTCATTACTATACCTCATCTAATTTTTTGGCACGCATCAGGAATACAAGCTAAACCATAAAATTTCACATTCTTTATAAAATAATGAATTTAAAGAATTAAAATAAGAAGTAAAAATGTATTCACAGGGATTATTGGAGGATATTATCATGGATGCATGAAAATTGTTAACCATCCAGGGGCTGTTTGACAACTTCTGGGACTTAATTCAAGTGGAGTTGGTATATCTTGTAAATTCATATTTAAAAAAATCAAAGAGGGGATCTCTCATGTTATTATCACACTTTCTAGGGGAGATTTCTCACGTTTCTATGATGATTATTATAAGAGATTTTTCATGTTTTTGTTGTGCTCGCCAGAGAGAATTTACTGTAATGTTGTAATGACGCTCTCTTAAGATCCTTATCCACTTGAAAATCAATGGAAGTACAAAATGTTGAGAAAGCAATGATGACATAATTTGAAGATGAATTGGTCTTTTTTCGAGGGAGTAAAAGATCGATCTTACAAAGATCAAACACATCTTTTACGAGCATAGAAAGATGAAAAAATCTTGTGTGATTATCGTATTTTCGTCGTCAAATCAATCAACAAAGTGTCGTGATGACTTATCCTTTATGACGATTTTTCTCTTCTAGCAATGACAAGAACTAATGAATGATCTATAAGAACTGAAGGAGACAAGAGCTAATCTTGATCAAAGAATGAAGATATTATAGGCTTTCCTAGTGATGATGTTGACTCTCGAAGAGGAGAGCAGAAATTTACAATCTTTGAGAAAATGTCTTTGATCTAAGACCTAACCGATCGACCTTCTCGCTCGAAATGTGAGGAAGTCAAAGGCGGCAAGCAGAAGCATACTCGTGATAAAGAAGAGAATGTTGAAGTGGCTTTATATCTATTTTTTCACTTTTTTTTTCAAATTTTTATCAATGTTTTATTTTATGAGTCAAATTGATGTAGTAGTTGATTGATAATATATTTGTCTATAAATCTTTATCTTACTTTATGCAATAAAAAATTTAACGTTGCTTCTGAGATTGTTTTTACCTTTTTTTTATTTGTGGTTACATTACCTTTTGGGTGGCTATAAGATGATGTTGCCCAACGTCTAAGCCGATGTTGCCTGACTTATTGGTTGTTGTTAAGAATGTTTGGCTTTTCCTAAGTTGTTTAGTTAGAGTGTCACTAACGAAGAAACCATTTATATTTGACTGCTTTGCGTCGAAAATATCATTGCAATTTCAGACGACATACCAACGGGACATCAAGCAATTAATTTCCAAAGACTTAATTATTGCAAAAGCTATTGCTTTTAATTGGGAAGATTTTTGCACTGTTTTTTTAAAGTAACTGATGTCTTCTACCATCGATTATCCTAATAAAAGATTAACAGACAAAAGTCATCGGTAATTAATTGAGTTGTTTTACCTAATCGATGAGTGTTTGATAATAACTGATGGCTTTACATGTCAGTAATGATGTTATTTAAAATTAATGGCTATTAAATCGTGGCTAAGCTGTTAGTAAGAGTCTTAAATAGCAACAGGCGCCAAATGCCCTCATTTCATTCTCCCTTCTCCCGTGCGCTAGAAACCCTCGTGGTTCTCCTCCTCACTCGCTTGCTTTCGCCTCATGTTTCGCAATACAATCTCCATTATATCTAGCTAGGAAGACAACGACGGGATTGCGGCTTGCTGAGACCATCGAAAATTGCATCCTTTTGCTCCACTCCTACCAGATAAACCATTAAGAAAGTTAAGCTTGTTCATTCCATTGTTTCTCTTAGCTCGTCCCGAATTTACTAAGGGTGTTTGCATTGTTAATGGATTTAGAGTAGGATTTTACTTAATTCCTGCCATATAATCGTTAAATGAGTTGACTACATGACCAGGCCAGATTCAGGTCTTGCCCATTTTTCGTTCATCATTACTTTCTACTTCTTTTCAGAAGAAGGAATCTAAAACTCCGCCCTTGCAACCTCTCTGGATCCATGATGATTTGGTTTTATTTTTTTAGCCATAACGCATCTTAGTTGTAAAAAGAGAAACTGACGACAAATGATATAAGGCTTATTGCATGTCTATTTATAGAGCACACGGGGCACGAACCCCTAAGGGAAGTCATATGCTCAATCAATTCACAAATTTATTAATAACAATTGTTTAATAATTTTCCTGTCCTTATTGTAGTTGTCGCTATGAAGGAGCAGAAAAACTTGGGAACTAATATGTATACACCAAATATCAGCATGGATCTCAAAGAGAACGAACAACCAATATAAAAGAGCATCCTCTCAAGGTTAGCAACCAACCAAAGATTCAAGGTTAAGCATGAAGCCACGTCTCCAAACTCGAGAAAGGCTTAAGCTCTGCAGATGGTTCCTCTCTCGGTAGCAGCAAGACCCTCCGAAAGTGAGACGTAAATCTTCCAGACATCGTGTCTTGTCGAATACCTTGCATAAGAGGCAATAATATCTGCCTAAGACAAGCATGACTAGGAGATATGGCCGAGACGACGAATCAACCAGTCATACGACACACGAGTCTTCTAAGACTCGAGCTGAACGGAGAATGAGTCAACGCTCACTCAACAAAAAAAGCCAACCAATCACGTTCTACCGATCAACTCCACGTCCGAGTCAATCGACCACCTCACAACCGCCGCATATATTAACCATGCCAAAAGTCATCGAGCAAGATCGCCATGCGGTCGAACGCCTCAACCGATCCAGCATACTCCATAGGGCACATATGTCACTCGACTGGTCGCCTCAGCCGACTAACTTCAAGTCAGTCGACCAGTAAATTACCACCAATATTAAAATTCAAATTGTAATGCCAATATGACATAGAATCTATACAATCAATTAGAGCCTTAATGACATTAGAGTTGTTTCCATAACTATTCCCTTCTTTCTATAATTCTACAAACACGTATATGTAAGTACGGAGCAAAAATACGAATAAAGGCGGCTCTCGCTTGATTCTCCCTACAAAAATTCTATACCTATTCCGCTCTCTCTTCCTTCTCTCCTTCACTAGGCTCAAATTTTCGGGCAGTGTCCAAAAAAGATAAATTAGAATCCAACAACTTCAATTATCATTTTTGTTATCTTAACTTAGCTTGATTGATGTGTTAATAGATTGAGTAATTGTAACAATAGAAAAGATTATGACAGCCATCAAATACATATAAAATAATACAAATACATAAATCAATGAGAAAAATTATGAAAATTAGGCCTAACATCACTATTAAAACCAAATAAGAATGAAAAAAAAAATGACGATTTAGATAAATTTGATGCTGCTGTCTAACGATGATGATGATAGACAATGACATATACGATGATACGATGATCTGACGGCCATTGTTGCATTAAATTAGAGAGAGAAATGTGTCTTGTGAAGCAAGCTACATTCCCTTTGATGGGATGGGTTATTGGCCTTGCAAGGTGACGGTTGGCCAGCTCTATGAAACATTCAACCGAAGGAATTTGAGAAAATAAGGGTCATGGGAAGCTGGAGAGCCGTCGGATCTTTAGGTGGCTTCATCGGGCAAATAGAGTACACGTGTCAATAATTGAATGGAGTTTGAAAGCTGCACGTGAACTTCGATTTCGTGAGAAGCAGCGCCAAGCATCTACGCATTTCCGGCATTTAGAAATTTGTATATTGTTTTCGTTGCATTTTTATCTAATATTGAACATTGCTTTCTTCTTTAAATCTTCTCTTCTAAGTAAGATTTTGAAAAATGTACATATAATATCACATAATTCTTTTGTATTTACATATCTAATACATAATATTTGATATTTATTGTTGAGTCTTGATTTATCTGTGAATCACATCACAGAATTATAGCATAAAAACGATGCTATTTATTAGTTTCGGGTCGGCAGAACTTACTAGGTTGATTAGACTTTACCAGCCAGATGATCTAGTCTGACTACTTTGATCCCTAGAAGAGGTGCTCCTATCGGTAGAATAAAACCAGACTATGAGAAGAGAGTGAGTCACCGTAACTCGACAGATTGCTCATTACTTGATGAAGGAGCCTTTCGGCATGACTATGAGATGTTATTGCATTACTAATTCATGATCTCTGACGAGGAACCTTGAGGGCATCCATAGGATGGTTGTTGACGACGACTTGGATTCTTTTCTAAGGTTGGATCTGTCGAGATGTAGGTCGATGCCTTTGCTAGAGTCGTATGTCAGGTATGGCTCATATCTAGGAAGTTGGGGTTTTCTTGGTGAAGAGTGTTGTGCAAATTTAGGGCGAACAAAACACAAATCTATAAGAAGAAAACAGAGATTTACGAGGTTCGGCAAAGATGCCTACATCCTCGGAAGCAGAGCGGCGAATTCACTATTTCAGAGAAGTTACAAGTTTGGTTCAAATCATACCCATGGGGTTGCACCTCTATTTATAGATAAAACCACTCATGGATAAATTACAAACTCGCCCTCGCTCACCTCGACCCACTAACTATGAAGAGACACATCTCTTCGCCAAGAGACTCCATCTACCGGTATATGAGCACATACCAAACAAATCTCCACCTCGGCGAATATCCAGGCCTCTAGGAGAAATACACGTGGAGTTCTTAAGCCAATTGAGTTGAGCAACTGGCCAACTAGCGACGCACTTCGCTAACATTCAACGATTTCAAGTCACCCAAGAAGCTTGTTGAGAAAACACAGCAGTCAGCCGTGCTATCTCAGCACCCAAAGACCTTCCTGTTCACACAAGAATTCAGCCGAACTACTGCGAACACCTTGCCTGAAGCCTTTTACCGTTCGCGTCAACGCCTCAGCCGAACTCCACCTGTCGCAACTCCTCCTGCGACGAACTTGTGAACTGTGTTTTGCATCGTGATCCACCTATCGCGATTCACATGTTGCAAAATCATCTGCAACAAACCTGTGAACACCTCTGCAACTGCACCTGCCGCATCTCCTTGTGCGACAAAACTGCGAGCTTCGCTGCAACTGCACATGCCGCATCTCCTCGTGCGACAAACCTGCGAACTCCGCTGCAACTGCACATGTTCGCAAAACCAGTTCCTATTTACCGGAACTAAACTCCACCTCGCAAAAAATTCTTCACAAAATTCTGTCGCGCGTCCGCCACTAAGGCTATCGCGCCAACTGCCTGTCGACAAGCCTGCCGCCCAAACTGGCAGCAACTGCAGGAATCTCCGATCGTCACCCGACCTGCTCCGCTTAATCTACGAAGTCCTTCCTGTCGCTTCCGCCTCGCAAGTCCTCCGTCGAACCAACTGTTCGAGGATCCTTCCACCTGCGCAGTCGTCTTCTTGTCGCTGACTATAACGCGCCTCGAGTCCTCCGCGATCACAAATGTTCGCGGTGGCCGAACATCCACCTGGACTTTGGTGGATCTTTCCACCTGGCATACGCAGTAACTTCTGCGTCTCGGCTGATCGTGCAATCCGGTCAATCTGTCGAAGCTGAACTGCTCCGCGACTGAACTGCTCCACCTCTATCGCCACCCACGAATTCTTTTTTTTGCGCCAA
This sequence comes from Papilionanthe hookeriana x Papilionanthe teres, assembly GCA_022702705.1. Lineage (NCBI taxonomy): Eukaryota > Viridiplantae > Streptophyta > Magnoliopsida > Asparagales > Orchidaceae > Papilionanthe > Papilionanthe hookeriana x Papilionanthe teres. The sequence continues at coordinate 152,600,363 of CM040422.1, read as the reverse complement.
AATGCTGCGAGCCTTCCAACGTCCAATCTGCGCCTTCATCCACTCTCCGCAATTTGTGTCAAACTGATGCGAGCCTTCCAGCGCCCTCTGTGTCTTCATCCACTCTCTGCGAACTGCGCCAACAGCTGCGAGCCTTCCAACGCCCTCTGCGCCTTCATCCACTCTCTACAATATGTGTCAAACTGCTGCGAGCCTTCCAGCGCCCAAACTGCGCCTTCGTCCACTCTCTGCAATCTGCGCCAAACTGCTACGAGCTTTCCAGCGCCCTCTGCGCTGAAGAACCAGGGCGAACTCCTCTGTTCGCCTTCGCGAAGTCATGCTGTGAACTGTCCTATTGAAAGCCGCAAACTGCAAACCTGCTCCTCCCTCGCGATTTAGAATATTCCTTTCAAAGCCCTCCATAGAATTTTGAATTTCCTCTGCTTCCGCCAACAAAAAATTCCCTCCGCCAACAGGAATTTTCCTCCGCAGAATAGGAATTCTCAAACAGAAACTAATTTCCCCCTTCGCTAACAGCAATTAATTCCTTCCTTTGTCATCTTAGAAGCAATTAACAGCAGCAAAAAAAAAATAATTCTTTCTTCATGCATTAATTGAGGCGGGCCCTTCTCCAATTAATGCACCTGTAGCCTCACCAAAAATAGGAGAGCCTTGCAATTAAATACTTTTCCCTACATGCTTCCTCGGCCTGTTTCCACGGGAATATTCCTTTATTCTCCGTTCCTGCGCCGCACGATCCGCAGGGATCGAATAGCAAAACTACCTGCCGCCTGCAACTGTGCGCGAATTACCGGAGGCCGCTCCCTGGCCACGATCCGCCAACTAACCGCACAAGGCTCCTGCAACCGTCGCCTCCGTGGAACCGCTCCCACTTCTGCACAGGACGATCCGCGAACAACTCCCTGTTCGCCGCCCAACTGCCGTGTCGCGATCTCCTCGCCTACTGCCGTTCCAGTTTTCAGTCGCGTGAGATGTCTTCTCCTGTCGAACTGTTCGCGCCTGTTCGCGAACCGCGAGACCCAGCCACGACTCCTCCGTTCACAGCAACCGTCGCGCCTCTCCTGTCGCCTGTCGCGGTGCGTGGAACCAGCGAACGAAACCGCTCCACCTGCACCCGCCGAACTCTTCTGCGTCGCGTGAAGCCTGAAACTTCTGCCTCTGCTTCTTCTGGTGACTGCGATTCTCCAGATTTCTTTCGTGATCGTCACTGAAGCCCAAGAGAAATACATGTTCGTTGTTCCTCGCCTCCGTTGTTTGCGCGCCGAAAACTGCCGCAAACCGCTGCCGCCAACTGGTCCGCGAAAACAGCGAAACCCGTCGCCCGCAAGCACTGCCGCGCTGCGAACTTCTCAACTGTGGCGAAAAACTGCTCCTTTGCCGCGCAGAACTTCGATCTGGAATCCTCACGGAACGGAACTCCTCTCCTATGTCAAACCAAATCTTAAAATCTTTTCTTCATCGATCTTTCTGCGTCGATCCCTTCACCCCTCGAACCTCGCTCTGATACCAATTGTTGTGCAATTTAGGGCGAACAAAACACAAATCTATAAGAAGAAAACAGAGATTTACGAGGTTCGGCAAAGATGCCTACATCCTCGGGAGCAGAGCGGCGAATTCACTATTTCGGAGAGTTACTGAGTTCGGTTCGAATCATACCCATGGGGTTCGCACTCTATTTATAGATAAAACCACCCATAGATAAATTACAAACTCGCCCTCGCTCCCCTTCAACCCACTAACTATGAAGAGACAAATCTCTTCACCAAGAGACTCCATCTACCAGTATATGAGCCACATACCTAACAAAGAGGTGTGTCTCTTCATATTTAGTGGGTTGAGGGGAGCGAGGGCGAGTTTGTAATTTATTCATGGGTTTTATCTATAAATAGATGTGCAATCCTATGGGTATGTTTGAACTGAATTTGCAACTCATTTGAAATAGTGAAATCCGCCGCTCTGCTCCCGAGGATGTAGACATGTCTATGTCGAACCTCATTAAATCTATGTGTTCTTCTTCTAGATTTACGTTGTGTTCGCGCGGAATTTTCATAACAACGTAGTCGGCTAAAACTCGAATCATTTTTTTTTTTTTAATTTTTCTGCTGGCTCAGATACCCTTCATCCTTAGCTCGGATGGCTATACCAAATTGAATAAGTGAGGCCTCTTAGTTTTTTTGTCGGATCTTCTCAGGATTCATGCTCGTGTATTCTTGATGTACATTAAAATTTAGAACAGTGATGTTAAAAACTATACATGAAAAATTATATTTCATTTTTAATTATTTCCATTTCTTTAGGTTATGGATAGAGAGATTTTTTTCTTGTCTTAATTTTTTGGACTTTAATGTTTGTCTTTAATATTGAACTCATGTTCGCTTCCTATTTTTAAAAAGGGCACATATGTAAAAATTAAAGTTTTGGTATGAGAAATGTAAATACATAAGAATTGAGTGGCATGAATGTAAATTTTATTTTTAAAAATCACTTTCATGACCCATGTCTCAATGAATTCTCACTTTTGAGAAATGTTTGGTAATAACATTTAATATTCTATACTAAATATAGTTTTTGATGTCAAATTTTGTTCTCTCATTTCAAATGGTACTCAATACTCACCTAATTTCCTCTCCTAATGGTCCTATATATCACTTGACGATGTTATTGAAATCATTTTTCTCGGTTGGTGGAGATAAGCCTATGTGGAATAGTTCACACTTTGAATATAATACCTCTCTCATCATTCCAAAAAAGAAATAGAAGTTTATGATATAAATATAGGGATAAAATAGATGGTTTTAAGGGTGTAAATGAGTTGAGCCGGGCTCGCAAGCGGGCTCGAGCTTGACTCGTTGATGAGCTCGTGAGCCACGAACTCAAGCTTGAGCTCGAGCTTGTCTAGACTCGACTTGTTGGCTTGTGAGCGGGCTCGATTACCTAACTGTTAGTCATTTCTTTGTATTTTCCGGTGAGTTGCCGCCGCATCTTCCTCCTCTGGCCATCAATGTCTTCTATAATCAGCTAACTAAAAATTAAATTTTTAGTTTGAGCTTGCGAGCCGGGTGCTACCATTATGAGCTCGAGAGCCGACTTTTGAGAAGCTGTGATTAACTACATTGTTGAATGTTAATAATGATAGCATAATCTCAATGAAATCTAAAATATCCTTCATAAAATTAGGAATATGTCATCAGATCAGTTCATTGAAGGAAACAAGATCGATAGATGACTAGGTATATGTTATAAATTGTCATAAATCAGTCGTTATCAATGAATATTATCATTTTTTTATGTTTTTTTTTTTTTGTAGTTTATGAAATTTCATACCATCACTGTATATTTAATCAATTATTTATATCATATTTCACTTATATGTCATATCACTGGTGATTGACAACATTATTGTAATTATTTTAATTTTTTTTTTATATAAAGCATATATGATGACTTTTCTATTTTCTACCTATAACTTTAATAAATAAATATTATTTAATATTTATGATATGATAATATAGTACTAGAGCTAATTTACTGGGATAATCAAGTGTAATATATCAAACTATCCCATTGCCTCTTTTTTCTCCTTTTTATATAAAAAAAATATGATATTATTTTCTATTTTTTAACTATAAATTTAATAAATAAATATTAATTAAGATTTAGGACATGACAATTTAGTATTTGACATCAATTCAGTTGGATAATAATGTATAATATATCAAAGTTAACTTGATTTACATCATAGCTTAATAAAATTGAACTAATTAAGCTATTAAGCTGGGGTGATCATTTGGAAAATTAAACCCACTTTATCCTTTAATTGAACCCAATTTTGACCTAAAACCCTCTATGCTAGACTCAAAGTGATAAATTGGCACTAGTTAAATGATCGAGCCAAACCAAATGATTAGTTACTTGTATCAAGGTCTGATGATGATGGTGATTGGTTACAGCTTTTGCAAACGATAACTGTGGTCGTGCAATGATTGTCTAATGGCAGCCGAATGGTATTTATTCGATGATAACGACAACGAAGATTGTAGTGGTCAGACGATGATGATTAGACAGTAATGTTTCGATGACGAAGATGACAACGTGATGATGGTAGCAACTATGCAAAGGTGGTCGAGGAGCGGTCAGGGCGGTGGTCTAACGATAGCAGCAACCCGACGATCATGGTATGGTGGCGGGAGAGCTTGGGAATCCTTAAGAGTTTGGAACATTTTTCGGTAGTCTCGTCCACGTCCTGGTCTCCTTTCATGAAAAACCTTTTATTGCCACTATATAATATGTATGCATTTTAATAAATAAACTCTTAAAATTTTAATATGTATGCATTTTAAAATCATGAAATCAAAAACCCAAAATATCTTTAAAATTCATAACAAATAGTAAATTTAGTTTTGCATTTAAATTAAATTAAAAATAAAATTTCCAATTTACTGACTAATAATCAAAACGTTACCATAATTATTTTTCTCCTTTTTTTTTTTCTTTTCTTTTCTTTGGGGAAACAGTATTTGATAGGAAACTAATTCTATGTCTAAACAATTAGGCAGACCACTAAATTGGAATTATGAAATTAGCAAAGTGAATTTCTCTATGGGAACATTTTCAAAAAAATAAAAAAATAAAAAAAAAAATTTATAGGTTTGAATTGACCTTAGGAGATGGGCTACTTATTAAATTAAGAAGAAAATGAAATCATTATAAGCTATATGCCAAAAATTGATTAAACCTTGAAGCTAATCACCCTTAGCGCACGGAGAGGAGTGTTGCAATGCCCAGATACAACACCTCAATGCCGAGTCCAGTAGCGCCACAACGCTCTTCTAGGTTCAAAAACCTGAGAGCACAACACTGTTGTCTAGAATTCAGCGCTCTTTGGAGCACCGCAACACTACTATCATGGACCACACAACCTCATGTTCTAAAATTCTAAATTCAATCCCTCCAATTTTGTAAAATTAGATCAATGAGTTACATGTTAATGAATTTTTTAAATTTGAACTAATCAGGATGCTTAAAGCCTGTTTGGGGCAGCTTATTTTGTGCAATGGCATTTTTGAATACACAACAAGCTTGTTTGGATAAACTGTGTTTTGGCAGCTTATGTATTTTCAAAACTCTGAAAACAACATTTTCACACCGCACCTATCTAGGTGAGGTGACAGCTTTCTGACTGATGTGCTTTTCCAAAAAAATAAAAATTTGTAATAGCCACCGCAACTAGCTTATCATCAGATTATTTTTAATCAGCTTATCAGCATATTATTCAATAAGCTGCAGCTGCCCCAAACAAACTCTTACATTCATAATATTTGAAATATTGATATTTATAAGTCTAGCACTATTTTATTATTTATTTTTCAAATTCTCACTCAAATATCAAAATTCACCACAAAACATCAATACATATATTTATTTTTTATTTTTATTAAATTCTTATTTATTTGATGGTGGCACGCATAAATGCATCAGTCTGATAGTTCAATAAAATCATATGGGTGTTAGTTTTGTAAATAGTAATGTTTCTAGTTTGTGTATGGAATTATCCCTACATCTTAATAGGCTAGGTAAGCATTTATTATTTAATCAATAAAAATCTGATTAGTAAAGGATTAATTTATTATTACTCAATAAACTCAGATTTATTAGAATTTGAATCAAATTTATTAATGCCTTTTAGTTCTTAACTGTAATAATAACACTAAATTTAATTTTACCAAGGGGTTACGAAATGATTAAGTGATAAGTTAGCGAATAGATTAAGGAATGTAATTAGAATAATAATGAACTAATTAACACTTAATTTGTCTATATTTAACCTAGTCAATGTAATATTAAAATTAATTAACTCCTTTGGACATAAAATTTCCTCAAACTAAACTTTAAATAACATAACTGCAGATAAGAGTTCGGCAAGTTACTTATAACTAGGGGTGTGAACAAGTGCTCGCTCATGTTCGGCTCAATAAGCAAATGAGACGAACACGAGCTATTCGCGAGCAAAAAAAAATTTTGACAACCCTACTCATGCATGCAGCGTTAGGGGTGTAACGAGTCGAGCATGAGCAAGTCCAGACTCGGTTTGTTAAAATATATCATTATTCGTATTCGATTTGTTTATATATTGAGCTCAAAAAATATGTTTGTGTTGGGCTCGCTTGTTTATCGAGCCGAACACGAGCTTTTCACGAACAATAAGCTATTTTGACAATCTTAATCACACACCATAAAATGTTATAGGTAGTGCATGATTTAAATCTCATTATTTATATTAAAACATTTATTTAAATAGAAATTTATATATGTTTATTCTATTTTTAATTAATAATTTTAATTGAATATAAATCTTTTTAGCGTTGTAATAAATTAACAGACACGCGCGCGCACACACACAGTAAGCCGAACACGAACGAAGAAAGCTCGAGTTGTATTTGTAAATACTTGAGTAATTGATGAGTAAAAATTTAAAATTAAATTCATTAAGTAGCTCGATTAAAACTTAATCATGAATATTTTCGTTTAAATGTTTATAATTTAAGTTCAACAAACTTGAATTAATAAGACTTAATTTAGTAAATTAATACTTAAAAATCCACTCCGCAGCAAATTATAAATGCAAATTCAAAATTTTGAGAAAATATTACATCAGCACTCCGCACGTAGAGCTAAGTACGGAGTCCAAAAAAATAACTCCACGCAGAAATGCCAGAAAATTAAAAAAAAAAACAACGCGGTAACACAAGAGTAACACAGTGAAATATTTCTGCCGTATTATTCCGCATTATTAAGTATTATTGTGATAATTTTAATGTGTTATTGGTGTTTTATTGTGTTATTATAACAGAGAATATTCTTATAACATAATAACACACAATAACATATAATAACACTTGAATAACACGGGGGAATATTCCCGTCGGCCCAGTAACACAGGAAATATTTTCCCCGTATTATTCTGCGTTATTCAGATGTTATTGATATGTTATTATATTATTATAACATCGAGAATATTCTCATAACACAATAACACATCAAAACGACCACAATAATACTTAATAATGCGGAATAACACGGGGAGAATATTCTCCCGTGTTACCGCGCCGTTTTTTTATTTTTCTTTCACTTCCACGTGGAGTCATTTTATTGGACTCCGCACATAGCTCTACGTGCGGAGTCCTGATGTAATATTTCTTCCAAAATTTTCTTAATATTTGATGAAAAGCTTTCAAAAAAAATTTTTTTTTTTTAAACAAGCACTACAAATAAGCAAATTTAGTGAGTTGCCAACAAAACAAAATAACAAATTACCTATCTGCAAATCAACCGCAAAATCTCCAAATAGATAAAAAATACAGCATTCGGTAACAGCAACAAAATTTAATAAAAAATAAAAAATAAAAACAGCCAATTATCAGTTCTACTCCCACCTTAAAAACCATCCCCTACCGAACCAAAAGAAAACAAACTCCTATAAGCAGTTCTTTCAATCTCCAGTACAATAACTGTAGATCCTCTCAGCCCTTTTAAAACCCCTCACAACACAAACCCATACCTTCATCCTTCTCACTTCCCCTTTCTTCAAATCAGATTCAATCATCTAACAGGAGAAGCCGAAACAAAAAGAAAAATGGCAGACCTTGAAAATCACAGCGAGAATCAAAAGCAGCCTCTTTTAAACATAAACGCATTAGCACAAAACCAAAAGAACCAGGCACACAAAGCCATTAACCAAACCTTTCAAAGCACCGCACATCTCGCCAACTTACTCCCCACAGGAACTGTGCTTGCCTTCCAGCTCCTCTCCCCCATCCTCGCCAATCAGGGCAAGTGCACTTCTGCTAACAGATTCATGACCGCATGCCTGCTGGTCATGTGTATTTTCTCATGCTTCATACTCAGCTTCAGCGACAGCTTCCGAGACTCTGCCGGCAACGTGCAGCACGGAATAGCCACCTTCACTGGTTTCTGGGTTGTAGATGGCCCTGATGCGCTTCCAGCGGAAACTGCGAGAAAATATAGGGTAAGGTTCGTCGACTTTATCCATGCTTTGATGTCTGTAATGGTTTTCATTGCGGTCGTGCTGGTCGATCAGAATGTGGTGGTGTGCTTCTATCCGTCGCCCACGGAAGATGTGAAGCAGATAGTCACAGCTCTACCAGTTGCAATTGGGGCGATTTGTAGTGTGATGTTTATTGCATTTCCTACCACTCGTCATGGAATTGGTTTTCCTCTTTCAGCTCAGTGATGGCTATATAAAACAGAAGGAAACTGTGGACATTTGAGTTTTAAGGCATTCTGAAGAAGGTTTTCACATTATTTTGATAAAGCATCAGACAAATAGATAGACAAAGATGGCTGATAAAATCAGATTAGTGCTTGCAATAAATTATGATGTAATACTTAAGCTAGTGCTATGTGCTGAACTCTCATTTCTAGTGCTGATAGGATAGCTCATTGTAATGGTAATGACATATAATTGAAGAAATTATTCCTTTGTTGCAAATTAAACTTCCTTCTCGTAAAATCTTTACACCATTAGTTCTTGACACCATTAGTTCATGATGACACAACAAATGCAGTTAATATAAAAAGGTCGTAGGAAGGGAATGGAGAAAATGCATAGATAGTCTAATTAGTACCACCTTCTTCTCATTGTGGAAGTACTATTTCTTCACTTGAATTTGTCACATGTGCAGATTTCTACCAGCTATGAATTCAAAATACCTACCACCAGAACAGAAAATTTTCAGTTTTGATCCAAAAATAAAGATAAGCAAACTAGCACGTTAAACAAAAATACTCGATCACAACAAGTCATTGAAGAAACTAAAAACAAAGCAAAAACAAAATCATTCGAAAAGCGAGAATGTAAATGCTGTACACTATATATAAAATTATTATTCTCGAATGAAGAATCATTATAAAAAAAATTATCAGATTATGCATATTATCGAATTGAGATTAGAAACAAAAAAAAAACAGTTGGCGCATAAATATATCCTGGCTGCATTTTACCTCTTAAGAAAAAAAGGCTTTTCTTTGTCTTGTACGTCATATTGACAAAATATAGGAGGCTATATATAGGCAAATAGGAAGAACAAAAAAAAAATTGTCCTAGATTTAACTATTCTTTACAAGAGACATACTAATCATGACTACATATCAACTAAGACGACAATCCACTTCAATATGTCTGGTTCCTTTATGAAAGAAAGGATTGCTTGCAATGAAGCTACTTTGTCTGATTTTAACAATTAAAGATCACGGTTGTCTTGTAAAGTAGCTAAACTTTTTACTAGTTATTTCACTAACATCATATCAAAATTAGAATGAAATGTGGTATTTTATTCAGTTTCAGCACTACATCTAACAACAATAGTCTAGTTCTTCTCCAAAACACAAGATCTCCACTCACAAAGAAATTGTACCCCAGAGTTGGCTTTCGATCTTCAATGGATTCATCAAATTCAATATCAAAGAAAGCTTTAATTCTAAAATGATAACATTTTCAGGGTCGTTTGGTTAGATTTATTTCTGGTGTGCTGCATTTGGAATGCAAGAGATTTAAAAATTCGGTGTTTGGTTTAAAGTATTTGAAATGCAATGTAAACACAAGGGATATCCAAACTCACCATGTAGTTCATTTATGGTGTGTTCCAAATAAGCCAAAATCGGTCAATTTTCAAATACACATAAGAAACATGTCAACATCCCCCACCGCTAACAGCACCCATCACAGTCGCCTTTAGCTCGCTGCCTCAGGCCACCGCCGCCATCCTCAGCCAACCATCACCAAATTTTATATTAATTTCATTTTACTTCAAACCAAACGTAAAAAAAAAAAAAGTAAACTTCTGCATTTGTTTTACACAGTAAAAAAACTCCAAAATATTTCAAATACACTACATAACAGTTGCTATATTTCTTTTTCAGCAAATCAAATGACCTCAATGTTTTTGATATCCCGGACCTTTTCACAAAAAAATGCTTTAAGGCAATAATATTTTACTTCATCAATTCTAGGATCATCTTTTCTATTGAGAAATTTCATCAGAAAACAAAACAAGTACAACTAAGCTAGAGAAATAATAGCAGATAAAAATAGAATGTCAGTTGTGCTACAACAAAAACCAATAAAAAATAAAATCTTGTAGAGTTTGATAAATCAAACATGGGGAATTTTTTACCACATACAGCATTCTAAAGCTTGTAGATCTTGTTCCCTAAAAGTAGCTTCGATGAGATCCTCATCAGTAAAAACATTACTAACAACCATTTGAAGAAATGTTCTTCTATGATAAATGGTAACAGATAGAAAAACATAAACAAGATTAAACCAAACAATTGGTGACAAAGTCTCAAATTAATCGATGCTAATGGACAATTATATAGCCTTAGGCAACTAATCAAGCTTCGTAATGAATAATAGGTTAATTTGGAAGGAACTTAACAATGAAGAACTAGCAACATAAATGGAATTAACACCATAAGTGGACGTTGCTAGATCCCACATCAGAAAATATAAACCTCAATTGCAATATCCATCGCATACTTCCATTTAAGACGGAAGAAAGCTTCCTAATAAATTTGAGGTGTATAGACGACAAAGAAGAGAAAAATAGATGGAAGTGGTGTGATGGTTGTTATTATGATGTTTTATATCATTTCATAGAAAGATCTAGATCCAATTGCTCAGGTGCAGGTAGATGCCCTAGCCATAGTAGACAGAAAAACAGTCAATTGGTTGATTGATCAGGCGGCCAGTCATCCATCTACAGAATTTTTCAATACCACCTACAAAGCTTAGTTCTCACAATGAAAATAAAGAAGCGTGATGGAAACAATCTAATAAAGGCATATATGCAACATTGATAGTGCAATAGATGAATATTACTTTGTTAATTTTAAGCATTTAGTAGTCATTTATTTGTGTTCCAAGTATGCTCTTTGAGTTCTTACTGTTTTGAGCTTATCAATTTAGGTTTATTTATAAAATTGTAGCCGAAGTTTTTCTATAACAAAGACCATTGGTCTTATTATTAGATACAGAATGAAGTAATATTGGGCTATATCTTCAAACAGCCCTTGGAAATCCCATCCCCTGTCCTCTCAATTCCCTCCATCACCCTTTCTTGAAAATCCCTCACAACAAGTCCCTCTTTCGAAATCTCTCTAATCATAACCTGCTAAATTGCTACCAGCTATCTCCAAGCTTCCTTCCCTCTCGTCTGTTGCCATTTTCCGATCTTAACTTTCTTGCTCTTATCTTTTCATTCTCTCTCACTCATATATGGAATTCACAGAAAATCTGAATTCAGACAAACAAATTTTAGTTCAGATTTAACAATGTCAATTGGACCTCTGCCTTCAATACTGAAGCAAACAGCCATAGATACCTCTTAAAATCCTTGATGTAAAAAAGAAAAATATAGCTTGAACAACAAATATTTGCAGCCTTCCAACATTATTCAGTGCATCTAAGTGTATCAGCTAATCATACCTCGCCACCTACATTTGCTTAACTAGACACAATGCACATTTTTTTCACACAATGGCACTAATTCAAAATCAAGAAAGACAACATATTTGACTAGATTTTTGTGGCATCAAAAGCAAGATAAATAAAAATAAAATAAAATAAAAAACTGTTTGTATGCATGTCTTCCGAAACTTCATATCAGATAGTTTAATTCAAACTTCTAATGAAGTCTAAGGTTCAACGAAACTTGTAAGGACAGCAACGCATGAACTCAGTTGAAGTCGTCCATTTTTAAGACTTGTTTACATGCCTACCTTCAGAAATCATGTTTTCCTAAAAGAAGTTTGAGCACAATTTTTAAACTCGAAAGTTCATACTCCTTTAAAATTTAGAATGGCTAAGCATGGTGGAGTTAAATCTACCAACTAAATGTCTTCAAGCTTAACATTCAGTAATAACAATTGTCTTGATATGTAAAGATCAAGTATATCAAAAGGGATAAAAATGTACAAATTTACAAGAGAGAGGGTTTTATAAATAAATAAAAAACAAAAAGTAAATTAATAAGTAAGAAAATAGGAAAAGATACAAGGCACCAACTGCTCAGAAAAATCATGAACTATCTATATAAATTTCAGAATATTAAGGTCTTCCATAATTAACTTAAAAAATAAAAAAAAAAACTGGAGAGCATATCATCTAGTATTAGAGCATCAATAAAACAGGAGAAAGCCACATGATGCTTAATAAAAGTATTTATCACTCACTAAATTTAAACCCAACCAAGTTTTTATCCCCAAGTTATCAGAAGTTCAAACCAACTCGTTCAATTCTTTTGTCAAAAATGCCCAATAAGTTACAAGATTGACATCATCCCTCATCCCTACAAATGAAGGAAATAGAAAAGTTATCCTTAATCAAGTATCATGGACCTCATGACATTCATTATAAATGGCCTAAAAGGAAGAAAGAAAATTCACATTTCAAGTAAAGTACCTCAAGATTTCAACAGCAAATCCAGAGCCAATTTACTCATGCAAAGTGGGAACTTCTTCTTGCAGTAATAACACAAAGTATTGAAAGCCCGGTACTTCAAGATTATAATAAAATCTAATGTTCTCCAAAGTGATAATGCAATTATCGTCCGGTACTTCAAGATTATACTAAAATCTAATGTTCTCCAAAGTGATAATGCAAGTATTCTTATGTCAAAACTAAAAATACAGAACCAACCTAGCTTCCAGATGAAACAAGAAGCCCTTGAGGTGAATGAGAATCACAATGCCCGTTCTCAACAAAACAAGAATTTCCCAAGTACACCGTGCTTGGATTAAAAGCATATAAATCATCAATGCAGACATGATGAGAGCCACTGAAAAGCAGAAAATAGGTAGCTTTCAAAGAGCTCATTCCATGAAAATGCAAATTCTTCAACATAAAAAGGGCAGAATCAATACGACCAAATTTAATTAACAGATGAGCAATAGCATTCACTGAAATGCAATCCATCTCAATCCCTGCGACCATCATGTCCTTCACTAGCTCCTTTGTTCCAACCCAATCTCGGCCCTTACAGAAGCCACAAAGCATCACATTGTATGAATAAATATTAGGTTTTGGACCAAAATGCGTCATTTGTTCAAACAAAAATTTAGCTTCTTCAAACCTACCACACTGAAAAAGTGCATAAATAGTTATAGTATAAGAAACAACATCAATGCAATAATTCTCAGAAACAGATTTACGGAAAAGCCTAATGGCTTTGTGATATTTTCGATTCTTAACAAGTCCATCTAGGATTGTTGAGTGGACATATGCATCAACATTAGGATTACTCGTGAGAATTTCATGATAGACAGAAACAGCAAGTTCAGTTCTTCGTAACTTGCACAGACTCCTCAGCAATCCAGCATAACTATAATTGTCTGGGATGAATCCTCTATCAATTATTATATTGTATAGTTTCAAGGCTTCAGAGGGAAGACCAGCCTTGCAGTACCCAGTAATTAGGGAATTATAATACACAATATCTTCTCTGAATTTAAATCCAGCAGCTAATTCAGGTAGCAAACTTGCTCTCCGTGATGAACAAAACATGAAAGCCAAAGAAGATAGAGTGTAAGAATCTGGCTCCATTTTTCTCTTTCGAAGGTAAAGGAAAATATCAATGGCGACATCAAATCTTCCAACCTTTAATAGATAAGAAATAAGGAAGTTGTATAAAACTAGATCAGGCTGGCAGTCATTAGAATGCATAATGTTTATGATACCTGGAACCTCACAAAGCATTTGAGCTTCACAAAGCCCTTTGATAAAAGAGGTATAAGTCACAACAGTAGGTGAGCAACCAGCTTCTACCATCTTTGTCAAATGCTCACAAGCCAGCTGAATTCTTCCAGTCCGGCAGAAAGAATCGATTAAAACTGTCCACATGGCCACCGAAAGATGCCTCCCTAAAACTACCAGAAAACCTAACAACTGCAACAGCTCTAAATCTCTTCCGGCCTTGCAGAAACAATCCAAGGCCATTAAAAAGGTCCCCTCGTTGAGGGAGAACTCTCTCCTCACCATATCTCTCAACAAACTCCTCACGCTGATCCAATCACCTGACTCACAAAGATTGCGAAGCACTATATTGAAAGTGAGAAAATTTGGGAAGTTGGTTTCTCTATAAATCCGCATTGCCTCATCGAAATTCCCACTCTTGAACTGTATGTCGAGAACTATGTTCCTGATATAGGTGTTGGGCTCGTAGTTTCGTCTGCACATCTCCTCAAACACTTCAAGCGCAAACCTAAACTTTTTAGCTCGCCAGTAAATCCTAAGCAATATCAAGAAAGTTTGAGCCTTTACGGCACAACCGAAACTCTCGAGACGCCGGATGATCTTACTGACGAAACCAAACCTTAAGGAGAGGCGGACGACGACGGGTATTATAGAATCGAAGGAACTGGGGGCGTGGAAGTAGTCGGGCTGGCGAGCTGCCCAAAGGAAGAAGCTGAGCGCGATTGTGTCCGAGGGACAATTGGAGATGGTTGAATTGACTATCTCGGGGCAAAGGCGGGTCGCAAAGCTAGGGTTTTTGTTTGAATTCAGCAACGGCTTAGTTATACTCGAGCTTGAATGGAGGAGTCTCCTCCATATCACAAGCATCTAGGGTTTAGGGCTTAAAACCGCAAATGGGATCATTGAAATGCGGTAAGGAAACAGACAAAGCAGTTTGTGCCGCCTTGAAGGTGGCTTATTAGCGGATTTTTCATGTTGTGAACATAGGATTGCATATCAAACAGGACAGAGGGAGATTCAGGATGCGTTTATATCCCCTGTTTAAACCAAGTTTTGCACCAGGGCATGTGGCTCGTTCGAGTCTGGTGCATCAGTTTGGAACTTCATTTTGCAAACGTAAAGGAGTCTGTCCAACCACGGCTGCGTCCCGCGGTTCACAAATAAAAATTCATGTAATAACTAGGGTGTAAACGAACCGAACACGAATAAACAGAGCTAGTGTTCGTGTTTGAAATGTTCAAACACATCACTGTTCGTGTTTGAAATGTTCAAACACATCACTGTTCGTGTTTTGTTTGTTTAACAAACCGAACAAAAAAAGTTGTTCGTGTTCGTCTCGTTTGCTTATCGAACGAATCGAACACGAACTTCCTATGAACCGACCACGAACTGTTTACGAACAACGAGTTTTTTGACGATCTACAACTTTGATAAGATACTTCCTCAAAATGAAGTAACCGATAAGTTATTCCGTACACATCGAATAATCCATACTTCCTCAAAATGAAGCAAACTGAATAAGGCGTTTAGAGTTTTGTTTAGGATTTTATTTTAATATATAATATAGTATATTAATTATAATATTATAATATTTATATTAATATAATTAATACTATATTATTATTATTATTATTATTATTATTAATTTATCGTATATTATAATTTATAGAAGTTTGTTTATTTAAAATATGATAAATTTTTATAATATATAATTATTTCTAAAATATCATAAATTTTTTATATATAATTATTTTAAATTATTTTATATTTCGAACAATAATGAACCGAATACGAGCGAACACATCACTATTCTTGTTTGGTTCGTTTAACAAACCGAACGAAAAAAATTGTTTGTGTTCGTCTTATTTGCTTATCGAACGAATCGAACACGAACTTCTTGGCGAACCGAACACGACTGTTCGTGAACAACGAGCTTTTTTGACAACCCTAGTTGCACATATGAATTTTTAAAGATTTTATTAGTCGGCTTACTTATAAAGTTGTTTAATTTTGTTTTATTTACTTATGAACTTGTTGAGTGGAACCTCATGCAATTTTATTGATTTGCTTGTTTCTCCATTTTCTCCTGCACAGAAATGAAATTTATTTTGTTATTCTCAAGTTCACGAAAAGTTGTTGTACATATGAATTCCTAAAGAATTTGTGCGTATATGAAATAATGAAATTGTTTGTCTTTGCTTATGAAGTTGTTTATGAAGTTGTTTATTACTGAGGCTTGCTTGAAGTTATTTATGAACTTGCTACACATGAATTCCTCAGGAATTTGTGCATATATGAAATAATGAAATCAGTTAGGGGTGTAAACGAGCCGAACACGAGGGAGTCCAGGCTCAGCTAATGTTCGGCTCGTTTATATTTCGAGCTCAAAAAGTGTGTTTGTGTTCGGCTCATTTGTTTAGCGAGCCGAACACGAGTTGCTCACGAACAAAGAGTCATTTTGACAACCTTAATCACGCAGTCATAAGATATTAAGAGTTTGAGCACGATTTAAAAATTATTATTTATTTTAAAACATCATTTGAATCTAATTTAATAATTCTTATTCTATTTTCTTAATTAAAACTTTTAATTGATTATAAATCTTTGTAGCCTCGTAGTCAATTAATTTTTGTTTAAAATATTACTCATCAATTATATATATATATATATATATATATATATATATATATATATATATATATATATATATATATATATATATATATATATATAATTGATAAGTAGTATTTCAAGTTAAAATGAGCCGAACACGAACAAAGATTTGTTCGTTCTTGTTCGGCTCGTTAACTTAGCGAACGAGCCGAACACGAGCTGTTCGCGAACAACGAGCCGTTTTGACAGCCCTAAAATCAGTTAGCTTTGTGCTAGAGCATTCATTATATGTAGAATGATGATGTGAATAATTAATGATGTTAAAGTTGTTATTTATCCAAGAAATTTTATGGAAGGAATGCTTCAGTTTTGCATGCCCTAATTTTTTTTTTTTTTAAAATGCTTCTGTTTAGTACACTTTGAACTTTTTTTAATGAATGTTTCAATTTAACATACTCTCACCTACGGATCACGTAGAATCATTTCATATATGACTTCAATATCCTTACTTTAGCTCATTCTGAAAGCATTGGAGATATTGATGTTGGATCAATTATGGGACTACAATGTAATTAATAAATGTGTTGGGTCATCATTTAATAAGTCAAAATTATTGTGGTCTAATTAAGAATAAAGTTTAAGACTTTAGACACATTTTTGTCATGAGATTATACGTGTGGATACCATAAGTGCAAATTCCAATTTGATGAGGGGCAGAATTGGAATTAAGTAATTCTTATAACCACCAGTTGGTTATATTAAATAAGGAGGTAATGGTCCTCGGTCTGCAGAGTAAGAAATAGAAGTTATTCTCTTGTAGCCCACCAACGAGAGAGACTAAGGAAAACTCAGGAAAGTCTGCAGATTGGAAGATCATTGCTTACAATCGATCAAATGGATTCAGGTACGCTTCCGCTATTGTATAGATTTAATTTTTCTCAATCAACATGAACGTGAATGAAAGATTCTCGTGGTGAATTCCTAATAGATCTTGATTCGATCAAAATCTATTTGTAAAATTCAAAACAAACTGTAACAATTGATACTTGCATGACAACAATGCTTGGTTTCATTTTTACGTAGTTATTGAATTGTATGCTTAGTTCAAATATTTTATTCTTATTAAATTGGAATGAGAGATGTACCTTCCGGTTCGAAATTTTGGACTTTTAGTAGCTTTGTAGGATTAAAGTGAATGAACTATTTTGATTGTATTTTAAGGATAATGGACTTTTATCAATTGTCCTTTTTCAAAGACATTGTTGTTTCATCTTGAATTTCAAGATGTCTTTATGTCATTTAGTAAGAAAATTATTTCGACGTATTCAAATTTTATACATGCATGTCTATGTGAAAAATGTGAAATTGATCACTGTTGTTTCGGTTTCACAGAACCATATATATTGTTCCAGTATGAGAAGGGTAGGGGCATTCATATATGTAAAAAATATAGTGATGGTGATTTTTTTAATAAGATGTTAAAGACTTGATTGTTGTGAATAAAGATATGAATCACTAGGTGTTCATTATAAATAAATTTAAATAAGAATTTTGTGGTATGTAAGTCAACAACTAGCTCCCCAATTTCTCATTTTAATTGATAATTATGCAAAACTTTTTCTACTAGAGTGCTTAGTATACTCCTCTACTTATCATATAACATTTGAAATAATATAACGACCTTCTAAATACAATAAAAAAGGACAACACATTAAACAACACATCTTCTGCTATTTGGGATACATAAACGAAAATGACTTTTTGTGACATTTTTTTAGATAAATTGAATTAGGAAATAGATCAACCACTCAGCAAAAAAGTTTAGTAAAGCATTGTCAAAAATTTTCAAGAAAGAACTGGTATACTATATGAGCGAATACAATAAAAGAGCAAGTGTGATTAAATAAAAAATGATTGTAATATTTGGAAAGAGCACAAAAAAAGATCTACTAGATTTGGTTGAGATATGATTAAAAACACCAATGATGCATTGGTGGAATGAGAAGTTAGAGGTGAATTGAATTTTATATAACTTCTAATATGGTTATGTGTCTAATTTCTTTTTTCAATAATGGACGCTACCAATAGAGAATGTAGAAAGCATTGCAGACAAATTATTATAACATTTTTTGTCTGCTGATGACTCGTACATTTCTCGGACTTCATGCATGACCTCGGCTTTCATGGGAGACAAATGGATATGTAAAATGCTTGAGGTTCATCCAATGAGATTTCATAACTTGTTTTTTATGAGTCAATTGATCATTATTGATCTTTTGAGTGTTCTCCACACTATTCATGGTCTTCATGGTTCTTTAAGAACGACTTCACGAGAGGTATTAGCTATAACATTATATATCATGTCACATAGCCAATCTATAAGAGAATGTTATGAGAGATTTCAACACTCATCTGAAACCATCAACAAATACTTTTCAATTGGCTTGAATGTTTTGGTACGCATGTCTTATAATATCATCAAACCTTAAGATACAACTTTTCAAAATATTTCTAGACAAATTTCATGTGATCATCGATATATTCCATACTTCATGTTTCATGCATATTTATTTTCTGGTAACACTCAAACTATGAAATATGAGCTAATGTAGATGTGATACATGATTGTATTTGTGCTTTTTGACAGAACACATGTTGATGCATGTGAGACAAATATTGATAAGAATGCGTACAATTTACCGACAAAAAATATATGTGCTTCACCTTCTCCAAGGTTGGGTGGGAGGACATACTTGCATCTTAACATACTTCAATATGTGCTTCACACGATAGTCAAATCAAATTTGCCACATGATCCCGTATGCACCATTTTCCCCATCTGCTTCAAGGGTGGTTGATACACTATCACGTAGTCATTAATTTGAGTCATATTTGCTAATGATGGACAAATCTTAGAGGAAAGTATTATTTGGTGGATGTCGATTATCCATTATAATGAGATTTTCTCAGTTCATTTCTAAACACAAATACCACATACCAGACTTTGATGGGGGCAGTCAAGTAGCACGATAAACAAAAAAGATGTTCAATAAGTGTCACTCATCATTAAGTTGTGTAATTGAGAGGATATTTGGTGTTTGGAAGAAAAAATGTGTCATTCTACGAGATATGTCACCTATTATTTTGGAAAACAAGTTAAAATTGTCGCTGCAATAATGACTCTCCATAATTATATACGACATCATAATTCATAGTGTGATGTTGATTTTACAAGTGTTGATAGGAACAAATCGGTACCTCTGAAAGCATATGAATATTGAATGGGACAAACAATTACGGACTATGATGACATTGTTAGTCCGGCCATAAGCGATGGAGAAGGTGTTGAAGAGGTGGCCGAGTTACTTGAAGCAATTACTAATTCTTTAGTTAACTGTTGATGCATTTTATTGCGATCATTGTCATTTTTGGATGTGTATTGTTGTAATTGGTAGTGTATTCTTTGCATAATGGCTATCAGCATTTGTTTATTTATTAAAATATATTTTCTACTTATGAGCTACTGAAAGTTTGTGATTCAATTATTTAGTTTGATTGTGGTTGCTCTGCTTTCAATTGATGCCTTCATGCTGGGTGTTATGAATGTTAATTTTGGGGTTGCATCTTCTTTATTTACTTGAAAAATATTAGTCTACTCAATGATGTAAATAAGAGCGAAGTGGGTTGTCTGCTAGGACTTTACTTATATTTGTAAATCTCTCATATTATTATCATTGCTCTGGTTAATTTCCCATTACCATTTGTAATGCTGGTAGTCAACCTTAGCATTAGTTATAAATCATATCCTAGAATTAGACGTAATAACAAGAAAATTTGGAGGGTTTCAAAGTTTTTATACCACATTTGTAAATGACAAAGAATTGAGTGGTATGTATGCAAATATCCTTTAATTTTTTATTTATCAACATCTTATGATAAGATCTAATTATATTCCACAAATACATATATTTTGATCTTTTTTGGAGCATTTTTGAAGAGATGATATAGAACAATGCTTTATGGATCATTGGGGTAGCATATGATCCCATTGTATGTTTTATTCTCTAATTCATATCCAAGTAAGAGTGCAAGGCCATAATGTTAATTAAAGTAAATTATGTCTTGTTTGATATGCTCTTTCTATCTTATAAACTTGAAGCTGCTCAAAGCTTTCATACCTGCTTAGAAAATATTTCTCTGCTCATAAATATTAACACACATTATTTTCATTGCTATAGTTAGTTGTCCATTACATTTTCTAATTGTCCATTACATTTTCATACCTACATACATACGTACGTACGTACATACATACGTACGTACTACATATATGTGTATGTATGTGTGTATGTATGTATGTGTATACATGTATGTATGTATATGTATGTATCTATGTAGATGTATGTATCTTTGTAGATGTATGTATGTATGTATGTATGTATGTATGTATATATTTACATACATACATATATCTACATAGATACATACATCTACATATATACATACATCTACATACATACATATATATACATATATACAGATACATACATACATACATCTATATACATACATACATACATCTATATACATATTCATACATAAATACATCTATATACATATACATATATATATATATATATATATATATATATATATATATATATATATATATATATATATATATATATATATATATATATATATATATATACTGATACTCAGGATTACCCAATTCATTCAGCTATGGTCATCTGATTTTTCAGAAAATTGTCTGTTAAAACATTTTCAGCAATACATGAGATTTGAGTGGTATGTATGTAAATCTTCCAATTTAATGTAAAAATCATTGTTTTCTAAGCCCGCTTGAAGTATTGACAAATAATTTATTAACTCTTTTATTTATTGTCTCTCATTATTTATTTGCTAATGATTAATTTACATAAATATATTTTCAAAAATGAACTCAAGCAATAAGTTCCAATGGAATGAAATATCAAAAAATATTTCATGACTGTAATTTATTATGCGCCATTTTCACTACTTAGAAATGAGTAAAAGTTGTCTAAAAATTTTACAGATATCCCAGAAATCTAACTGGCAGAGATAGAAATTTTTTTCAATTGGTGGATACAGAAATGCATCTGATGTTACGATGAAAAAGACTCTCGAAGACTTGAAATTTCTTATAAAGATCTTGCTCTTGTTCAATTTAATGATCGTAGCGTTTCTGTTGTTGTTTTTGATGTTACGGAACTCGTACGTATGGGTGTGATACAACTTATGTTAAACTCATATTTGTATGACAATTTTGGAGATAAAAAAGTTGGGTTAGTGTTCAACTTTAATATTTTTCATTTTAAAGATCTTGTGAGTGACAATAACTTGAGTATTGATCATTGGTTTTATTCCAAAAAAATGTCCATTTTCAAAATAATTTCTTTTTAAACATTAATTAATACCTAAGCTATTAAAAAAAAAATATATATCGTAAATCCTTACATTCTCTTTATTGAATAACTTAATTTAACCTTTATTTTCGTATTTCTGCTTATCTCGATTACACAGTTGAAAAGGGAGAATTACATATATTGAAAAAACCCATACTATCTACATAATATATACTAGGGGATATTACAGGCATTGGTTCACAAGCACTTTCAAAACTGAATTTTTTAAACAAACTAATTGCTTCTGAAACACCAGCTTCTGAACAACAGATTCTCTATAGCAGCTTCCGAACAAAGATTTCATACAACCATTGCAAAAACAAATGCACTCTCAGAGTTTAATGGTTCGGAGTTCGAAAAAACATAAGATATGTTTTTATAGATCTAACAAATAATATTTTTTTTTAATTTGGAGAGTTTTATTTTTAAATCTTTTGAATAATATTTTAAGAAAATTTAGATATGTTATATAGATATATATTTTTATTTAAATATCTTAGTTATAGTCATCTTATCAAAGTTAAAAGATTGAAATGGAACATTATTTGAACCGACCGATTCCTTTATAATAGAACTTGCTCACCAGTTCGTTGCTTCAAACTTGATTTTAATTGATTTAATATTGATTTTGTACATAAATGATTTTGAGTGGTTGAATGAGTGGTTCATGGTTGAACCAATCAAATTGGGTTGTCTAGACCAATTTTTAAACCATGCATAGAACTCAATATCTAAAATATATCAAAAAATATAGACCACAGAATATGAATAGGTAATAGAGATAATTTTGAGTGGCATTTTTTATGTGTCTTATGGATTGAGATATTGTATAATAAATATTAACATATAAGAATTAGACCTTGAATACATATAATTGTGTGCCAGAGAATTCACAATGATAGAGGTATATTAACATATTAATATTGTACAAAAATCCAACACATATATATAAAATAAGAGCTAATAGAGGGGGGCATCGGGGGATTTATGTAAAAAATTTGAAAGGAAAAAAGAAAAGTGTAGCATTAATGAAATAGTTCCACTATTCGGATGTATATTACAAGATTGTGCCTACCCTTGAACAACATAGAATAATACTACAATAGTGGAATAAAATATTAGGGAAGTGATAATGACCTGACTGCGATGATGAAAGACCAACGATAGGGGCTACATGATGGCAATCTAGATTCATTATCACTCTAGATTCATTGTCATTGATAATTGTGATGACTGGGTACAACAAAGTAGCTGTGATGACCAAGTGATATAACAATGATGATTTGATAATGGTGGTGTTTCGTGATGGTAGCGGTTGTCGAGTAGTGGTGATCCAATCAACGATAACGGCAATATCAGTTGGGCAGCAATGGTCCGGTAATGATCACAGCACGATGAAGGTGGTTTCGTGTGACAGCGGTGGTGATCTAGATATGATGATTTTATGACAACAACAGTGTACAATAACAGTGACGATGTCAAACGATGGTCATCCAACATAAATGCGGCTGGGAGATGATGATTCAGCATAGCGACATATAAAACATGATGATATGTCAATGCCTACAATGTACTACAATGAAGGTGATTTTCAGGCATTAGTGATTCAACATAACGGTAGCCAAGAGACAAAGATTTGGTGATGTTGGTAGTGCTCCGGCGATGGCAACTTGACGATGACCAATTATAGTGATCTGATAGTGGCAAGGTGGCTTAGCATCAGTAAGGAGATGATGATCTTATGGTGACGGTAGCCCAATAATAGGGGTCTGACTAAAGGAGATGATCCAGTGATAACGACTTGACAACTTCGATTGCACGTCGCCGGTCAGGTGTTGATAGCTTAGTGGCAACGACAACCCAACGGCTGTGGTTCATCACATCAATTGCGGCCCTACGATGACAGCATAATGGTGGCTATAGAAGCCCAACGATGGCGATCTAGAAAGATGGCGGTGGCTTGACATCAGGGGTCTAGCACGATAAAAGTGGCTCAAAATTTTTCAGGTCGTCGGCAGTGGTCCAACATAAAGGTGGTGGTTTGGTGATGGCTTAACATTCACGAAAGTGACTCAATGACAGTAGAGATGGTGACTCAACATTGATCGGGTGTCGGCGGTTCGGTGACAGTGGTGGCTCAATAATGATGGTCTGACATTGCGGCAGTGGCAAGGTGATGGCGATTAGGCATGGTAGTTGTAGGCCTATGTCATCTTGGTGACAATGATCCTTTGGCGACTATAGTATGGCACGTAGGCGTTGCTCCGACGATGGTGTCTAAGAAGACAAAATTGACATGATGACGGTGAAGGCAACGGTTGGGTAGCAATCTAGTGTCGATGATTTGGAGGTTGTAGCAACTCGATAACAATGGTCTGACACAACAATGGTGGCCCGATAGTGGAGGCCTTTCTGTGGCAGCGACAACCTATTGATGGTGGTCTAACACATCTATGGTGGCTCGATATCAAGGGTTGGCACGCCGATAGTGGCTCGACATTAATGATGGTAAAGTGAGTCGACGGCGATGGAGGTGGTGGTTTAGTGTCGGTTAGGTGGTGGTGACAGCCCAACGATGGTGGTTTAACATGACAGTAGTGGTATGGCATCAGTGGTCCGATGATGGTAGCCTAACATTAGTGTCAATGGCTGTCCGACATGGTGGTGGTGGCTCGACTACTATGGTGAGACAGGGCGGCAGTCGAGAGGTGGTGGTTTGATGAAGACAATTATCTAGTGATGATGGAGGCTGAGTTGCAGTGGTCTAGTGACATTGGCGATGACGATGACAGAGGAGGTCGGGATAACATAATATGGTGGTGCGATAACCTGCTGACGGTGGTCCAGCTACAATGACTATGGTGGCCGAGAAATAATGATCGAGCAATTGTAGTGGCAGTGATTCAGTGATGGTGGTTTGGCTATGTTGATAATGATGGTAGAGTAATGATATTTTGGTGGCAGTGGCAACTGGTCGACAATGGTGCAACTGTGGCAATGGTGGTGATTGGGTGATGATCTAATAGTGGTGGTTGGGCGCGACAACTGTCAAGCAATTGTGGTTTGGCTTTAGTGACTTTGGTGGTTGGACAATGGTGGTCTAATGATTGTGCATGTCATGCGACAGTGGTTCGATGGTGATGATGGTGGTTGGGCAGCATTAATCAAACAGTATTGGCGCGCGTTCAGGTAGCATTGGTCCAACAATGGCAGTGGGGCCCAACAATGGTGGACTGGCAGCAGTGGAGCTCATACATTCTCAAGAGCTCGAAGCACCCTTCAACCTTCTCAGCCATGTCTAGCTCACCCCTTATGAAGAGCGTGAGAGCCTATTTATAAAGTACATGAATTCATATCGATGAATTGGTCTAGTTTTTAAAGAACCATCCAGCTCAAATGTTATCGCAAGCTTAACCTTTTAATTATAACCAAAAATATAATATTTAAATTAAAAATAGAGGAAAATATCATGCCTTAAATTTTTTATTTAGAATAATGATCAAAATATTGATAATTATTGTCTCAAGTTAAAATATTAATTAGTAAATCAATAAAATAATATTAATATATAATTACTCTATTATTTAAATTATATTACAATAATTTAAATATTTATTACATCATTCAGTTAAACATCTTGTTCAACCCAGGTTAAACCATTAAACCTTAAACATTTCCTTCTTTTGGTTCAATATCCTGTCCAGTTTTCACAACTATAATTTTTTATTCATGACCTAATACTTTTTAAGAATATTATCTATATTTTAAAATTATTCTTATCATTAGTATTACTTTTAATATTAATGTTTTTGTGTTGTTGTCATTTTATACTTTTATAACCATGTGCGTCACTTGAATGCAAGCAACCTAAAATAAACTAAAATAATTTAGATTATAAAACAAATTGTACAAGAAAATATCTATTTTCTTCTCTCCCTTCATCTCTTCCTCCCTTTCTCTCTTAGAGGACTTAGCTTGGCCCCTTGAATGATTCTTGCTTGGCGCTTCACTTGGCTTGGCCCTTGCTTAGCCTTTGCTTAGCTCTTGCTTAGCACTCTTTCTCTAAGCCAAAATAGGTATTTATAGAAACCAAGAGAGTGGTGGGTGGGAGGTAGGTGAGCAGTAGGAGGGAATGTATGTGAGCGGTATGTGAGATTCTTAATTATAAATCTAATTAAATTAATGTGGACCGAGTCTCCACATTACCCAACAATTCTCCCACTTGGAGACTGGGACACTGACTGCATCACCTACTGGCTGCATCATCTACTAACTGTATTGATCTTTTCCTCAAACATAATATCCTCCACCTCTACAACTCAAAGTCATTGTCTTCATGCCAGAAGACTAGCTGAAGTCGAGCACAACTTCAGTTTCTCATGAGTAACACCCTTAGTTGACATGTCACTGTCGACGTAGTCATGTACCACCAAGCTCTTTCCTGGGTTACTCTTGTATTTGCTTACAACTCTCACTGCATGAGCACTATCATGCCCCTGCTGAAAGCTCTTTTCAACAAGTCTAGTCTTGTACCTCTTACTGCCACCAAGCGCAGTCTTCACCCGGTACACTTGTTGTGCAATGTCTTCTTCTTTGGTGGAAGTTATACCAGCTCCCAAGTCTGATTCCCTAGCAGGGAATCCGTCTCCTCCTTCTTGGTTAGCTCCCACTTGCTTGAATTCTCATCTTGCAAGATTTTTTCATAGCTCTGTGGTTCTCCACCATTTGTCTGTACAAGGTATGTTTTCATGCCTTTTGTGATCTGCCACTTTTCAAGAAATTGATCTTCTTCTGTTTCCCTATAATGCACCTCTGACTCATGTGTCCAAGCCTGCAATGCCACAGATCTCTCGTGATCTCTGCAATTATAGTAACAACAGTGTTGAGTAAATCAGTAGTCATATATAGTGTGTCGGTTTTCTTATCCCGAGCCAGTATTAATGCTCCTTTGGTAACCTTCCAGGTGCTATCTGAGAACACTACCGAATGACCACCCTCATTGAGCTGCCCAACAGAGAGGAGGTTTTTCTTCAACTCAGGAACATGTCTGATCTTTTGCAAAGTCCATGTGCTCTTGTTAGGGAGTGCAATATCAATGTCTCCTATCCCCCACCACATTTAGAGCTTTTCCATTAGCCAGATATAGCTTCCCAAAGTCACCTGTAACATTATTTCGCATCAACTCCCGGTGGGAAGTTGTATGGAAAAAATCTCTTGAATCCAGTATCCAGTCATCAACAGAACTGTGAACTACCAGCAATAGTGCATCCTGTATTTCTTCAATTACAACGTTAGCACCATCTTACTCCTTCTTAGGATTCCTGCAGTTTCTTTTTATGTGGCCAACCTTGCCACAATTCCAGCAACTTGCCTGCTGACAAGACTTTGACTTTAATCTTCCTCTGTTTGAGCTCATGTCTTGTGATCTCCCTCTGGAATCAACAATCAGTGTCGAACTCGAACCCGAGGTCTCGCCGGAATCTTTCCTGTGCACCTCTTCAACCAAAACCAAATCACAAATGTCATCATATTTCAGTTTAGATTTACCTGCAATATTGCTAACTGTCATCATCATGGCTTCTCATCTATTTGACAATAAAGCCAACAATATCAACACACATATGTCATCATCAAAATCAATTTTAACAGACGACTATTGATTTGTGATAGTGTTGAAATCATTCAGGTTTTGAGTAATGACACGCCTTCCACCATCTTCAAGTTGAATAATTTTTTCATCAAGTGCATATTGTTATTCGCCGATAGTTTTTCATACATACCCGATAAAGCCGCCATGAGATCTGCATTAGTCTTTTCCTTGATGATGTTGTGGGTAACCGATCTCGACAGGGTTAATCGTATAACCCCCAGAACCTGTCGATCCAACAGATTACATTCTGCCTCGTTAATCTTTTCTGGTTGCTTTCCCAGAAACGGAAGATAAATTTACTTCCCATAGAGGTAGTCCTCTATCTGCATCCTCCAGTAAGCAAAATCTGTCATTGAACTTCTCGATCCCCAATGTCATCACTTCGTCTCTACCCATCATTCTTTCTAGATCCAAACTCAAGTTTCTGATATTAGTTGTTATGAAAAATGACGACAATAAAGTGAAAATGGAATGAGAAAATTGCATGCAGAAAAAAACACCAAAGCGACACAGATTTACGTGGCTCGGCAAATTTGCCTACATCCACGGAACTGCAGACGATTTTATTTCTTCAAGGAATTACACTATTGAGTGCCCAACGTTTACAAGAAAATCTTTATTTTCTTCTCTCCCTTCCTCTCTTCCTCTCTTCCTCTCTTTCTTGCTTAGAGGACTTAGCTTGACCCTTGCTTGGTTCTTGCTTGGCGCTTCACTTGGCTTGGCCGTTGTTTAGCTCTTGCTTGACACTCTTTCTCTAAGCCAAAATAGGCTATTTATAGAAACCAAGATAGTGGTAGTTTGATCTACTAAAAATTTGATAGCTTTTAATGCCTATTTCATACATATTTTTGATAATATTGCACTTTAAGGAATGGTATTTTTCATGATTTCATGCAGGTACGATGATTTTAGTCCTTTGGAGCAAAATGAAGCAAAAATGAGCGAATTCAGAGCAAAATGAGGCAAAAGTGAGCATTTTGACCTAGAGCACCGGACGGCGCCCTCTTCAGCACCGGACGGCGCCCAAATCTAGAGAGTTTTGACCAGAAGGCGGAAAATAATGTCGGACGGTGCCCTATCGCGATTTAAACCAGATTCAATGTATTTAGCCGATTTTGGAGGGGTGCTCGAGGAAACTCTTGGGAAAGTCAGTTTTAGCCGAATTTAAACTACTTTGAAACAAAATATAAGGAGTCTCTTCAGTGTTTCATAGTGTCCTTTCATTGTTCTTGAGTGAGGAGTCCATTAGAGGTCTAGGGTTGAGTTTTAGTGTGATTTTTCTCTTCAAAGAAGTATAGGAGGAGAGGAAAAGTGAGAGATTTCTTCTTCCTTACTCATCTAAAGAGAGAATTGTGTATTGTTGTGGAGAAAGTAGATGAGTGAAAGAAATTTCAATAGATTCGCTTGGGGAAGAATTTGAGATAAGTTGTATTTACTTTTCTTTGTTTGTATGACATTGTTTTTATATATAAAATCCATCTTTTGTCGTACTTTCCTCATGAGTCTTGAGTAGATTTCTTTGTCTTCCTTCTTTTCAAGTGATATGTTGATGTTGTGATATGGAAATGATGTGCCAATTTAATATGAAGAATTTGTGACGACCTTTTCACTTCGTACTTCATTTACTTTTTGATCTGGCCAATTGAATTGTTAAAATTTGTTGTGAAACACAAGTTCTTAAAGGACCATGGGTTCTACAATAAAAGTGAAGGTAGCATTCAATGTTCATGAATGAGTGACGTAGTTCATGGGGATTGAATGCAAATAAATAGGGAAATATATTTTGACGGACGTAAAATTGGAGATTTTATAGTGACAAACTAAAATCCCCAATTTGGTCCTAGGGTTTGGAAACTAAAGCGAGAGTTAGCCTTCAAGCGAAGGGGTGTGAGAGCTCCGTAGTGACAGTCGGTATCCTCCCAGCCTAATCACGGATTTAGGGACTAAACCTAAGATTAGCTAATGTTTTTTATATTACTCGGAAGAGAGTAAAGAATAGGAATGCTTCTATTTGGCACAATACAGTTGTATCACTGATCTATATCACTAAATCACCACATTATCATTGGAAAGGAGGAGGATTCTTTCTTGCAATTTGAACTTTTGTTATAAAGTTTAGTCTTGTGTTTGCTAATTGTGTTAGAAGAGTAGAACGTGCTTTAGTAAAATTAGTAATTGTTACTGTTTAAACATCCTTATATCATTAGTAATTGCTGCAATTGTGTTTTGATTTGAATAGTATTTTCTGTGCTCCATCTTAGAGTTTACAAACCTCATCGTGGGATCGATAACCAAGACTCCACTAGAGCCCTGTATTACTTGAGCGATACATATACTTGCATTTTGAATGTGTGACTGACTAGTAATCTAAATTAATATATATCTGAGTTCATAAATTTTCGCATTTAAAAAGTTGCACCATAGGTGGGAGCCGGTAGCTGAGATTCATAATTAGAAATCTAATTAAATTAATGTGAACAGGGTCTCCACATTACCCAACAATTATTGTTGTGAAAAACGACGATAATAAAGTGAAAAATGGAACGAGAAAAAATATCACGCAGAGAAAACAGACACCAGAGTGACACGCAGATTTACGTGGTTCAACAAATTTGTCTACGTCCACGGAGCTGCAGAGGATTTTATTTCTCTGAGGAATTACACCATCGAGCGCCTCGACGTTTACAAGAAAATCACTATTGTATTCTCTCCCTTCCTCTCTTTCTCTCTTCCTCTCTTTATCTCTTAGAGGACTTGGCTTAACCCTTGCTTGGTTCTTGCTTAGCTTTTGTTTAGATCTTCTTTATGCCAAAAGAGGCTATTAAAAAAACCAAGAGAGCAGTAGGTGGAAGGTAGGTGAGCGGTAGGTGGGATTCTTAATTAGGAAGCTAATTAAATTGCGGTGGACCGGGTCTCCACATTACCCAACAATTCTCCCACTTGGAGACATGGACACTGACTGCATCACCTACTAGCTGCATCATCTACTAACTGTAACGACCTTATCCTGAAACATGATATCCTCCACCTCTACAACTCGAAGCCCTTGTCTTCATGCCAGAAGACCAGCTGAAGTCAAACACAACTTCAGCTTCTCACGAGTTACACTATCGGTTGACATATCATCGTCAACGTAGCCTCGTACCATCGAGCTCTTTCCGTGTTACTCATGTATCCGCTTACAACTCCTATCGCATAAGCACTATCATGCCCCTACCGAAAGCTCTTTTCAACGAGTCCAACATTGTACCTCTTACTGCCACTTAGCGCGGTCTTCACCCAAGTACACCCACTTATTGTGTAATGCCTTCTTCCTTGGTGGAAGTTCCGCCTACTCCCAAGTCCGATTCCCGGCGGGGAATCCGTCTCATCCTTCTTGGTCGGCTCTCACTTGCTCGAACTCTCATCTTATAAGATTTCTTCATGCTCTCCGTGGTTCTCCACCATTTGTCCGTACGAGGTCCGGTTCTCCCGCCTTTGGCGCTCCGCCACTTTTCAAGAAATTGACCTTCCTCTGCTTCCCCATAATGCACCTCTGACTCATGTGTCCAAGCGTACAATACCGCAGATCTCTCGTGTTCTCTGCAACTATAGTAGCAACTTTGTTAAGTAAATCAGTAGCCATATATAGTGTGTCAGTTTTCTTACCTCAAGTCAGTATTAATGCTCATTTGGTAACCTTCCAGGTGCTATCTGAGAACACTACCGAATGACCACCCTTATTGTGTTGCCCAACAGAGATGAGGTTTTACTTAAACTCAGGAACGTGTCTGACCTTTTGTAAAGTTCATTTGTTTTTATTAGGGAGTGCAATATCAACATCTCTCATCCCCACCACATCCAGAGCTTTTCCATCACCAAATGTACCTTTCCAAAGTCGTCTGCGACATAATTTCGCATCAACTCCTGGTGGCAAGATGTATGGAAGGAAGCCTCTGAATTCAGTATTCAGTCGTCAACAGAACTGTGAACTGCCAACAATAACGTATCTTATATTTCTTCAGTTACAACATTAGCGTCATCATTCACCTTTTTCTTAGGATTCATACAATTCATTTTTATATGACAACCTTGCCACAATTTCAGCGGGTTGTATGCGTCGATGGACTTTGATTTTGATCTTTCTTTGTTTGAGTTCCTGTCATGTGATCTCCCTCTGGAATCAACAAAGAGTGCTGACCTCGAACCCGAGGTCTTGTCGAATTCTTTCCTGCACACCTCTTCAACCAAAATCAAATCATGAATATCATCATATTTCAATTTAGATTTACTCGCATAATCGCTAACTAACATCCTCATGACTTCCCAATTATTCGCGATGAAGCCAACAATATCAACGCACGTATCTCATCATCGAAATCAATTTCAACGAGACGACGATTGATTTGTGATAGTGTTGAAATCATACGAGTGTTGAGTAACAAACACAACTTCCGCCATCTTCATGTTGAATAACTTTTTCATTAAGTGCACATTGTTATTCGCTGATGGCTTTTCATACATACCCGATAAAGTAGCCATGAGACTGCACGGTAATCATCTCATTGATGAAGTTGTAGACAACAAATCTCGACATGGTTAATCGTATAACCCCGAACACTGTCGATCCAACATGATTTCATTCCGTCTCGTCCATCTTTCTCGGTCACTTTCCAAGTAACGAAAGATGAAGTTTCTTCCATAGAGGTAGTCTTCATCCGCATCCTCCAGTAAGCAAAATCCGTGCCATTGAATTTCTCGATCCCGGTGTCATCACTTCGTCTCTACTCATCGTACTTCCTTAGATCCAATCTAATGGCTCGATACTTAGTTGTTGTGAAAAACAACGATAATAAAATGAAAAATGGAACGAAAAAAATTGCACGTCGAAACCAAAGCGACACACGGATTTACGTGGTTCGAAGAATTTGCTACATCCACGGAGCTGCGAGAATTTTATTTCTCGAGGAATTATACCGTCGAGCGCCTCGACATTTACAAGAAAATCTACTATTTTCTTCTCTCCTTCCTCTCTTTATTTCTTCCTCTCTTAGAGGATTTGCTTAACCTTGCTTGGTTCTTGCTTAGCTTTTGCTTAGATCTTCTTTATGCTAAAAGAGGCTATTTATAGAAACCAATAGAGTGGTAGGTGGGAGGTAGGTGAGCGGTACGTGGGATGTGGTAGGTGAGCGGGAGTGGGATGTGGTAGGTGAGAGGTAGGTGGGAAGGTAGGTGACAATCGATGAGATTCTTAATTAGGAAGCTAATTAAATTGCGGTGGACTGGGTCTCCACATTACCTAACAAGTAGTTGTGAAAAATGACAACAATAAAGTGAAAATGGAACGAGAAATCTGCACGTAGAAAAAAACACCTAAGCGACACAGATTTACGTGGTTTAGCAAATTTGCCTACGTCCATGGAGCTACAGGGGATTTTATTTCTTCGATGAGTTACACCGTCTAGCGCCTCAACGTTTACAAGAAAATATCTATTTTCTTCTCTCCCTTCCCTTGTTCATCTCTTCCTCTCTTTCTCTCTTAGAAGAATTAGCTTGGCCCTTACTTAGTTCTTGCTTGGTTATTGCTTGACGCTTGCTTGGATCTTGCTTGGCGCTCTTTCTCTAAGCCAAAAGTGGTTATTTATAGAAACCAAGAGAGTAGGTGGAAGGTAGGTGAGCGGTAGGTGTGATGTGGTAGGTGAGCGGAAGGTGGGAAAGTAGGTGAGTGGTAGGTGAGATAATTTAATTAGGAATATAATCATATTAATGTGGACCGGGTCTCCACATTACCCAACAATTCCTCCATTTGGAGACTGGGACACTCACCGCACCACCTACTGATCGTTTCATCCGCTAGCCGTACCGACCTTTTCCTCAAACATGATATCCTCCACCCCCGCAACTCAAAGTCTCATGTCTTCATGCCAAAGACCACGGTCGAAGTCAAGCACACTGCACTTCCTCACGAGTAACACCCCGAGTCGACATATCACTCGTCTACGTAGTCTTATACCACCAAGCTCTTTCATGGGTTACTCTCTGTATCCGCTTACAACTCCTTCGCATGAGCATTATCCTCGCCCCTATCGAAAGCTCTTTTCAACAAGTCCGACCTTGTACCTCTTATCGCCACCAAGCGCAATATTCACTCGGTACATCCACTTGTTGTGCGATGTCTTCTTCCTTGGTGGAAGTTATGTTTGCTCTCGAGTCTAATTCCCCGACGGGGAATCCGTCTCCTCCTTCTTGGTCAGCTCTTACTTGCTCGAATTCTCATCTTGCAAGATTTTTCATAGCTCTGTGGTTCTCCACCATTTGTCTGTACAAGGTTCGATTTTCCTATCTTTGGCGCTCTGCCACTTTTCAAGAAATTGACATTCTTCTGCTTCCCTATAATGCACCTCTGACTCATGTGTCCAAGCCTGTAATGTCGCAGATCTCTCGTGCTCTCTGCAACTGTAGTAGCAACACTGTTGAGTAAATTAGTAGTCATATATAGTTTGTCAGTTTTCTTATCCCGAGTCGATCTAACGCTCCTTTGGTAATCTTCCGGATGCTATCGGAGAACACTACCGAATGACCATCCTCATCGAGTCCGCCCATGCGAGATAAGGTTTTTCTTCAACTCGGGAACGTGTCTGACCTTTTGCAAAGTTCATTTGCTCTTGTTAGGGAGTGCAATATCAACGTCTCTCATCCCCACCATGTCCAAAGCTTTTCCATCGACCGGATGTACCTTCCCAAAATCGCTCGCAACATAATTTCACATCGACTCCCGGTAGAAAGATGTATGGAAGAAAGCTCGTGAATCCAAGTATCCAGATCATCAATAGAGCGCGAAGCGCAAGCGATAGCGTATTATGTATTTCTTCGATTACAACGTTAACGCCATCATTCTTCTTCTTCTTCAGGATTCCCGCGATTCCTTTTTACGTGACCAACCTCGCACAATTCCAAGCAAGTTGTCTGCTCGACATGACTTTAATTTTGATCTTCCTCCGTCGAGCTCTCGTCTTGTGATCTCCTCTCGAAATCAACAACGGTTGTCGAACTCGAACATGAGGTCTCGTTAGAATCTTTCTTACGCACCTCTCCCGCCAAAATAAAATCACGAATATCATCATATTTCGGTTTAAATTTACTCGCGAATCGCTAACTATCATCCTCATGGCTTCCACTTATTTGGCAATGAAGCCAACAATATCAGCGCACGTATCTCATTATCAAAAATCAATTCAACAAACGACAATTGATTTGTGATGACGTTGAAATCATTCAAGTGTTGAGTAATAGACACACCTTCCGCCATTTTCAAGTTGAATAACTTTATCATCAAGTGCACCTTGTTATTCGCCGATGGCTTTTCATACATACCTGATAAAGCAGTCATGAGATCTGCAGTAGTCCTCTCCTTGATGACGTTGTAGGAAACCGATCTCGACAAGGTTAATAATATAACCCCCAGAACCTGTTGATCCAATAGATTCAATTCCGTCTCGTCCATCTTTTCCAGTCGCTTTCCTAGTAACGAAAGAGGAAGTTTCTTCCCATAGAGGTCCTCTATTTGCATCCTACAGTAAGCAAAATCTATGTTATTAAACTTCTCGATCTTCGATGTCATCATTTCATCTCCGCTCATCGTTCTTCCTTAGAACCAGAGCTCTGATACCAGTTGTTGTGAAAAACGACGACAATAAAGTGAAAATGAAACGAGAAAATTGCATGCAAAAAAAAACACTGATGAATTTTCATACATACCTGATAAAACAACCATGAGATCTGCGAGTAGTCCTCTCCTGATGACGTTGTAGGCAACCGATCTCGACGGGGTTAATCATATAACCTCCAAACACTCGTCGATCCAACAGATTCCATTCCGCCTCTTCCATCTTTTCCGGTCGTTTTCCTAGTAACGAAAGAGGAAGTTACTTCCCTTAGAGGTAGTCCTCTATCTACATCCTACAGTAAGCAAAATCTGTGTTATTAAACTTCTCGATCTCTGATGTCATCACTTCATCTCCGCTCATCGTTCTTCCTTAGAACCGGGGCTCTAATACCAGTTATTGTGAAAAACAACGACAATAAAGTGAAAATGAAACAAGAAAATTGCATGGAGAAAAAAAACACCAAAGAGACAAATTTAAGTGGTTCGACAATTTTGCCTACATCCATAGAGGTGCAGATATTTTATTTCTTCGAGGAATTACACCGTCGAGCGCCTCGATGTTTACAAGAAAATCTTTATTTTCTTCTCTTCATTCCTCTCTTCCTCTCTTCCTCTCTTTCACTCTTTCTCTCGTAGAGAACTTAGCTTGGCCCTTGGTTCTTACTTGGCACTTCACTTGGCTTGGCTCTTGCTTAACTCTTGCTTGACGCTCTTTCTCTAAGCCAAAAGAGGCTATTTATAGAAACCAAGAGAGTGGTAGGTGGGAGGTAGGTGAGCGGTAGGTGGGAGGTAGGTGAGCGGTAGGTGGGATGTGGTAGATGAGCGGTAGGTGAGAAAGTAGGAGAATGATAAGTGAGATAATTTAATTAAGAATCTAATTAAATTAATGTGAATCAAGTCTCCACATTACCCAACAATGGTACAAACTACACTGATGAAATAATAAAATTAGTGTTGGAAGACAGGACAAAAGAGATTACATTCAAAATAAATTGTGAGGAATATGTTCAACATAAACAAACTAAAACAATGAAAAATGAGGATATGTAAAGCCCTGATCCTAAATAATTAAGATAAGACAAAGCATATTGGTGCCAACAACCAATGTGGTTCACATCATAAGATTCTTGAATTGCGTCAAAGTGCTTGAGTTCATTCTAACAATAAAATCGTGGCTTACCGACTTTCATATGGACCAAGAAATAATAATAACTAATTATGATGATAAAATAAGTCAAAAATCATCAATGGCTCATGTTATAACAAGAACTACATATTCTTATTATTTTGTTTCTAAAAACAAATTAATATATTTTAAAATATTGAAAATAATTTTTAAATATTTCAAGTGTTTTTAAAAATAATCATATGTTAATCAAATATGTAAAAACATGTTTTGTTTCATAATAAAATAAAATAAAAATAAAAAATAGAAAATAAAATACATAAGTGAGATCCCAAACGGCCTCTTAAATAATCAGTTATAATCCCTTATCAATCCCTAAAGCAGGTATAGAAACTTTAGCCAATCTTACCTATGGCTTTAATTTAAGCTGCAAGCAAGCAAAGCAACTTTTCTTCCCGCTTTAAGAAAAGCTTAATCAAACAAGGATCAACAAGTTTCATTTCAGAGGCCCATAAATCATCTAATATTGCAAATGTGCCATACGCACAAATTAAAAAAATAAATGAAGGGAAAGAGAGAAACACTAACGCAAATATATATAATTTACAGATAAGGTGTAAAAGGATGTAAACAGCCCAGAATTGTTTGTAGAAATGGGTTGATTAGTTCTGGAAAAAAGAATGAAACAAATACTCTATAATGAAAAATAAGCTGCTGTGCTAAACTAGAATAAATCAAATGGAAGATTAATGCTCTCACTGTAAAAAGAATGATATTCCAGTGACTCTAAACTATAAAGAATTGGAACCATCTTTGCTTTTAAATAGACAGCAAAGTTGACGAAAGTAATCTTTCCTAAAGAATGTGGGAGAAATGGACAGAAGGGAGCCCAAGAGATTACTGGAGAATGTATAGGTACCTAATTCATAAATTTTTTGCAATTTGGGGCTTTGCACAGGCAGGGGACTTTGCGGTCATCACTTTCATCAGGGTCAAATAAGTAATCATAGCTGCAGCAAAAGCAAGAAAACACATTAAGGTGGAATGATGCATACAAGTATGGGGAAAACATAAAAAAAAAAAAAAAGTTATATTTGCATGATCAGCAACATTGAAAATTATTCTAACAGAGAATTGATAAGAATGCGGCAAAAGATAATTTCAAGTAAAGTAAAATTTTAAGGCCCGAAGGGGATGTTTGGCTACAAGTAGAAGTAAGTGAACCTTGTAAGTTGAGATTTAAGCAAATGTTGAGAAGATTAAAACTTAATACTGTTTCATAACAGTTCAAACTTAATAAATAGTGAAAAATAGTTTAATTAGTTATTTTTAGAATTAGGATCTGTGAGAGAGAATCTTAAGTCTATTAAATCCTGTGAATAGTATGATTTAACAAATTTTGCATGTAACAAATAACAAGGTGGAAATGAGATTTATAAGAACAGTAGAGTTTAAAGTCGGGAAAATAAGATTAAGTCAAGTCATGCTTAAATCCTGCCAAAAATATGATACAAAACAACCCCTAATATTTGGATAGTCAAAGCATCATGTTTTAATTATAGTTTTAGTGTATGAAGTGTTATATGGAATAACCAAGGTTCAAACCTATAGTAGCATTTGTGAAAGTTTGATGTAATAAAATGTTTGAGAAGTAAAATAAACTTGAATTTGTTTGTTATTTTGCTTTCAATTCCTTTCAATTTTGGAGATGGTTTAATTTACATGCTTTCTAAACAACCCCACAAGGAAATATCACAAGGCGCAAATATACCCTCATGAGCACTCCAATCTAAAATTAAATTGTTAAAGAAGCACCGAGTTCAAAGAGTAAATGAAAAACTGCTTTTCTGTAAAAGAGTAATTCATGGAAACAGAGAAATTTGGAAGCAGGTCTTACGTCAGCTCATGGCCCGCAGAAACAGTTGTTTTGGCTATGAGAACAATTCGGTTCTCACCATTGCCAACGCTCATAATCCTTGCATAGCAATTGGGCATGCACTGCATTGAGATCCAAAAATTTATCAGATAATGGCATAGAGTTTTCCATCAAGTGGAGAGGGAGAGAAAGAGACACTGGATCTTACAGAGTGATTAATCAAGCGTGCTATGTTCCCTCTATTTGTAGCATCAATAACTACTTCATCGCTAATCTTAAAAAGCTGCAACAAATAAAAAGTGATAAAATGAAGCAAATAAAAATGCTTCTAAGACAAAGTGGTTCAACATAAACAAGCAGATACTATTTAATCTTAAAGCATTTATTTTTAGTATGTCCACATGGTTTACAACAGTTAATTCGTCCAACATAAACGCTCCATATTTTCAACCAGCAGAATTTCATAACAACTAATTTAATTAAAGATGTTTCTATCTCAATACTTAAAACGCATGCTCTCATCAAAATCTCAGAAGTGGAAGATTATACTACATTGTTCTACTAACAGATCCACCCTCATTAAGGATTTCCTAGTAAAGATTATTAAATGATCACCAAATTTAACTTAATGAATCTCTTATCATCCCAATCAGATAGTATCACCTCATCTCAGAGTTCATCTTTTTGACAAATCAAACATATTCTATTTGAGTATGATTTTGGTAATCCACTTTGTATATTCTAGTAAACCGATAATTACTGCATTTGAAGGGTTCATTTTGTCTCATTTTGCACTAACCATCTTTTAAATCGAAATCACTTTAAGTTACTCTTTTCAAGTTTGTCCATTAAAAATTTCCACGGTTATTCAACATCAATACTGCATAGACATTTGCGCGGATATTGGGCTTGCCACCGAGTCTAAGTAGACGTGAATGTCTGGTATATATGACGCCATGATCAGAATGTTTAATCCTACTAAGAAAAACGCGCATGGGGATTTTTCATTTGTAAAAAAAATAAAAAAGCATAAAATAAATTCTCCCCATTGTGTCAAAATGTAGTGCAAAAGAATAAGAGATTATGAATGATAGAATGCGTGAGAAGGATAATAGAATACGAGTGAGAAGCCGAGGTAAAAAAAAAAAAAAGACATTTACATGCATACCACAAAATTCTTTTGTATTTTATATATCTAACACCTATACTTAATTTACGAGCATGGCACTCAAATGTTTAACATCACATAACAAATACCACCATTACAATTCTTAAAGTCAAATACACCTTTTTAATGTATGGGTTTATGGCAATTGTATATCAAGAATGCGCCTACAAGAATCTCGAGGAGAAATGATTGGAGACATAAAAAATATGAAGTATTCGTGCAAATGATTGGTCGATTTCCAAAGACAACCGAATAAAAAGAATGAACAACCCAACAATTACCACACAGCTCGCATCGACACCTACTTCCCAATAACTTCCTGCATGAAAGTCAATAATCGCCCGGGATGAAGTACTTCAGTATAGACACAGTCTGAATGTAGACTACATGTTGGATTATGGTGATTCATCTTGTCCGATGAACAATCCTACCAAAGGGGCGGTGTCTTAACCTTCAGTCTCCACAGAATGGGCGATCAAAGATTATGAAAGCCGACCGAAGGATGTTAGGACGACCGAATGAATCATGGCTGACCGAAGACCTCCATGAAAATGAATTGGCAGTTATGAATGTAAGGCAGTGTTTATGACAGTTACAAAAATACAGCGATGTTAATGACAATTACGGGATCAGAATAAATGATATTCAGTTACAAATATGTAAAGGTAATGACTCATTAATTACAACAACGTTCTTCTTTTTAAATGGGGACAACCACATAGCTTATGAGACCCTACCCTATTAATTATAAATAGCAGGATCATTCTCGAAAGAGGGGACTTCAAACAGAACTCTCACTAAAAATAAAAAGTGCTCAAATCTTCTTACTTTTCTTTTTCATCCAACTAACGCTCTATCTCTCAGGCGTGATCCACAGGACGATTTAGAATCCAACAAATCGTTATAAATATAATATGAAAGTTTGGGTGTCATATATAAATATATAAAAAATAAGTAGTACTGTAAATTCCCTTGAAAATGAGTGGAAAGAGCAAGTGCTTTTTTTTAAAAAAAATAATAAATGGGGTCAAACAAGGTCTGCTGAGACGAGGAGGGGGCAAGACCATGTTAAGTGAGTGTTTAGCATGAAGGTAATGTCATTGGAGAGGTAATGCGGCTTTTAGGGTGCATTTGTTTCGGATGCTGCTATACAAAATCTCAATTCAAAAACTACTGTTAAAAATCTGTTGTACTGAAGCTGATACTTCATAAGCAATTGAACCGTTTGAAGAGCACGGTTCTGAAAGTGTTATATAAAGATAAGTATCTAAAGTACCACTCTATTCATATTATATGAAATTCTTTGAGCAGAATGATTTGCCTAAAAATTTTTATGATTATGAAGTAGAATATATATTTTACATATTTAACTAATATTTTATAAAAAAATTTCATTATTATATCTTTACATGTAAAAACATTTCTATCACGTATCATTCCCACCTATTTTGTATCCACATAGCATGGGTAAAATCGTAATCCGCAGACACTAAGATGCAGGACGCAAGGGTAGAGTTGCGTTCTCCTTGGAGAAGAACACCCCGCTGCAGTTTGAAACGCATTTCGTGGGAAGCATGTACCAAACAAATTATTTGAAAATTTGGTTTTAAAAGCCGTCTGAAAGTTGAAACGAACGCAGACATGTGTGTACCAAACATAGTTTGTAACACATTTCGTGTGAAATTTGGTTTTAATTGATTTTTTTAAAATTTATTAGATAAGTGTATGTAATATATATATATATATATATATAATTTTTTCTCATATTATTATTATTATTTTTTTAAAATTATTTAGAAATCCATATAAAGAATTTTTTTCATTAATAAATGAAGTTTTTGGCGATCTTCTCATGAAAATCATAAGAATAAATACTATAGGTCGGTAAGTGACCTGGGTAAAAAAGAAATATTTTATCACTTATCAGTATAAGTGATACAACTAATGGCACAAGTTGATGGAATTGAGATTTTTGAAAAGAAAATATAAATTAAAACTCTGAAAAATGGTTATTGGTAGAATATTATCTTTGATAGGGTTCCCTATTTTTGTAAGCATTGTCATATCCTCGGTCACAATATATCACCTTGTAAGAAAATAGCTAAAAATTTTTCAAGGAAAAAAAAACTTTGGCAGAAGAATTTCTCCATACTTGACCAACTCGATTCTTAACATAGAAACTTGAGAGCCATATAATCGATGATATTTACTCCGGATAATATACATACTTATAAAAAATAATTTGAATACGTC
Source organism: Papilionanthe hookeriana x Papilionanthe teres (assembly GCA_022702705.1). Classification (NCBI taxonomy): domain Eukaryota; kingdom Viridiplantae; phylum Streptophyta; class Magnoliopsida; order Asparagales; family Orchidaceae; genus Papilionanthe; species Papilionanthe hookeriana x Papilionanthe teres. The sequence goes on along the minus strand of CM040422.1, from coordinate 152,558,814 downwards.
ATTGATTCATATCTCCCCGTGGAATTACGCTCATAAATATATTTTAATACTTGCTATATTAATTCCTTAATTTTAGCTATTTATGTTATTCCGTAATTAGAGGAAGTACTTAATTTCTTTCCTTATTCTTTTACTTGTACTCACCTATTTATAAGTGAATTCTCTATGGAATCAATGAGAGCTTAATTCAAAATTTCACATGGTATCAGAGCCATAGGTGAAGCTCTCCCGCTCGGACTTCTGCATCCCGCTCGATCGAAGCCTCGTCCCGCCCGATCGTCTGCGTCTTGCTCAACGTCGGCGTCCCGCTCGATCGTCCTCTCGATCGTCCCATTCGATCGTCCCGCTCGATCCCATTCGATCGTCCCGCTCGATCCAGTTCGATCGTTCGTTCGTCCCGCTCGACGTCTGCGTCCCGCTCGTCTGCTTCCTCTAGTCATTTCGCTGCTTCCTCTGGTCCTGCTCCTGCTCGTCTGCTTCCTCTGGTCCACTCCTGCGATCGTTCGTCCGAGCGCAGCACTGATTCGCGCCTATCCCGCGATCGTCTACATCCGATCGCCGACGCTTCTTCCGCAAACAACCGCAAGCACAGCCCGTTCCAGCCTTGCTCCTCGTCGACACAACCTCTTCTCTGGTCATTCCGCTGGACTCCTCTCCTCTCCGATGACTAAGTACGGCCATGCCTGCAACTCGTCCTCCACTAGTGATGTCACTTCTAGCCACCCCTCCGCAACTGGGTCTCCGCTGCGCAGCAATTCAAACAATAATTGTGTCCTCATCACCAGCCACAAACTCACCGGCCATAATTATCTCCAATGGTCGCAGTCAATCATGATGTTTGTATGCGGCAAAGGCAAAGATAACTACCTCACTGGTGAAGCTCCAGCTCCGGCGAAGACAGATCTGCCATACAAAACTTGGAAATCCGAAAATAATATGGTTATGGCCTGGCTTGTTAACTCGATGGTCCTTGATATTGGCGAGAATTTTCTTCTCTATAGCACGACTAAGGATATCTGGGATGCTGCCAGTGAGACATATTCCAGTTCGGATAATACAGCCGAACTCTTTGCAGTTGAGACCCTTCTTCATGACTTTCGTCAAGCTGATCTCTCCGTCACTCAATACTTCAATACTCTTACTCGGTATTGGCAGCAACTAGATCTATTCGAGGTGTACCCTTAGAAGTGCCCCAAAAACACTATCATATTTCATCAAATCATGGAACAGAAGCGCACCTTCAAATTTCTCTTTGGCCTCAAATCTAAGTTTAACCAGACTCGCTCTCGGATTTTGAGTTCGAAACCTCTCCCAACAATTCGTGAAGTTTTTTCTGATGTTCGCCGCGAAGAGAGCCGCCAAAAGGTCATGTTAGGTGCTTCCTCTTCCACTTCAGTCCTTTGACGAATCTGCCCTTGCTGCTCACATCTCACCCACAGACAACCGTCAACGCCAGCCGCCCTTGGTGTGATCACTGCCGCCGTCCTGGCCATACTCGGGATACTTGTTGGCGGATTCATGGAAACCCGCCAATGGAAAAACCAAACGAGCCCGTTCAGCGAAGAACAGATTCATGCTCTCCAGAAGATGCTCGATCAGCTATCTCCAGTCCATCCTCCTAGTGTAACGTCAGGTGCCACCGACCTTGTTGCCCAACAAGGTATTTCCTCATCTGCTTTCGTCTTGGATTCAACCTCTTCTCGCCCATGGATTGTTGACTCAGGTGCCTCCGATCATATGACCGGGGATATCTCCTTATTAGTGGATTACCAACCATGTAATCTGACCCTCACTGTTCGGATTGTCGATGGATCGGCCTCCAAAGTTGTTGGTCTTGGTTACGTGCAGTATCTCTCCGGATCTATTCCTCACTTCGTGCTCCATGTTCCTACTTTGGATTGTAATCCGGTCTCTATTAGTAAGCTTCACTCATGATTGTCATTGTGTTGCTTAAATTTTTTCCATATGTTTGTGAATTTCGGATTTGAAGTCGGGGAGGATGATTGACGAGTCTTGAGTTGCGCATTCGTCTCTATCTTCTCAACAAACCCTCTCGTTGGTCTTGTTTAACCCATCGGCCGTGCTCCGATATCGAGTCCGTCTTGCTTAAATCCTCTTAAGTACATTTGTCTTTCGTTCCAAGTATTAATAATGATAGTGAAATCGTATTACTTCATTATCGTTTAGTCATCCCAATTTTATGTACCTTGGGAAACTGTTTCTTCATTTATTTATTAATAAAAGTCCTACCGCCTTTAATTGTGAATTTTGTTAACTTGCCAAATATACTGTACTTCATTTCCTCGTTTATCATACAGACCCACTAGTCCCTTTTCTCTAACCCATAATGATGTCTGGGGTCCTTCTCGTGAAAAAAATATTTATGGGGCCCAATGGTTCGTGTCTTTTATTGATGATCACACACGCGTGACCTGGATCTATCTAATGCGTGATAAATCCGAGGTATGACCAATATTTCGTGTCTTCTATTAAATGATACTCACTCAATTTGACACAAAAATTCAGGCTCTTAAAACAGAAAATGCACGAGATTTTTTCAACACCTCCCTAAGAACTTTTCTTACTCACAATGGCATCCTTCACCTTAGCACTTGTGTTGATACTCCCCAACAAAATGGAATTGCCGAGCGAAAAAATCGTCACTTGTTGGAGGTAGCCCGCAGTCTCATGTTCACCACATCGGTCCCTAAATGTTATTGGGGCGAGGCAACATTAACTGCTGCCTATCTCATAAACCGGATGTTCTCTCTTATTCGAGGTTTTCTTAGTCCAATTGATGTCCTTCTTCGCTCCTTTCCAACTACCCGTGTCCTCCTTCGGTTATCCCTACCAAATTATTTGGTTTTCCATCTTTGCTCATATTCACAAACAACACCGCAAGTAAATTAGACCCCAGATCAATCAAATGCATCTTCATAGGGTATTCAGCCAATAAAAAAGGCTACAAGTGTTACTGCCCTTCAACTAAAAAGATCTATAATTCTATGGATGTCACCTTTTTTTAGCATCAGTCTGTCGTTCACTACCCAGAGTCTATCGTTCAGGGGGAGAGTCGTAGTGAACAACAACCCTGTGTTTTTTTACCAACTGACACGGGTCTTTCACCGGCTGTCAAACCTCCTCCATTTCCTATTCAACCTCCTCCATCTCATATGCCAAACCCATCTACACATCCCGCACTTCAGGAACTTCGGGTCTATACAAGACGGAACAGAACTGTTGAAGGAATAGAGAACCAAACACCGCTTCCAGCTGCTGTCCAAGAATCTAATCCGGCTTCAAACCTCTCTAAAACTCACTCGGGTACGAAATCTATAGACACTAATGATTATGAGCTTACCTCGCCTGTGAGAAATGATTCTGATGTTCCTTGCACTCAACATCCTATCTCTCGATTTGTTTCATATGAGAAGTTATCTCCTCCTTATCATGCATTTGTCACTGTTATTGACAGCATAGAGATCCCGAATTCTATTGAGGAAGCACTCTCACACCTGGGATGGAGAAAGGCCGTGGATGAAGAGGTTGCTCGCACTAGAAAAGAATGGAATGTGGATTGTGTCTCAATTTGCCCAAGAATACGAGACAGGTAGAATGCGAGTGGTTATTTACAATCAAATGTAAGGCGGACGAAGCATAGATCGGTTGAAAGCCCGACTTGGTTGCAAAAGGTTATACGCGATCATACGGAATCGACTATCAGAGACATTCGCCCCAGTAGCCAAACTGAACTCCATTAGAATCCTACTCTCCATTGCAGCAAACCGACACTGGTCGCTAATGCAACTTGATGTTAAAAATGCATTCCTTAATGGAGATCTTGAAGAGGATGTATACATGAATTTACCTCCTGGACTAGAAAGATCCTTCCCTAGTGGCAAAGTATGCAAGCTCCAGAAATCTCTGTATAGTCTCAAATAATCTCCCCGTGCTTGGTTTGCCCGATTTACCAATTCAGTAATCAAATGCGGTTATACTCAAAGCCAGGTTAATCATACAATGTTCACAAAAAGATCTGAGAAGAAAATTGTTGTACTCATCGTGTATGTTGATGACATCATTCACTACAGTGATCACACTGAAGAATTGACAAAATCGAAGAAGTTTCTACCTATGAATTCGAAATCAAGGACCTCGGAGACTTGAAGTTCTTCATGGGAATGGAAGTTGCAAGATCCAACATGGGGATAGCCGTAACTCAAAGAAAGTACACCTTGGACCTATTGAAAGAAATCGGTATGCTTGGATGCAAACCAATAGATACTCCAATAGACCCGTATAAAAAAATTGGAATGGAGAAGGATAGTTTACTGAGTCGACGAAGGACAATATCGACGAGCTTATTGGAAGACTTATTTACTTATCCCACACCAGACCAGACATAAGTTTGAGTCAATTCATGAACTGTCCTACTGAGGAACAAATGGGAGTTGTTAACCGAATCTTAAGATTCTTAAAGATGACTCCAGGGAAAGAATTATTATTCAAAAAGAATGATAGTCAAAGGGTAGAAGTTTTTACTGATGCTGATTGGGCAGGAGACATATCCACCCGACGATCAACTTCTGGGTATTGCTCTTATGTATGCGGCAATCTAGTGACATAGAGAAACAAGAAGCAATCGGTGGTATCTCGGAGTAGTGCGAAGCGAGATACGAGCACTAGACTCGGGTATTTGTGAAGGAATGTGGATCAAAAGATTTCTCAGGAGCTTAGGATTATGGGAGAAAATCCTATCGGGATGCTTCCGTGACAATCAGCGAGGAATCGCATCGCATGAGAACTTGTTCATCATGACCGAACGAAACACATTGAGATTGATCGGAACTTCATTTCGGAGAAGGTGGACAATGGAATCATTGAATTGGTCTATACTCCTTCTAGAGACCAAACCGCAGACATTCTCACCAAGGCTCTCCCTAAGTCAAGCTTTGATGAGCTAAACAACAAGTTGGGCATGTACAATCTGTACAACTTGAGGGGGAGAGTGGAATTACGCTCATAAATATATTTTAATACTTGCTGTATTAATTCCTTAATTTTAGTTATTTATGTTATTCCGTAATTAGAGGAAGTACTTAATTTCTTTCCTTATTCTTGTACTTGTACTCACCTATTTATAGGTGAATTCTTTATAGAATCAATGAGGGCTTAATTCAAAATTTCACACTCCCTCTTAAATAAGGAGCAAGATATTAGTTTTAATCTTCTTTAAAATTTGTTGATTTTCTCATATTTACCACCTTCCTAAAAAGCCCTAAAAAATTGCATTAAAAATTTGAGATAAACCAGATCCTTTTTTATTAATCTTGTCAAATATAATCAGTTAGAATACTTGAGTATGTAATCTTTATTTTATATTTTTCTAATCTCAATTTAATTACCATATTTCCATCGCCTAAAAAACCTATAGTTACCCATAAATCAGCAACTTTCGAACTTCTTCCAGAATGGACATTGTTTCATTAAGAGTTTTCTTAGCAGGAGAGCTATTCATTCAGAAGTCCCAAATTGCAAAACTTAGATGATTGAACTGAGGAATTCCATCTTGTACGAAGAATATCAAAATAAAGCAACACATAATAGAAGACTTACATAGCAATCTTTTCCTTCCAACCGGTACCTGGTCTCCCTCAAGTCAGCAACACTGCGTCTCACCTGCTCGCCCCGATATTCAAGTACCTGCAAAGTGTAAACAAAACTTAAAATAGAGTGACAGAAAAGGATATTTCTGTCCGTTGCACTATTGTAGCACCTATCAATGTATGCAAAAAAAAAAGATTATTTTCTAATTATTTACAGAAGCCTATCGCACAGGAAGATTCAGTACATCACAAAAAGATAGGGTAAAAATAAACCACATGAAATAGATGAAATCCGTAGATATAAGGTGAAGCAATTCAGACCCAGCCCATCCATTATCAATAGAATTAGTACAATTACTTGAAAAAGTGAACTTTATAGGGAAGAGTTACAATAAAGCAGCCATGTCAACGTTTAGCACCTGTATAAATGCAGACAAGCAGCGCTCATTTTTGGCATACAAGTGATAAAAAATGTATTTTCATGAATAGACAAAGAGGAAGAAGAAAAGGAGGAAGCACGAGAAAGATTTGCATTGTTTACAATATATATTTGATTTTCTCTTTATTTAATTAATGAAATGCAAGCCGTGCAAACCACTAACATTAGATTGCTGTTTTAAAACCTGATAAGTTAACTCTTACAGCCTGCTGAGTTGCTCCATTAAATTAAGTTTATATTTATTCATATACAATCTAATCTTAAGATTAAAAACATGCTTGCAGATAAATCCGGCCATGGTGATGCTAAAGCACTACGTAGGTGTTAATGGGCAACAAGTTCAAGAAGATTTCTTAGGTTGGATAGCAAGTTAACCATACCTCCATCAAGTAAAAAAAAAAAAGACACATCAGTGAAGAAGGAGCGCTAAATTGTAAAATGCCCACCCACACACACACACACACGAGTAAAATTTGTTGTTTGCTATACCATTTCTCCTTCTTGAATTTTTCTACAAGCAAATAGGCCCCACCCATGTATTCCAGATCTGCCAAAGCAGACTCTACTTCTCTCAGTCAACTGTAAGAAAAGAAGATGAATGTCAAACTATGACATAGCCCGTAAAGTAAGACATGGACGCAAAAAGGAAAAAAAATAACCTGCAAATAACGAAGGTGCTCTCTGAACGTTGAAAACGAATTCTTCTCATCCTGCTCAGAGATAACAGTAACTTGTTACAAGAGATTTCAATAGGTACAAGCAACGAAGTTAAAACTAAATGACACAGCAGAGATGAACAAATATACCTTAGATGCATTCAAACTTTCAATTGCATCTAAAGAATGATGCAGTGGACCCCTCACTTGATGTGGAATGGCCTGTTCTCTGTTTTGCTAAAAAGTTGAAAGCCAAAAAATATTCGATGTTAGAAAATTCATTTGAAACATCAGTGATCACAGAGATTTGGAGTAAAGAGTTATTGAACTTAAAAGAAAAAAAGAGAACAGTTGTCATATTTATAAAGTAAAGAATCTCGACTATCTTTTACCGCTGCATAGTAGAGTTCCTATGATCTGAGTGGCCTGTGTTGAAGACATAAAGTTATACACATGGCCAATTCAGCATTCCGATTTTTTTTCTTTACATGTTTAGGAAAAAACATTTTAAAATACCGTAGTTAGACAACGAGATTATATTTAAATGTTTGTCTTATCATAGTTAAATTTTTAATATTTTTCTATTGATATGTTCATTGGAAATATTTGATAATATATGATCTAAACGAGGAATATTTGAACCTCTAGAATTTACTATTACTTTCTTCTATTCGAAGGATTTGTAGATTAGTTGTTGCTTCCACAGATCTCACCATTTCAGTTCCACCTAGCAACTTAAATGTCGAAAGTATCACTTTAAATGAAGTAACATCTGGAAAAAATAATAATAATAATCACAATTTTCTAGTCAGATGAAAAATTAGACCTTTATATAACAGTTGGATAACTAATAAGAAATTGAAGAAGTTAGCTCCTGAATTCTTGGATGAGTATAATGATCTCAACTATTTGGGGTGTTACATGCAACCTAAAGAAGTTGATATAATGTAGGCCATTAAACAAGCCAAAAAAACCCACAAAAGTTTCCGGTTGCCCGAATTGGATGACATTAGATTTTCATTTAAATATTTGGGCTTACCCTTATAATTCAATTCCATAAATAGGGATCAATGATGAACATTTAAATTTTTACCTCTTGAGTAAAAGAAATTATTTGAGTCAATTAAGTGCTCTTCAGATCTAGCTTATCTATGTGGATAGCTCCAAGTTGTGTATGCAAAATTTTTTCCTCATCGTTATCATGCAACCTAAACTAAAGCGATAGCGGCTCCATCCCGAGCGGGTACGAGGAAAGCCAACCGGCTGAAACGGCTAGCATAAGTCGTCGGTCTAGGCCACAACTAGACCGGGCGGCCTGTAGAGCGGCGGCAATGCCACCAGCCCCTTTTCCCCCTTCATTATGTGCTTTTCTACTTATAGAAAGCCTTTAATGGCTATTTTATGAAGTATTCTCACCCCTTCCTTTTGTATGGGAGTTTCCTTTCCTATCTGTTTCCTTTTCCCCTACAATAGGAGTCTATATATTGTTGTTTTCAGAGAATTACGGCAGTCTTTGTAGTTTTCAGATTTCAGATTCATGAGTTGAGTTGTTCTCCCTGCTCTAGGGCTATATCAGAGGAGATGGTAGGGCTTCCCCTTAACGAACACTTCTCCCCTCTCCTCCACTGCTGGCCTCTCCCATAATTTGTCCATGCACCTAGTCGCCCTTCCTAAACAACCTAGCCTTGCTTTCCAACTACCTAGATTTCCTCCCAGCACCCAGCTGGCCTTTTCGAGCGGCCTACCCTCATGTCCAGACCCCTTCCCAGCATGCTAAATCCCTTTCCCAGCATTTGTAATTGTTGTCCACTCCGCCAGACCTTCCCCACTTCAGGCCGCCCCTATTATTGTCCTCAGCCAGGCTGACTCAGCCCTCCGGTCTACCTACCAGCACTCGGCAACCCTCTCACTGCAGCCACTGTTGCTGTCCAGCCCACTTATTGGACCCCAAACCCTTCCTAACTGACCTTGCAGCCACCAACCCTACCGCATACCATCACTACGTTGCCAACGACACCCAGCTCTCGGATCTACTCTTCAAGGCCTAGCCGGAGATTGGTTTGTCGTTGTTTTCTCTTTCCATTGTATCATGTTGTAAACGTATTTCTACACTAATAACAGTTTACTTTGTGTTTCTGCTGAGTTACTTCATAGTTTCGGTATCATTTAATATCAAAGCGAACTTAACTCTAATCTTATCCTAGGGTTTCCTAGCATCCATCATAAGCCAAAAATCTTATTTCCAACCACCAAATATCCTTTCCACAACCCAAACCCTAACCCTAACCCCACCAAAATTTTCTTTCTTATCCCTTAGTCCCTAGAGAAGTCACCAAAGTGAAATATGTCTGAGCCCACCTGAGAAGAGATATGGCAAGAGCTATGTTGTCTTCAAAAGATGTTTGCGGAGAATGAAAAGTTAACACAAAAGAAGGTTACCTTCGACCTGAATCTGGAGAAAAAATAAATGATCTGAATACTTTCCATGGGGAGACTTTTAGCGATGAATAAGGTAAGCCACGACGTTTCACAATAAAATATCAGAAGAGGCCTGGAGAGAGATATCTGTATCCCTCCCAGAGGGAGAATCTCCGAGAGAAGATGTCATTTGGAGGACACAGAAACCTCGACATCAAAGTAGATCTGCTAGAGCTTAGGGGAGTATGGGTCCGGAAGACTTTATTGGTTGTTTGCAATATGTTGAGCGAATCTTCGAGTATAAAGCTATGACACGGGATAAGAGGGTCAAATTAGCTGCCATCAAATTGAACAAAAGTGTCTCTTTGTGGTCGTAGAACTTACAGAGATAGAGGAAAATGTAAGACAACGATAAAATTACTAGGTGAGAAAAGATGAAAGCGACGCAGAGGAAATAACTCACACTCTTTACCGTCAGGATATGTTTCTGAGGCTCTACCACCTACATCAGAGGATCTGTCAGTAGAGGAGCTCATGAAACAGTTCGATCAATTGCAGATGAGGTGTGATCTGGTTGAGCCAGAGGAGAACACCATAGCTCGTTATTTGGGGGGTCTGAAGCCAAGTATTAGCAATGTAGTACAGCTGCAGTCTTATTCATTAGTTGGAGATCTTTAGACACTAGCCCTAAAGGTGGAGAGGCTGCAGAGGCAGAGCAAGCAACAATCATCCTTCAGACAGCAACCATCTAGCAAGCAGTCACCTATAGTTACCACGACAGACAGGCGTACCCGGGAGACACTGGCAAGCCCGAACAAGGGAATGACACTCTAGATCAAAGTGGGAAGAAACAAGAGAAAGGTAGTTCCTCCAACACTATATCGACCAGGAAGTAATACAGATGTCACCGCTAGAGCCATATAGACTATAGCTGTCCCACAAGCAGGAAAATCACACTCACAGATCAGGGTGTCAAGGAGGAGATTGGCGACTAGGAGAAAGCTGAGGAATAGGGTGAGGTGTATCAGCTTCCACCAGATGAAGGAGAGGCGCTCGTGATTCAACGGATCCTGCATACTAAGGGCACGAGGAATCACAGTGACTTCGTCACAACATATTCGACATCCACTGCATAGTAAACGGAAAGATATGCAAGTCTCGTCATCGACGATGAGAGCAGCAAGAACGTGACATAAACACAGATGATAGAGATATTGGGACTTGCGACTCAGAGACATTCCCAACCATATTCACTAAAGTGGTTGTAAAAGGTCAATCGGATCAGTATCGATCGAAGATAGTAAAGTTTTCGATTGGGGGCCAACTATAGGACCATTTGTGATGTGACATGATCCCTATGGATGCCTGCCACCACTTGAGGAAAACCATGGCAGTTTGACCGTTGGATTCAAAAACATATATTCCTTCACCAAGGATGGGAAGCATATCATCCTACTTCTTTTGGCGAAGCCTGAGATCACAGGAGCCCTTAACAGCAAAGCGGCATCAGTGGGACCAGTTTTAGTGATGATACGGACAAGACGACCAAGACACCCGCTCCAAATACATAATAGATACAATCGAGGGAATGTTAGAAGACAATGTACCACCAACGCCGCCCCCGTGCAAGAAGGTTCAGATTACCCGCATTGCATGCCCGATGGAACCTATCGTGGGTTACTTTAAGGAGATTCAGCAGTATTGGCGTGGCCCGCGGTCTTAAAAGAATGGATTGATATGGACATGTGCTTGCAAGTGGGGAAGATTCCTCCGATGAATCGAGAGTAATACAATGGACAGTGGGATTCAAGTGCCACCGAGATTGAAGACGAGAATTATAAGCTTTTACAAATGAGGTCGAAGCTCCCCCAACCCCAAGAAACTAACGCGAAAGCAGATCCATCCCGTGCCGGTGTGGGAAAATCACACAAATGGGTGCTAGAAAAGTTAGCCGGCTGAACTTGCTAGCATAAGGCTTTGGTCAGGGCCCTAACTGAACCAGGCAGCCTAGAGAGGGGCGGCAATGCCACCAGCCCATTATCCCACCTTCCTTATGCACTCTTCTCCTTATTGGAAGCCTTTAATGACTATTTTCTAGAGTATTCCCACCCCGTTTGTGTTGGAGTTTCCTTTCCTACCTCTTTCCTTCTATCCTACAATAAAAGTCTATATATTGTTGTTTTCAGAGAATTAAGGCAGTCTTTGTTGTTTTCAAATTTCAGATTCCTCCCTATTGTCTTTGTTTTTCTCAAATTTCGGATTCATGTGTGGAGTTTTTCTCCCTGCTCTAGAGCTGTATCCGATGAAAGCGGTGGTGCTCCGATTGTATCCTACTCCGAGGTGGTGTTGTATCTTCCCTTTTACGCTTACCTAACCCTTCTCCTCACCTCTCCTCCGCCGTCGTCCTCCCCATACATCCCAACACTCTACTGCCCTTCCTGAACAACCTAGCCTTACCGTTGAACTTCCCAGATTTCCTATCAACACCCAACCAGCTTTTTCCATCGACCTAACCTGTTGTCCAGACCCCTTCCCAACCTGCCAAATCCCTTTCCCCGCATTTCTACTTGTTGTCTGCTCCACCAGACCCTCCCCACTTCAGGCTGCCCCCATTACTGTCCTAAGTTGGGCTGTCTCGGCCCTCTGGACTACCTACCAGCTCCCGACAACCCTTTTACCGTAGCCACTCTTGCGGTCCAACCTACCTAACAGACCTCAAACCCCTTCCTAACTGACCTCACCACTACCCTCAGTATGTTGTCAATGCTACCCCTGCTCTCAGATCTACTCTTCCGGCCCTAGCCAAAGATTGGTCTGTTGTTTTTCCCTTTCTATTGTGTCGTGTTGTAACCTTATTTTTACATTAATAACAATTTATTTTGTGTTTCCTCTGAGTTCATACCAAATTTTGGTATCATAAACCAACCCAAATTAATTGATTTAAACAAAAGTCAAATAGATTGGAAAAACTTTCCCGTAAATATTAATAAAAATCAAATTTAAAGCAAAAAAATGGTATTCTTTACTAGTGTACACAAATAAGATCCCTTTTGTGTTTAACAAAGAAGCACATAGATCGGAATGCAAATGCCCAACAAAATACATGAACATTTATACCAAAATCCGTGCACCAATCTAAAAAGCTTTAGGTTCTAGACACATCTAAAAAAACTTAAGAAAATAATACACCGCATTAAAGTCAAAAGCACAAAAATGTAAGAAACATAAATTGCTTGGACCATAAAACATTACTTAATAGTATAATGCTATACCTGAGTTTGCATCTTTTCATAAGCTAGGCATCTTGCAACATCTGAGGGATTAGATTTATTGTCAAGTAACGCTGAATTGACAGGAGCAACTTTCCTAATCAACCGCGAACTAAATTTCTTGTCATTATTTTTTAGCAACCTTTTGCTAGAGAAGACACCCAAAGGTGTGTGTATAATCAAAACAGTGTCGGGGTTTGGTGCCCTGCACAAAATGTAGAAATCCCAATCAAATCAACTCATCTGAAAGGTGCTGGATAACCAATTTCAATTATGGCCATGCAGTGAAAACAGATATTAATTTTTACATCCATTATCAAGCTAATTTGAATTTCAAGCGTGCAATATGGATAGCTATGAAGCACAAAGATATTAAAAAGCCTTTCACTTTTGACAAGCTCCAACATCTATCCAAGGTGTTGAAAATTCATGGTTGATGTACTTTAATAAAAAATTATAGACAAAAATAACTAAAATATATGCGGCATGAGCTGGATACTGATCCCAAAGCAAACAGGGCATTTGGAAATTCTGCCAATTTATTAAACTATGGGTTGGAGATTATTTAATTTGATTAAATATGCAAGTAATTATAATTAAACGAACAAAATTTGTTTTTTCACTAGAAGTTTTTTATATGTTACATATGACAATATATAAATATACCTTATGGTGAAATATTTTTTATAGAAAATATTTACCTTCGATGTGTTGGTTACAAATTTTACATTAATATTTATCAATAAATAAATAAATAATGCATATGGTACATCATTTTCTACTTTTATGATTATATTATGTTTATATACCAATGTAACGTCGATTCTCAATGCCCAACGTCCGTGCTTCATAGTTGAATAGTACTAGAATTTGTGCTACGATAGTTATTTTTTTATTGTTTCCTATGTAAAAATCAAATGCACACACAGTGGATGGCAAAAGAAGTTACATTTATTAACCTTGGACGAGGGGTGCATCTGTGAGTGTGTATGACTCTGTGTTTGAGTGAGGGAGAGTATGTGTGTGAGAGATAGAGAATGAGGGATGAAAATTTTGATTAGAAGAAGTAAAAGAAAAGGTAAAAAATGAATCAAAGATAATTAAAAAAAACAAAGCTATATACCTGTGAAACGAACAAAATGTAAGCTTGTCTGTTGTTGGTATTCCGTTCTTCTCAAAGCAATGTAACTGCAAGATAATGATGAGTCAAAAAGCAACAATTATAATTATGTTTGAAGGTTCGAGTAATGATTTCAATCAACTTGAGATTAAGCCAGATGATCAAAGAGCTGCGTTTTTTGTTGTGGCTGTAAAAGGTGTCGTGAGCATAATTTAGTACAAATTTCAGCAACACGAAATTTCAAAATAGTGTTTTGTACTAATTAAAAGCGTGATGAAAATTGGGAAGTAAAGAAAACATGTTGATATAAACATTCTTTATTTGACAATACTATTGGCTTTAGGAACTATTCTTGCACTTGAATTGGAAATATTTAACACTTATTTGTAACAAAAAACTCTCTCTCTCTCTCTCTCTCTCTCTCTCTCTCTCTCTCTCTCTCACGTGCACACGTACACACGCGCCCACCCACTCATTATTTATGCAATGGAGTTAGTATAAAAAGTTCAATTTTGTGGCCCATTGAAGCTAGCTCTGTCGAGTTGTGCCAATTGAAGTAAACTTATTGAGTGGTTGGGGACAACTAGGAATGGCTAATCTCTTTCTCTTTTAAGCAAAATTTTATAACTATTTGCTGAAAAAAGTACAACATCAAGAAATTGCCAAGAATTAGTAGTTATATTAAAAAAATAATCAAATCAAATCTAATGAAAGACAAGACCCTAGGATGTTTATTTAGAGCGCTGATTGAGGTCTAATAAACCTTGGTGTATTATGATAAATTCTCTTTCAACTCTACCCATCTAACAAAAGATAAATTGAAACATTTTTGTCAATTTGATCTTTGATACTAAATATGCTAACATTAGATTCATCAGATTGTGAGTTGAAACACCAAGATCCCCAACAACATGATGATTAAGAGAAGATAAATTATCATATGGATGTTCAAGACATCCAAAGAGCTAAGAGCGTCAACAAAGGTTCTTATTATATAAACAATATTTAAAGTTGATTCAATGTCTTATTATGCATAATCCAAATAAGGAGTTGTTGATGTTAGAAAGTGAGGTTTTCTCATTTGAAAATGCTCTGCACAATCATGATTGCGAGGATAAATAATTGATGATTTTTGCTATTATGGGTAAGTCTCAAAGTACCTAGTAAAGTTTCAAGAAAAAATTTTACAAAAATAACAATATGGACAATGCCTTCAAATTCTACCTTCTCCCAATAACTACAATCAGTGGAACCAATCCAAATCTCAAATTACAAAAGGATAGTGACATCCATTTCTACCAAAATCCTAACCACTAATGAGCTGGAAATCTTAGTTATCACGACATCCACTTGAAATGATTTTCCAAATGTTAGTTCAAGAGAAAACAAGAATAAGTGTTTCTCAATACAATCAAAATAAAGAGTCCACATAAGCATCCTCTTTAAAAAATTAAGTAGTATGATCTTGAAAAGGAATAGATTAATCATCTTTTAGTGATAGATAAGAAGAAAATGAGAATCAACAAGAATCTTTGAACAATCTCAAGTTTAGGGGACAACCTTTATGGTCTGTTTTGGGGCAGTTGCAGTTTATTGAATAATCTGTTGATAAGTTAAGTGAGATGACTATTATAAATTTTTATTTATTTTTTTTTAAAAAGCCAATTTGCAACCAGAAAGCTGCCCGCACCTAGGTGTGAAAATGTTGTTTCAGCGTTTTGAAAATGCATAAGCTAGTTTCCCGAACAGGCATAGTGTGTTTTCATTTAAAACACCACCACACCAAATAAGCTGCCCCAAACGGGCCCTTAGAAATCTTCAAACAATAGTGACATAGAAAGGAGAAGCAAATCCAGATATCTCAACATCAACATAATAATAATAAGGGCAGGTTTGCCATGAAAGGCCGAAGACAGCATGTGGTGAGTTGGACAAGGAACTTTGCTGGAAATATATAGAGAAAAAAGAAAAAAAACGATAAAGAGGCGGCTTTATGAAATAACGTGGAACATACGTATAAGGAGATTCCACAACAGCCGACCATCCTACGAGGTGCGGATGTAAGGGATACATCACAATGCAGAATCACCAGAGGTGTAGATAGCTAATGAGGAATAGAGTCCAAACCAACAGTTCGGTCTGACGCAAGCAAAATGCAAAAGTGTACGCCGTCGTAAATTAGTCGATGAGCGAAACTGACCGAGCGAACCTACTTAAGCCGTGAGGCCTACCCTAGACGGCAAGCTTGGTGCGTCAGAGGAGCACGGGCCATGAATGCAGATACAAATGAATGCCGCTAGGCGAACCCTAGACTTTACATCACCCAATTCAAATATGACAAAAAATATCATTATTTTAATTATACATTTATAAATTTAAGTGTTAGATATACAAATACCTAAGAATTGAGCGGTATCTATGTAAATAAAATAAAGGAAATTTTACATAAAAATCACACCATTCTGATGTATTTACACATATAGAGCATTAAATTTAATATATATATATATATATATATATATATATATATATATTTATGACGCTTTATATCATAAATTTATATATGAAAATGTATATTTCAATTTTAAAAGATATAAGAAAATACTATTTTTATGTGATACGAAAGTTTTGTGTGTTATGATGTGAATATGAAAGTTAGTTGTCTGATATGTATATACATAAGAATTGTGTTGTATCGTGATATGTATGTATATATAAATGTCCCTTTTGCTAAACTCAGTTACCTTGAATTCAATTGTTTGTTAAGGATGTTTAGGAATGTCTATATTTTAATATCAGGCGAAATTGAGGTTGCTTTGAAAATGAAAATTGGGCGTGGTGAAGGGTAAGGAAGAAGAGCAAAAGAGGGGGAGTTTGTTGTAACAAGGTGCTGTGGCTAGGGTAAAAAACCTAGTGTATAGAGGATATAGATGAACCACCTTTCTTATTATTTGTTTTAAGGGCACTCAAAACTTTGTCATTTAAACTTGCATTGATGTCATTTTTTTGAATGATCGGACCAGTCATTTAGGCATAGCAATTGGGAATTCTATAAAAATGAAAAAAAATATGGTGTTGAATTCAAAAATGTCCGAGAAACACACCCAAGATATATAGCGTCACACTAAAAAGAGAATATAATGGAAAACAGTGGAGAATGTGTAACATTTATTCACGATATTGGACCCCTATTTATAGGAATAGATCCAGGTTTTACAAAATTACATATTTGTCCTTTCGTCATTGGCCTTTCAAAGGGGCCTTTAAGTATTTTACAGGAATATTGAATATAATAAGACTGATCAACTCATCCGGTCTAGAGATGCTTGTCGATCGTTTATTCCATGTGTACAAAGCAGATCGTCGTTACGAGGGACATCCTCGATGTGCTTTGTCAAAGTCTGATTTTTTTGATCGCTTCGATCTCCTGTTTCATGCTTTCCTTGTCAGCCTATGATCCATCGGTCCTCGCAATTGTCCGTTGTTGATGTTCATGGACGATCAGACTTGTAGTTGATCGCTCCTTCATGTCTTCTAGGTCGTCTGACTTTTTCGAGGTTCGTGCAAATATATATTTTGCATGTATATGGGTTTGATTTTATTATAAATTTGATATTTGAGAGAAAATTTGACAAATGGATGAAAGAGAATGTTAATTTTGTATTGGATTTTCTTGGATGCAAAACTTTGCTTTGCTCACGAATGGAGATGAAGCAAGAACAGCAGCAAAGAACATCAATGGATCATGAAACTTTAATTTACATATTAAGAAAGGCATCAATGATGAAGAATAAAAAAGAAATTTATCTTATGTTTTAAACACCATAGTAATTGAGTAATCATGCATCATCAAGTTATTTAGATAAGTTCTCTAAAGAAAAAGCCAATATGATTTTGCTTGTCATTGAAGACAAACGAAAGGATGGAAATTACAACATTCAAATCTTTTATTTATGATGTTATGGAAATCTAAAACGTAAATTTTATATATATTAAAAATAATTACAAAGAGGTCATATAAATTCATTACTCTTAAGATGATTTAATAAAAACACTCTTGTCCACTTCTCTCCAGTTTAACACAGTATTAGAAGTTAGCGTTTAAAAAACCACCCAAATTTCTCTAAACAACATTTAGACAATGATGTACTTTTGAACTTTTGATCTCCATTACATCTTCCCCATAATTTCCTCTGAATGCAATTAATTTGTGATCTACCAACTTCTCCATTGATGAGATCCTTATACTATAGTCGACTATTACGCATTAGGCCTCCACAATTTCTCATAAATTTTAACACCTTTGCGATCTACCTATATTCTCAAATTGTGAAATTGTGACTACATCAATCTTTAATCTGCACTACATTGACCTCTCTATCGATGCTCATTACCAGCACTCATTTTCGATAATTTCAAAATACATTCATTGACACCTTTAATTAGTAGCTCGATTTTTTCTTTTTCCCTAAATCAGTGCCTCTACTTAAAAATCTTAATTGCGTCTTTTTTTACATGTCTTATTGCTAAGTCTTTGTACTTAATTCATACTGCAATCGTTTCCACACTTATTTGCTCATCCTTTGTGACACTCACATCTCGGTGATAAACATTTGATTACTTCGGGTCTGTTTGGGGTGGCGGTGCTGCGGCACCACACAGCTGTTTTATTTGTTTAGATAAACTACATTTTGGCAGCATTTTCAAAAAATTGCGTTTCACCACCGGTCCTGGCAAGGTGTGCTGCAACTTTCTAGCTGCAGACTGACTTTTCAACCAAAAAAAAAATCGTAATTGCCACCGCAGCTTTTTGAATATCAGGTTATTTTTCAAAAGCTTCACAGCTGTTTGTTAATGAGTTACAGCTGCCCCAAACATATCTTTCATCTCTAATTCCTCTTCGGTTGACCTTCTTAAAGCTTTTTAATCTCTATCATTGAGAAATGAGAGACTTATTCATCATTATATCTCACAAATTAGGACATCACTGCAATCTTCTCAATTATCTAGTAACAAGTGCAATATATCAATGAATTTGTCCTCATTACATCAATTTTCTTAATTAAATGCTCTCTTTAACATTCTATTGATTCTCTTAGATAATACCGTCACCACACTCTAATGATATCTCCATTTAAGGATCCTACTCGTGCCTACTTTAACGAGGATCATGTAAACTATTTTGACTTCGACGAATAAGTTTCACTCATCTTATGACCTTGCAATCTTAAGGCAACAAAAAACTTTGATAACTTTATCATTGGACGCAACAGCTTAACTCAAGTTGACATCTTCTATAACACCTTGCCATTTCTAAATTACAATATATGCTAACCTACTTATAAGAATCTACATTATTTATTATAATAATATTTTCTCATTATTGAAGATATTCTTATTTATTGTATTCTCTTGATTGAACTCCATTTTTTCCTATATATAGACTCCAATATGCTTGAACTAATAGGACAATCGACTAAACTTAGAACCTTCCAATTCTCTCCTTTCTAAAAAAATATATTAGAGAGAGAAAAGGTTAAAATATGATCTATTGAGAATATGTTGTTGAAAATAAACTTGAATGAATTAAACTTTTTGAATGAGTAGTAGCTAATGCACGCGTTAGAAAAGTGAATAATACTAGCGTAGGTAACTTTGGAGGGATATGGGATAATCTAAGACAAGATTGAAAGAACTTAATCAAAATTATGTGCAAAGAATAGGAGTAACATCTTAAATAATACTTAGTAGAAAGAAATGAAAAATGAAGATTTATAAAATCTAATCAAAATAATTAGGATAAGGATAATGAATTTATATACCTCGCGTATGTATTTATATCTTGATATACTAATATTTCTCTATATAGATAGAAGTATTTTTATGGTGATCTATGTTGTTACATAATCAATTATGCAACATCCAAATAAAAAATTAAGACTATTTACATTAATCTATGAGATTACAAATAGCATGTTAAATCTCGTATACTTCCGAGAAAAATAGATCATGCATTAAATAACACAAAGAATAAACCTAATGAACGACCTTGACAATAAAAGGCATGATTCTTAATTTAATCAAACATAAGAGTTCTAAAACAAAATAAAATTTTATAACTATACAAAACTTAAAATAATTCCCATTACTTAGATTTCTTGAGGCACACATTAATAGTGAGCTTAGCAATGGGTATTATAAGCTCCTCATTTTGCTCATCAAATTTAATTCGTGTTAAAAAATTCATATAATTTGATCACATCTAAAGTCAAAGGTCAGCATCAATAAGCCTGATTTTGTACTTGAACATATGAATATTAAATATTAGTAATGTTGGGATTTTTTCTTCACATAAAGCTATGATTCAATTCAGGCAGCAGCCTTTTTGAAAGCCAAATTGATTTCTAAAATATAAACGGGAACTAACCTCCATGCGATATCCTGCTCTTGAGGCACACATTGCATGATAATAGGTTGAACACCTACAGCATCGCACGCATGAACCGTGCACTTGCTTACATATTACGCATCTCTGGAGCCAAAAGGAAAAAAATGGTAAGTAGATCACCTTTCTGCAAAATAGTAACGGCTATGTTTTCTTTGCTTCTAAGCTTAACCTTCATAAAAGATTGTGGTGGTATATTCAATAAGCCAACAGCAGGTTCCATTGTCATGTCATTTGCAAAAGAAACACCGGGCTGAAACCAGGCGCATGTAACATGAACCCACAAAGAATCAACATCGGTTGGCTTCAGAGCACCGCCTGTGAGAGTGAGAGAGAGAGAGAGAGGAGGGTGAGCGGGACGAGAGGGAGAAGAGAACCGAGCCAAACCAACTCAAGAGCCAGCTTCAGCTTGGCTCGCTAAATGACTCGTGAGCTGAGCTCAACGAGCTACCAAGCCAAGCTCAAGCCAACCTCGACTAGACTCGTTCGCATGTGAGCCTATTCATCGAAAAAATATATATTATATAAACTATACTGAAAATATATTAAATTGAAGAATTTATCTTAAATTATTTTAAATATTTAAAAATGATATTTTAAATTTTATATCAATGATTCCTTATTATTTATCTCCTAATTACCCATCCTATTTGCCATTTTATTATAATACTAGTTTAAATTATTATTTTTTTTTCTATTATATAATAAACGAGTCAACTCGAACTCGTAGACTTAATCTCTAGCTGGAACTCGAGCTCAATTAGTTAAGCAAACTCAAGCTCAAATCATGGGTGGCTTGAGCTCTGACTCAACTAGTCTACGCCCCTAAGACATAGAGAGAGATCCATATACTTCTGTGGTGCTATTGAACAAAAGCACAGATCATTAATCGCGGATCATAGACCACAAATGATGGGAAAAAAATTAACTTCAAATTTAAAAGAGTTCTAAAGGATGAAATACCTTTTACAGGGCAGAGGCAGCATTCCTTGTTATGTTGAGGAGTTTCACAAGCTGTGCAAACCCAGGATGTAAAATCTCGTTCACCTCTCATCCCATAGCATTCCTGATGGACAGCTACCTGACATCTGGATTTTTTTGAAAAATAAATTGACTCATATTCAGCTGAATTAATTTATTTTATTTTGATTCTGGAGCACTAAAACAAAACAGAAAGTGGAGAAACATGAGAATTTGACAAATACCTAATACAAATAATGATCTTATTATAATCCCAGTCCTCAATCCATCTACAAATTGCACATCTTTCAGTTGTCCATTTAGGATGCACCGGTTCATATGCTTCTGCAAATATGACATCAAATCCCAACAAGTTTTTGGATGTCTTCAGGGGTATAAATGAAATGGCAATGAAAGCATTGAGGACATACCCTGCAACAAAGCAAATAGATTTTGTTTTCTCTCTTTAAGAGACATTTGTTTAGCTTGGTTGGCTGGAATCGTATTGGTAACGTTACGTCCAATCTGCAGGGTAATAAAGAGCGAAAACATAACCCTAAAGTGTACGATACTTCTAAAAGAAATAATTTTATAATCACTTACGAGCAGAGAATGACCTAAAAACTCAAAGTTCAACATCAAAGCATGCACGAGAAGTAAAATTTAAGTGCAGCTAGTGATTCAAGAAACACACAAAGCAAAAGAAATGTAATGTCTTTGTTTCATCTAAAAGGTATTGCTACCTGACATACCTAACAAAGGAAATTTCATGTGGTAGTCATCAATAAAATAAAATAAAATTTACATGCATACCACACAATTATTATGGATTACATATCTAACACCTAAACTTAAATTTTTCCATACATGACACCTTACCTATGCATGAAAATGAGTATTTTACATTTTAAAAGTTAAAATGGTGAAATTTTTTATGTGATATGAAAGATTTAGATGGTATAAATTTAAAAAGTAAAGTGTATGTGTTAAATATGTAAATACACAGGAATTGGGTGGTATGTACGTAAATGAATCAAGTTGTTGTTGGTATACAGACCCATTCTCCCAGTGGCGTCATGGTACATTTCACTTTGACGCTACTCTTCCATTTTTTACTTCTACAACCTGTGTGACGCTCCCATTCACTAAGTGTAGCTTTTTTTCCATTGCAAGTGCTGCAATGACATATCACCCTGCCATAGGCATAAACCGTTATGATCTAACCAGTAACTTTATTGAATACACTTATAATTCGCTCCTTAGGAAGAATTCATCCAAATTGAGAATGAAATGAAGCATCCAGAGTAATTAGGGGCCATTTGATAAAGGCTTTAGCTGTTTTAGTAAATCTTGTAAATCCAGAATTTAGGAAAATACTTAAGAAGGAACCGGATTTAAAGAACCCAGGATTTACAAGAGCCATTTTTGCTGTCTGGCAGAATTTAAGTTAAATCTGTTATGACGGCCCCTTAATTTTAAATATTTCTAAACACAAAAAAAGTAACTCAGTTTGACATAACCATCTCGAGTCAGGCTCAGGAAAAAATGAGTAAATTAGTTCCAATAAGATCATTGAGTAGAAATTCAAAGTCTCTCAACAGTTCCAATATACAAAATAAAGTGCTTACACATGTTGCTCAGGTAAGTACGTCCCCTCCATACCATAACAGCAAACAACAATCTTCTGTGGTGGAGAAACTTGCAAATTTCTGTCATAGCAACCGCTTAAAACATTGAAGACAATATGATCAAAAGTTCAAAGGGCACTTAGGAAAGAATGAAGCAGACACCAAATGCATACCTAACTTGTTCATTATTCCTTACTGGATCTAGTAAATCAAAGTTATGCTTTAACTTGCACTCAGGAGATGAATAAGAACCATCTTCCAGGCTCTATAAGTATTGAGAACAATGTTCAATCAGTGGAGCATAGTTGAATACTTTAATACAAGTATAACTAAATAACTTTCCGCATTAAACTGATCCAACATGAATACAAACCTTCAGCTTGGTGTGGTTTTTTTCTGAAAGCTGTGGAACAAGAAAACAAACTAATTAGCACAGAGAATGTTTTAGCTCTGAGAAGTGAAATAACTTTGTTCATCAACCTTCATGCAGTTCTGAGACACTGAGCCTTCAAGATCACCATTCACATTCTTTAGGCTTACCACTGGAAGACCAACCACATAACTGTCATACCGAAGACCAGGATAGTTGACATCCTAAAGAAAAATTTAACCTTAAATAATCAGCGCATGATGTAGGAAAGAGTCTTGATAAACAATTAATTTCTCCATTAGTATCACAAAAAATTTCATTATAGCAAAATAACAAGTAATAAACTTTTCAGCGACAGACAAGAACCAATGCTCGTATTTGAGGGCCTTAAGAAATACCAAGAGGCACGAGCAACAAACATTTTTATAATGCAAACGAGAGAACTGTCAAAATAGTTTCCTAACTCTTTGAAGTGTGCCATTTCAGTCCTAGAGTCTACAGAAGTATCAATTTAGCCATCATATTTTTTTAAAATAGACTGAAATAATCTTCAAAGATCACTATATCAGGTCTAATTTAAAGATTTCAGGGACTAGTTTGGCACTTTTATAGATTTTGAGACTAAATGGCCCCATGTAAACACTCAATGGACTATTTTGGCACTTTACTCTCAGCATCTCTAAACAAAATAAGTTGTGTCGTTCCCTTAGATTCTTTTACTTCCTAGTGAGGCACAAACAGCAGATTTGTTTTGCAATTTCCGTAGAACGCAATAAACCAGTTAACAGTTAGCTTACTTTTTATAGAAATTTGAGAGCAGAGAGTGCTTTAAAAGCTTATCAGCAGGCATAAAAAACATTTCTAAAGTTCATGAAACTATTTTCTTACGTTACAAATTTTTTTAGGTAATGTAAATGACTTTAGCAAGACTTATATTCTTCTTTCACCGTAGCTAGCTAACCATCTTTACTGAACATCACTTCAAACATAAAACAGTGATGTGATTAAAATTACTAGATTCTCACTCATACTTGACAAAGAAAGAGTGAGGTCGAAGGAATCGAAAACTCAAATTTCCTTTCAAAACAAATGCATAAAATCCACCTCTGCTGCTTGAGAAAATCCTTGTAGATAATATTGAGCGCTAAAGGGAAGTGGAGACAGCAGCCTTATTTATTGAGATCAGCGGATAAAATACTCTTGAAAGTCAGATCCACTATCCAGATGATCCATAGAATGCATATCTATCAATCAAGCACAGTTGCTATTTTTGCTTATACGGCTAAGTTTATAAGAGATAAGATGCTATAAAGTCTGAAACTGTACCAAAACTTCACCTGCGGGACAAATACCCTCGCATGTCACAACGGCATGGAACCATAAACATTGTCCTCTTGGGCATCTAAAGCAGCTTTGGCTGCTGCGCCAGATTCGGCCAGCCATGACAGGAACGAGGGCCGCGAACAACGGTGTAAATCCATTAAATCCGCCTCGCACGGTAGATGGAATGGGGGAGAAACAGATGGAACGGGGGAGAAAGCAATTTAACATAGAGTTGGATTTAGCTTTCTTTTCTTTTCTTTTTTTTTTTAGCTGGATTTAGGTTATTAAAAACGTGCCATCAAACCCCCCCTAAAAGTTTTCATTTCAAAATTAAATTCCGGTCTGTTTCCCTGTTCGACATCGCGAACAGGATGACCTAAGAGGCCGCTTCAGGAAGAGTAGAAGTAGATTGAAATGGTAGAGATGGTGGATCTGCCTGGCCAGAATTCAGCTCCGCTTAGAGGAGGAAGAGTAACAAGGTCCTCATACTTCCAAAAAAATTATGTTTTTGCCACTTTCAGCTCTGCCTCAACACGCAACAACGAGAGAAGGTTTGAGAAAAAACAGAGACGAGGATCGTTTGACACAATAAACATCTTAAATATTAGCATGAAACCACGCGAGTCGACTGAACATGCGTGATGCAGCTCGCCACAGCCTGTCGTTGGAGCTTTGCCATTAAACTCGCACTCTACAAAACAAAATTGAGAAATTTAGTTTTAATGTGGTATGTAGGTAAATGCCCCCCAATAAAATAAAATAAAAAGAGTTCGGAGATACTCGAGGTGGCTAGGAATTTTGATATTAACCTGTAATCTGGCCTTTTTCCCTCGTGCCGATGAAAGATATTTATTTGCATAACCTAATGTCAGCGGAGAGTGCAGATAAGAGAGGATTAATAAAAATTGGACGACATTAGAACTAATAATAGTTCAATCCGTTTTTAAACTGCCTATGGTAGAATCAATCATTTCAGAGCTTTTCGTAATCCTCAAAAATCTTCTTTTTATCATAGGATAGTTAAAATCAACTATCATTTCACCTCAAATTAATTTTTTTTAATATTATAAATATCCCTGGGCTCTTAAATTTTTATTCTCTCTCTTATTTATCTTTTTTATCATATGTCTATTTTTTCAGTTCATCTCTTCTCCGAGCCATTCGTATACCCCAAAAGAGAGGAAGCATGTGACGATCAATAGACCGACGGCTAATTAAAAAATAAAAAAGAAAAAAAAACAAACGAAAACAAAAGACTAAGATAACTTTCTTCATCTCATCGATGTGAAAGAAGATCACGTTGCTCTGCAGGACGGAAAGAACTTTTGTCTTCACCACAATGAGATAAAATGATCTCGTTACCACATAAAACCGGGACGACTTTCCTCCTCACCGCAACTCTTCATCTCAATAAGAAAGAAGATCATGTTGCTCGTCTACTACGCAAACGATAACAACTTTATTCTTGAAAAAAATTTCACTTGCAGAAAAATCTTTTCCATTGTTGTCCTCATTTTCTTCTTCTCCACAAATAAAAGGATTTGAATTTATAAGAATCAATTATTTAATATTTTTACATCAATATATATGTTTATATAGCCTAAAATCAGCACGCATGTGATGTGACTCAATGAATCCTTTAGGGCCCAGGCAAGGACTAATACTCTTTGTTATTATCTCTGCCTTTTGAGAAAATTTTGCATCCGGAGTCCGCAGGTGCGGACGACGGCCCTGATGCGGCCGATAGGAGGGGGATCTGGTCGCGATCGATCCCGCCCTCCTATCGGCCGCATCAGGGCCGTCGTCCGCACCTGCGGACTCCGGATGCAAAATTTTCTCCTGCCTTTTTAGTTCTGTTCGCGAATATTATGCTCCCAAAAAATATTACATAAGAACTCAAGCATAGAATCTAATGACGCTGTGATGACTTTTTTGAATGATTTAGAAACATAACACTCATTTCTTATTTATTTACATATCTAATGACAAAATTTTAATTTTTACATGCTGGTTTTAAGGTCAATTCTATTTTTTTAATTAAAATAATGATATTTTTGGTGTGACATAAAATTGAGTTGTATACCACATAATTGAAAGCAAAGTTTAGGTATTAGATATATGAATGCATAAAAATTGTGTGGTGTGTCATATAGGCCCCTCTCTCTCTCTCTCTATATATATATATATATAGACTTTGAGATAATATAATTAATTCTTGTCAAAATTTGTGCATGGAGTTATTTATCATGTGATCTAATGCCTAACAGAAAATAAAAAATTTAAGATCTCATTCTAAAAAAAATGAGGCATTTACCTACACACCACACAGTTTTTATGTATTTACATATCTAACACCTTAATAAACCCTTAACATCATATCAAAAATGTCAATTTACTAACTTCTTAAGGGGGTTGTTTGGCTGCACCTTAAGTTAAGTTAAATATGAAGATTGTTCGTGATGACTGAGTAAATCCTTAAATTCGACCTGCAGTCGATTTTAGTAAATCCAAATTTAGGGACGGAATGCAAATACATAAAATTTTGATTTAACAGAGCATTGTATTAAATTTATATTATTTTATATTTAGTTGTTGGATTTATCTTAAATTCATATCTAAATCCTATTTAAATAACACTATCAAACACCGCCTAAAAGCCAAATGCACATTTATATGACACAGGCTTATAACACCAATGTGTTATAAATGCAAATATGAGACCTTAGTTACTGAGATGTAAATCCAAAAGATTTGTGTGGTACGTATGTAAATTTCCCAACATATATATTTCCCATACCTGTAAGAATTCCTGATCATGGTTAGAGCCTGTCGCCTCTTGAAACTCACCATAGAAAGGCTCACGAGAACTTGTCTGCCACCTGGAAATCTCCATCCCATCCACCTCCATTTCCATAAAACCATTCTCGGCCAGGAAAGCCTCCTCTATAGCCAACTTTAGCTCAGAAGGCTTCCTGCTATACAATTCTGTCTGCCCCTGGAACCTGCAAGCCCACAGAAGTCATCACCTTGATAACACCATAAATTTAATTAAATTATCAATCTAACTTTCAATTTGCATTATTGTACCTGTCCACGTTGTCTATAAATGGAAAAACCATATCTTGTTTCACCAATGTGTACTTCCGCTGCATAATTTAATCACATTAAGCGAGAAAAAAAAAAGTAATAAAGAACTCAAAGCACATTCCCTTACATCTCCGCTTTCAGAATACCCATACAGCATCACACAAATGGTTCCAGCAATGAAGGATTTAGAAGCTGAGTCAGGAGCTCGTCGCATTGGGTTGACGACGATAGCTGGCCAGGCGGGATAACTCTTTCCTGGCTTAGCCCAGATGACATCCCCCACAGTATAATTATTGGAGGAGTGAACATCTTCTCCCTGTTCCAGTTTATCAGCGGATTCATTCCTCGCCGATTCGTCTAAAACCACCGACGATTCATGAAGAGACGTCAAACCACCCGGCAAAAGAAAATTTGTCATTGATTTTATGTTCCGTGACGCTCTGTTTTCGGCGACACCACATTCTTCTTCGAAATCGGAATCAACAACCCTAGGCTTGAGTTTCGCCTTCCTACAGTTTTCGTTGAGGAACGAATCACCCAATCGCGAAGGAAGCCCGTACGCGATTTCCTGCTTCACTCTCACAACCGGCGACCTCCGCCGCCGCGGCGGAGCCCGGCAGGCCTTCCATCCCGATGCGACCTCGCCGGAGCTCGTCGACGGTCCCATATCATCGCCGGCAATCACCGACGGCGTGTAAGAGATCCCATCGGAACCGCAGGAATCCTCAACCACGTCCAATAAAAAGCAATTCCCCTCGCCATCCTTCCACCGTTTCCGGCTCCGCCCCCCTCCGCCGTCTTCAATCGAATCCGCCTGGCAACGCTTGAGGCTCGGCATTTGGACCCCGCGCAAACGCTTTATGATCATCTCCTCCAGTAAAGATTCAATCTCGTAACCCTAGGCTCCGGCGTGCATAAGAGACGCAACCGACATTAAACCGATGATTCGATTCGAGCTATCCCAAATCGACAAGCGGAATCGATTAGGTTTCGGAGAGGGAACGAGGAAGAAGAAGAAGAAGAAGGATGCCCTAATCCTGATAGAAATGAAACCATCACAAGAAAAAGAGCGGATCAACAGCTTCGCTCTGAAATCCAAAACCAGCGCGGCTGAAAAATATTTCCTATTTCATCATTAAATAGGCGATGCAACAGAAGTCCCACGTTTAACTACGTAATCCAATTTTTCGGAGGCGAGACGACTATTTTTCATTAATAATAATAATAATATGTATGTATATTTTTAAATATCTACAAAATTAATGAAATTATAGCGAAAATTTCGTGTTCGCCGGAGAGCGGGAGGAATCCGATTGGACGTGTTCTGCGCAACGGCTAACTGCTTTCTTCGTTAAGATGAGGGTCTCACTCTCCTCTTACGCTCTAGTAATTTATTGCGGTTAGTGGGGATGGACTGTGGATTGTTGTATTAAAATATAATTTAATAAAAGTTTTGGAGTATCTTTATTACATTTCTAATGAATGTAATGGGTTTTTTTTTTTTTAATTGCACTTTACTTGATGAAGAGTATTAATTAAGCTTCGTTTAAAAGTTGTGTTCGTGGAATCGGAGGCGATAAGCTGCGATTTGTAATGACAAATATTTATCGATCTTGCGAAAAGACTTAAGAGAATTGGTCGGCTGAAAATTCAAATTTTATTTTTATATTTAGTAGATTTTAAGATATTTTTAAGCCAATATTTTAAACGAATTTTCTTAAGTATTTTTTTTATGAAATTTTTCTTAAGGATTTGTATTTGAAAATATGTCGGCACGCATCTCGAGATAAATGAACAGCTTGGATGGAAGATGCGGACGATCGAACGAGGCTTTTGATGATCGTTTGGGTTGGATATCGGCGAAGGACACCTCTAGTTTTAGCGACCGAAGGAACATGCCAAGGAATTTCTCGCAGAGTAGAAATCGGCCTTCAGAACGATCGTCAAGAAACATTGTTTTGGACCGGCTATCGGCAGACCCAAGGCATAAGGAACGAGTGTCGTCTGACTCAAGACACAATGAACGACATATGAAGCTTCTTATCGATCGAATCTGTCCTCCAGTCTTTTTACATGTGGATATTTTTATAATTACCAAACGATCCCTCTAAATAGCTAATAATGAGGAGAATGATATGTAATTTTGTAGAATTTGGACTCATTCCTATAATAAGACGTCAATATCATGAACAAAGGTTCACACCTTTCTTGATGTTCTTTACTACTCTCTCTCTCTCTCTCTCTCTCTCTCTCTCTCTCTCTCTCTCTCTCTCTCTCTCTCTCTCTCTCTAACGTTCTATACCTTCGGTGTGTTGCGCACGCGTTTCGGATCTAGCATCCTTTAAGATGCAGTGAGCCTGAAAACATGTCATCAAAAATAACAGAAGCCCAACGACAAGAACAGAAAGAATCCAGCTTGAGAACGTTGTGGAAACAGCATGCACTAAGGAGTTAATGGAAGAATTCATCCAGTAAGGGTTGTAGGATTTTAAAACTCAGATCATCAAGCGGATGTTATGAAGATTTGGAGAGTTTAGCAGTCCTGGTCCCAAGAAGAGAGCTGGCCCAGCAAGGGGCACCTAAACCCGCTCAAGGAGAACCATCAACAAATAATGGAGGAAGAGTGATCCACCTACAAGAGAAACCTAACGACGGGTTGTACCAAGACAGCGTCGTATGCGCCCCTTTGGAGGATGAAAATCGACCAGTGCAGTCCGAGATACAAAGGCATCAAAAGAATGTATTCTTTCTACAGGTCTCTGGACCTGAACCTTAGAGAAATTCAAGATGCCCATCTTAGAATCATATAAAGGATGGTGGAATCCCAACGATCACCTCTCTTCATCCGAATCGTCCATATGTCAGTTGAAAATTTTTGATAAGGTGTAAATATTCTTCACAACTTTGAGATCAACCGCATTAAGGTGGTTCAAAGGGTTGTTTATGGCGGTACTCACCTATTTTATAGAGTTCACAAGACATTTTCTATTGCAGCTTGTCAGTGCCCTGAGGCCTAAGAAGAGTGTTTAATCCCTTTGGCCACAGAAACAGAGAGCCAACGAGAGCTTGCTGTCATTTATCGCATGTTTCCAGACCAAAAGGTTGGATTTCAAGCATCGAAAACCTGACATGGCTCAAGCTGCACTGACACGAGTGAGGTTAGAGAGATTTTGTTTCTACCTCGAACTCACATAGTCGTAGAGCTTGATCGAGATGTTAGAGATGGCCAACAATTATATTGTTTCCCATGAGAACACCCAAGAACCCGTCGAATAGAGACCCCAAAAGTGACTGTCAAAAGACAACATAAAGCAACAAAGTACACGACCCACCGACCGCCCATGCTATGAGAGTCACCATGGTAGCAAACCACTCATCGTCGCGAGGAACTGAGGTGGCTATTCAGGGCCCAGAACCAATGATTGTTCTATCATCATGAGCACCCCCGATACAACCGTTGAGGTCCCCGCGAAACCCCACTAAGAGTGTCCATTGTAGAAATAGTGGACACCATTATGGACAAGAAAATTTTTAAGAAGGCAAGACCAATGAGAACTGAGCTTTCCTCTGCGATAGTAGGAAATATTGCAAGTATCACCTGGAGCACAGGCACAACACCGAGGAATGCAGGCATTTGCGAAGTCAAATCGACTCAGTCTACACGAAGGACGCCTACTCTCTACCAAGGATAGATGATCTAGTAGATTAGGCGGTCGATGTGTTCTCAATCTACACGAAGGAATGCAGGCACTGGCCTAAGCTTCCTCGATGTGTTCTTAGGGTATAAACGCATCATGTTGACGCAGAAAAAATCGTTTTTATACCTTGTGAGGGAGT
The DNA here is from genome assembly GCA_022702705.1 of Papilionanthe hookeriana x Papilionanthe teres. Lineage (NCBI taxonomy): Eukaryota > Viridiplantae > Streptophyta > Magnoliopsida > Asparagales > Orchidaceae > Papilionanthe > Papilionanthe hookeriana x Papilionanthe teres. The sequence continues at coordinate 152,527,656 of CM040422.1, read as the reverse complement.
TTTTTGTTACAATGTAACGCCCTTCGGGCTCAAGAATGCGGAGGCAACTTACCAATGTCTCATGGATATAATTTTGCTAATAAAAAAGGAAGAAACATTGTGTTGTATGTCTAGAATGTGCTAGTTAAAAGTCGTTCAGCTGGGCAACACATTGAAGATCTAAAAGAAACCTTTATAAAAAACATTAACATGAAATTAAACCCACCATAAACGTATCATTGGGACCACGACAGGAAAATTCCTGGGATACTTACTAAACCCTCATGGCATAAAAGCTAACTCAAAAAAGAACTAGGCAATCCTCAATAAGTCCCCTTAGAATCACCGAAGAAATCCAGAAATAGACTGGTCGGATTGCAAGTTTAAGCAGGTTCATCTCCAATTCAGGAGATAAGTGCACCTTGTTCTTCAAAGTGCTTAGGAACAACAAATTCTTCAAGTGGACACCCGAGTGTGAGGAGACCTTCATGAACCTAAAGCAATTTCTCACCTCCCCTCCTCTCCTTCAAAGCCCAAAGCCAATGGAAAAACCTTACCTTTACCATGGAGTTAGCCCTGAAGCCGTCAATTCGGTCTTGGTCAAAGAGGAACTCAAAAAATAACATCAGGTGTACTATATTAACTGGTTCCTTAAAGGCTCTGAACTCTAATATCCAATAATGAAAAAATTGACTTTCAACTTGGTCATTTCAGCACGGATGCTCCAACCATATTTCTAGGTACACACAGTACAGGTCATCACTAATCACTCGCTAAAGTCTATCCTCACCAAATCGAAGCACTCTGGTAGATTACTCAAGTGGGTCGTACTCAGTGAGTTTGACATCTCCTACATCCCCTCGACAGTAATAAAGACACAATCTATTGTAGACTTCTTCAAACTGAGAGACATGAACGAAGGTCTGACAACCGATGAATCGATTTGGATCTGTTCACTGATGGAGCCTCTAACTGATCAGGCGCTAGACTTGGAGTTTTCTTGTGTAGCCCCATAGGGGAATACATATATCATTCAATTGAGGTAAATTTTTCATTGACAAACAACCAGGTGGAATATGAAGCTTTGATTGCAAGGTTTCATCTGGCCTCTAAGATGGGAGTTCTCCACATAATGGTACATGCTGATTCACAACTGGTAGTAAACCAAATGAACGGAGAATTTGAAATAAGGGACAAGACTATGAAAAAGTACCTAGGGAATGTAAAAACCAAGATCGACCGACTCACTCGTTTTAGAATTGAGCATGTCTGACGAGAGGAAAAGCATGTCATTGACCTTCTTTTCTAAAGCCTTCATTTGGGGCAAGGACAGCCTTGAAGAATAGATTGGCCTATGATCGAGGAACCACTAGTAATGGAAGTTAGTCGGGAGGAGAAGAAAAGTTAGATGAGGCCATAAATCTGCTACTTAAGCACAAGGGAGATCGACGAAGAAGTCATCAATCACAGGAGATTTAAGTATAAGGTTGTCCAATACCTACTAGTTAAAGAAAAACTCTTCATAAAGTCAGGCACGTGCTTGAACCTGAAGTGCATAGGGGAATACAAGATTGAAGATGTACTCTGGGAAATTCATGGCAAAGAATGCGGAAGTTATTCTGAAGGAATGATGCTAGCTCGTTGAATCCAATGACAGAGTTACTTCTGGCTGAATTTGCTTAATGTCGTCGAGGAATATTATCAGAGATGCACGCAATGTCATAAAATATTGACCGTTGCGCCACCAGTTGGCCCCGAAACCTCACCTGATCGCCAGCTCTTGGTCGTTCTCCATTTGAGGACTTTAAATCCTTGGACCTTTCCCCGTCGAGAGGACTACAAAAACTTTTGCTAGTGGTTGTCAATTATTTCCCTAAATGAGTAGAGGTGAAGCCTTTGGCACACATAATAATAGGGGTAGTCTGGAACTTCTTTTGGACCGACCTGATTTGTCGATATGGGTTACTCCTCATCATCATTTCAAATAATGGGACTCAATTCGCCTACAAGAGGTTCATAATTTTTGTAAGTGTTGGGAGATCCAACTTCAAATTTGCCTCCGTACATCATCTTCGAACAACATATGAGAGACATCTCAAACAATATGATTTTAAATTTACAGAGTATAATGAACGAAAGGACAATGTGCAGATATGAGAATATCGTTTCTTAGGGCTCCCCTTTGTAAGAATAAAAAAAATAAAAGTCAAATTTGAGCTAAATCAGGTCAGATTAAATTAATTTTTTTAATCTATTCAATCCATACTAAAATTTACACGGTTAGAATTTTGAACCCAAATCTAAATAAAAAATTAATTAAATCAATTCAAATTCAAATTTTTTAGGCCTCTCTCTCTCTCTCTCTCTCTCTCTCTCTCTCTCTCTCTCTCTCTATATATATATATATATATATATATATATATATATATATATATATATATATATATATATATATTAAGGAATGGCTGGAGCATATTAGACGAGCCGCAGCCACTTTTAATGTGCCCAACCACTCAAGTAACAATATATATCAAATCATAGTATCAAATCATCTATTGACACTCGTAACAATTTTTCATGTATAAAGTCTTGACATATGTCGCCCTTGTAGGGTTGTAGTCGAGTTGAGTCAAGTCGAGTATATCATAGTTCAGACTTGGCTTGGTATAATTATAAGTGTTAATGTTCGGCTTGAGCTTGAGTCATGCTCTCACATATTCTTCAACTTGAATTGTTTAAATTTTTCAATGCTTGACTTGATTTGTACTTGATTTATTTCTGGCAAGTGAAAGAGTTAAAAGTTCAAACAAGCATCTAGATTTTTATATACAAAATTCAATAAAAAGTTTTATAAATCTGATCGAACCTACTGATTTGTCGATTATAAATTTTGAGAAAATGAAAAGTAACTCATGAATCACGTTCGCATGAGATGTAATCTCTCGTATGTTAGTATAATCATACTTTCAAGTTTCCACCCAACTCACACATCTATATGTAGTTGTTGATTTTCTCACAGTGATATGCACTTGTATTTTTCGTAATCTTTTTGGACGCTTTTGCAAATGTCTTTTATATTGAGTTGTTTTGCCGTACTTATTCTTAGTCATACATAAGTTACAAATGTACTTTCTCAGCATCATTTTTTAATCGGGTAGGAATTATTAGCAGAGTGGATATGGGAGACATGAGTGGCCATATTTTCAAAGATCCTTGCAGCCGCGATCTCGTCGTTTCCTTCGAATGCTTGCACGTTCTAGCAATTCAGGGTTTCGTATCTTTCGAGAGAAACTGGAAGATCCAAAACTGTGAGAGACAATAGCCAATGTGAGGTTTGTGGAGGTTTAAAGTTAATTTGAAGGGGTGTTTCATGCATACCACACAGTTCTCATGTATTTTCACATCTAACAGCTAAACTTTAATAAAATAAACATATAATTAATAATTATATCTTAATAAATTAAATTAATAATTAATAATTAATCTAAAAATTATCTTAATATAATCATATATTAATATTAAATTTATAATTAAACATGAAAGAAAGGTTCTTTCAAGTTCTAATAAAGCTCGAATATTCACAAATAATTAAATAAATTTATGGGGCATTTACAAACATACCACCTAATTCCTATTTATTTACATATCTAATACCTTTACTTTTTTACATTTATAACACCCAAATATTTTATATATGTTGAATCCAAAATTTTCCGGGAGACACGCCTTAGGTATAGAGAACGAAAAGAAGAGAGAGTGTGACAAAGAGAGCAAAAGTACAGCCTTGAACAGTAAAATCACGTAACATTTATTCATTAAATGAGCCCCTTATTTATAGAAATGAGAACTAGTGAACTATAAAGTAAGCATTAGATGTGTATTATGAACATTTTATATTGTATAGGGTTGGGATCCTAAAGATAAGCTTTTGCTCTACTAATACTCTCGGCACCCTTGGGTCAGAGGGTTGTCCAGCTGAGAGACAGTCTGGGCGGCCTTGAGCTTGAAGGCTGTTTGACTGAGAGACAATTCAGGCCTTGGGCAGGAAGGTTGTTCAGCTGACTGGCCAGCTTGCCATGTTCTGATTGTTTTGCTCTAATCTGGTATTGAGTCATATCTTTCCCAGTTGAAATATGTCGAGCGAGTGAGGACGGATTCCTAAACGGTTCTATGTTGGCTTCATCTTGCCACTTCGTACTCTTTGTTTGCCATTAAATGCTCTAAGATTTGTGCTAGCATATTTTTTATGTGCATATTAAGTTCTCTGATTTCTTTGCTACTTAACAGTGATAGCTACTATAAGGACAAGAGATTTTGATTCTAAAAAAATTTTAATTGTATTTATGATTATTAAATACACAAAAATTGATAATTCCTAAAATTTCATGCTAGGATCCCTATAAATAAAAAACTTTCAGAGGAAAGACTTATCCGTAGTGTGTTACCTTAATCCTTATCCCTATTCCTCTATTGTTTGTGATCATGGAGATCATGCACCCTCACAAATTGGTCAAGTTTAATGAGGGCACTCGAGCAATGGTTTTCCAAGTGATGAAATAGAATGCCAAGTTTGCAAGAAAGCGGTCTGGCAAACTTCTAGCGTCTAAGAAAATTTGTGAGATGGTGGACAAGGTGGGGTCATCAGACTCATTCAATGATCGTTTTGCAAAATGGTCTATGATTAGTGAGGGTGATTTTTCTATGAAGAAATGTCGTATGGCGAGAACGGCACGCCCGGACAATAAGCAGGTGCGACAATCAGCTCCCCCTCCGAAATGAAATTCCGATCAATCTCAATGTGTTTCGTTCGGTCATGATGAACAGAGTTCTTTGCGATACTGATTTCTGCTTGATTGTCACAGAGCATCCTGATAGGATTTTCTCCCATAATCCTAAGCTCCTTGAGAAATCTTTTGATCTACATTCCTTCACAAATACCCAGTGCTAGTGCTCTGTATTCTGCTTCTGCACTACTCCGAGATACCACCGATTGCTTCTTGCTTCTCCATGTCACTAGATTGCCGCATACATAAGAGCAATACCCAGAGGTTGATCGTCGAGTGGATATGTCTCCTGCCCAGTCAGCATCAGTAAAAACTTCTACCCTTTGACTATCATTCTTTTTGAATAATAATCCTTTCCCTGAAGTCATCTTTAAGAATCTTAAGATTCGGTTAACAGCTCCCATATGTTCCTCAGTAGGACAGTTCATGAATTGACTCACTTTACTTACTGAAAAACTTATGTCTGGTCTGGTGTGGGATAAGTAAATAAGTCTTCCAATAAGCCGCTGATATCGTCCTTTGTCGACTGGTAAACTATCCTTCTCCATTCCAATTTTTTTATACGGGTCTATTGGAGTATCTATTGGTTTGCATCCAAGCATACCAGTTTCTTTCAATAGGTCCAATGTGTACTTTCTTTGAGTTACGGCTATCCCCATTTTGGATCTTGCAACTTCCATTCCCAAGAAGAACTTCAAGTCTCCGAGGTCCTTGATTTCGAATTCATGGGCTAGAAACTTCTTCAGTTTTGTCAATTCTTCAGTGTGATCACCTGTAAGAATGATGTCATCAACATACACGATGAGTACAACAATCTTCTTCTCGGATCTTTTTGTGAACATTGTATGATTAACCTGGCTTTGAGTATAACCGCATTTGATTACTGAATTGGTAAATCGGGCAAACCAAGCACGGGGAGATTGTTTGAGACTATACAGACATTTCTGGAGCTTGCATACTTTGCCACTAGGGAAGGATCTTTCTAGTCCAGGAGGTAAATCCATGTATACATCCTCTTCAAGATCTCCATTAAGGAATGCATTTTTAACATCAAGTTGCATTAGCGACCAGTGTCGGTTTGCTGCAATGGAGAGTAGGATTCTAATGGAGTTCAGTTTGGCTACTGGGGCGAATGTCTCTTGATAGTCAATTCCGTATGACTGCGTATAACCTTTTGCAACCAGTCGGGCTTTCAACCGATCTATGCTTCCGTCTGCCTTACATTTGATTGTAAATAACCACCTGCATTCTACTGATCTCGTATTCTTGGGCAAATCAGACACAATCCACGTTCCATTCTTTTCTAGTGCAGCAACCTCTTCATCCACAGCTTTTCTCCATCCTGGGTGTGAGAGTGCTTCCTCAATAGAATTCGGGATCTCTATGCTGTCAATAACAGTGACAAATGCATGATAAGGAGGAGATAACTTCTCATATGAAACAAATCGAGAGATAGGATGTTGAGTGCAAGGAACATCAGAATCATCTCTCACAGGCGGGGTAAGCTCATAATCACTAGTGTCTATAGATTCCGTACCTGAGTGAGTTTCAGAGAGGTTTGGAGCCGGATTAGATTCTTGGACAGCAGCTGGAAGCGGTGTTTGGTTCTCTATTCTTTCAGCAGTTCTGTTCCGTCTTGTATAGACCCGAAGTTCCTGAGGTGCGGGATGTGTAGATGGGTTTGGCATATGAGATGAAGGAGGTTGAATAGGAGATGGAGGAGGTTTGACAGCCGGTGAAAGACCCGTGTCAGTTGGTAAAAGAACACAGGGTTGTTGTTCACTACGACTCTCCCCCTGAACGACAGACTCTGGGTAGTATGACTGATGCTAAAAAAAGGTGACATCCATAGAATTATAGATCTTTTTAGTTGAAGGGCAATAACACTTGTAGCCTTTTTTATTGGCTGAATACCCTATGAAGATGCATTTGACTGATCTGGGGTCTAATTTACTGCGGTGTTGTTTGTGAATATGAACAAAGATGGAAAACCAAATAATTTGGTAGGGATAACCGAAGGGAGGACACGGGTAGTTGGAAAGGAGCGAAGAAGGACATCAATTGGACTAAGGAAACCTCGAATAAGAGAGAGCATCCGGTTTATGAGATAGGCAGCAGTTAATGTTGCCTCGCCCCAATAACATTTAGGGACCGATGTGGTGAACATGAGACTGCGGGCTACCTCCAACAAGTGACGATTTTTCTGCTCGGCAATTCCATTTTGTTGGGGAGTATCAACACAAGTGCCAAGGTGAAGGATGCCATTGTGAGTAAGAAAAGTTCCTACGGAGGTGTTGAAAAAATCTCGTGCATTTTCTGTTTTAAGAGCCTGAATTTTTGTGTCAAATTGAGTGAGTATCATTTAATAGAAGACACGAAATATTGGTCCTACCTCGGATTTATCACGCATTAAATAGATCCAGGTCACGCGTGTGTGATCATCAATAAAAGACACGAACCATTGGGCCCCATAAATATTTTTTTCACGAGAAGGACCCCAGACATCATTATGGGTTAGAGAAAATGGATGAGTGGGTCTGTATGATAAACGAGGAAATGAAGTACAGTGTATTTGGCAAGTTAACAAAATTCACAATTAAAGGCGGTAGGACTTTTATTAATAAATAAATGAAGAAACAGTTTCCCAAGGTACATAAAATTGGGATGACCTAAACGATAATGAAGTAACATGATTTCACTATCATTATTAATACTGGAATGAAAGACAAATGTACTAAGAGGATTTAAGCAAGACAGACTCGATACTGGAGCACAACCAGTGGGTGAAACAAGACCAACAGAGGGTTTGTTGAGAAGATAGAGACCACTGCGCAACTCAGCACTGTCAATCATCCTCCCCGACTTCAAATCCTGAAATTCACAAACATATGGAAAAAATTTAGCAACACAATGACAATCATGAGTGAGCTTACTAATAGAGACCAGATTACAATCCAAAGTAGGAACATGGAGCACAGAAGTGAGGAATAGATCTGGAGAGATACAGACAGAACCAAGACCAGCAACTTTGGAGGCCGATCCATCGACAATCCGAACAGTGAGGGTCAGATTACATGGTTGGTAATCCACTAATAAGGAGATATCCCCAGTCATATGATCGGAGGCACCTGAGTCAACAATCCATGGGCGAGAAGAGGTTGAATCCAAGACGAAAGCAGATGAGGAAATACCTTGTTGGGCAACATGGCTGGTGGCACCTGACGTTACACTAGGAGGATGGACTAGAGACAGCTGATCGAGCATCTTCTGGAGAGCATGAATCTGTTCTTCGCTGAACGGGCTCGTTTGGTTTTTCCATTGGCGGGTTTTCCATGAATCCGCCAACAAGTATCCCGAGTATGGCCAGGACGGCGGCAGTGATCACACCAAGGGCGGCTCTGGCGTTGACGGTTGTCTGTGGGTGGGATGTGAGCAACAAGGGCAGATTCGTCAAAGGACTGAAGTGGAAGAGGAAGCACCTAACATGACCTTTTGGCAACTCTCTTCGCGGCGAACATCGGAAAAAACTTCACGAATTGTTGGGAGAGGTTTCGAACTCAAAATCCGAGAACGAGTCTGGTCAAACTCAGATTTGAGGCCAAAGAGAAATTTGAAGGTGCACTTCTGTTCCATGATTTGATGAAATATGATAGTGTCTTCGGGACACTTCCAAGGGTACACCTCGAATAGATCTAGTTGCTGCCAATACCGAGTAAGAGTATTGAAGTATTGAGTGACGGAGAGATCACCTTGACGAAAGTCATGAAGAAGGGTCTCAACCGCAAAGAGTTCGGCTGTATTATCCGAACTAGAATATGTCTCACGGGCAGCATCCCAGATATCCTTAGCCGTGCTATAGAGAAGAAAATTCTCGCCAATAACAAGGACCATCGAGTTAACAAGCCAGGCCATAACCATATTATTTTCTGATTTCCAAGTTTTGTATGGCAGATCTGTCGTCGCCGGAGCTGGAGCATCACCAGTGAGGTAGTCATCTTTGCCTTTGCCGCATACAAACATCATGATTGACTGCGACCATTGGAGATAATTATGGCCGGTGAGTTTGTGGCTGGTGATGAGAACACAATTATTGTCTGAATTGCTGCGCAGCGGAGACCCAGTTGCGGAGGGGTGGCTAGAAGTGACATCACTAGTGGAGGACGAGTTGCAGGCATGGCCGTACTTAGTCATCGGAGAGGAGAGGAGTCCAGCGGAATGACCAGAGAAGAGGTTGTGTCGACGAGGAGCAAGGCTGGAACGGGCTGTGCTTGCGGTTGTTTGCGGAAGAAGCGTCGGCGATCGGATGTAGATGATCGCGGGATAGGCGCGAATCAGTGCTGCGCTCGGACGAACGATCGCAGGAAGCAGACGAGCAGGAGCAGGACCAGAGGAAGCAGTGAAATGACTAGAGGAAGCAGACGAGCGGGACGCAGACGTCGAGCGGGACGAACGAACGATCGAACGGGATCGAGCGGGACGATCGAATGGGACGATCGAGCGGACGATCGAGCGGGACGCCGACGTTGAGCAAGACGCAGACGGTCGGGCGGGACGAGGCTTCGATCGAGCGGGATGCAGAAGTCCGAGCGGGAGAGCTTCACCTATGGCTCTGATATCATGTGAAATTTTGAATTAAGCTCTCATTGATTCCATAGAGAATTCACTTATAAATAGGTGAGTACAAGTAAAAGAATAAGGAAAGAAATTAAGTACTTCCTCTAATTACGGAATAACATAAATAGCTAAAATTAAGGAATTAATATAGCAAGTATTAAAATATATTTATGAGCGTAATTCCACAGGGAGATATGAATCAATGACGTATTCAAATTATTTTTTATAAGTATGTATATTATCTGGAGTAAATATCATCGATTATATGGCTCTCAAGTTTCTATGTTAAGAATCAGTTGGTCAAGTATGGAGAAATTCTTCTGCCAAAGTTTTTTTTTTCCTTGAAAAATTTTTAGCTATTTTCTTACAAGGTGATATATTGTGACCGAGGATATGACAATGCTTACAAAAATAGGGAACCCTATCAAAGATAATATTCTACCAATAACCATTTTTCAGAGTTTTAATTTATATTTTCTTTTCAAAAATCTCAATTTCATCAACTTGTGCCAGTAGTTATATCACTTATATTGACAAGTGATAACACATTTTTTTTTCCCAGGCCACATACCGACCTATACTATTTATTCTTATGATTTTCATGAGAAGATCGCCAAAAACTCCATTTATTAATGAAAAAAATTCTTTATATGGATTTCTAAATAATTTTTAAAAAATTAAAATAATAATAATAATAATAATATGAGAAAAAATAATATATATATATATATATATATATATATATATATATATATATATATATATATATATATATTACATACACTTATCTAATAAATTTTAAAAAAAATCAATTAAAACCAAATTTCACACGAAATGTGTTACAAACTATGTTTGGTACACACATGGCTGCGTTCGTTTCAACTTTCGGACGGCTTTTAAAACCAAATTTTCAAATAATTTGTTTGGTACATGCTTCCCACGAAATGCGTTTCAAACTGCAGCGCGGTGTTCTTCTCCAAGGAGAACGCAACTCTACCCTTGCGTCCTGCATCTTAGTGCTGCGGATTACGATTTTACCCATGCTATGTGGATACAAAATAGGTGGGAATGATACGTGATAGAAATGTTTTTACATGTAAAGATATAATAATGAAATTTTTTTATAAAATATTAGTTAAATATGTAAAATTTATATTCTACTTCGTAATCATAAAAATTTTTAGACAAATCATTCTGCTCAAAGAATTTCATATAATATGAATAGAGTGGTACTTTAGATACTTATCTATATATAACACTTTCAGAACTGTGCTCTTCAAACAGTTCAATTGCTTATGAAGTATCAGCTTCAGTACAACAGATTTTTAACAGTAGTTTTTGAACTGAGATTTTGTATAGCCACATCCGAAACAAATGCACCCTAAAAGCCGCATTACCTCTCCAATGACATTACCTTCATGCTAAACACTCACTTACCATGGTCTTGCCCCCTCCTCGTCTCAGCAGACCTTGTTTGACCCCATTTATTATTTTTTTTTTAAAAAAAAGCACTGCTCTTTCCACTCATTTTCAAGGGAATTTACAGACTACTTATTTTTTATATATTTATATATGACACCCAAACTTTCATATTATATTTATAACAGTTTGTTGGATTCTAAATTGTCCTGTGGATCACGACTGAGAAATAGAGCGTTAGTTGGATGAAAAAGAAAAGTAAGAAGATTTGAGCACTTTTTATTTTTAGTGAGAGTTCTGTTTGAAGTCCCCTCTTTCGAGAATGATCCTGCTATTTATAATTAATAGGGTAGGGTCTCATACGCTATGTGGTTGTCCCCATTTAAAAAGAAGAACGTTGTTATAATTAATGAGTCATTACATTTACATATTTAGTAATCGAATATCATTTATTCCGATCCCGTAATTGTCATTAACGTCGCTATATTTCTGTAACTGTCATAAACACTGTCTTACATTCATAACTGCCAATTCATTTTCATGGAGTTCTTCGGTCAGCCATGATTCATTTGGTCGTCCTAACATCCTTCGGTCGGCTTTCATAATCTTCGATCCCTATTCTGTGGAGACTGAAGGTTAAGACACATCGCCGTTTGGTAGGATTGTTCATCGGACAGAGGATGAATCACCGTAATCCAACATGTAGTCTACGTTCAGACTGTGTCTATACCGAAGTACTTCATCCCGGGCGATTGTTGACTTTCATGCGGGAAGTTACTGGGAAGTAGGTGTCGATGCGAGCTGTGTGATAATTGTCGGATAGTTCATTCTTTTTATTCGGTTGTCTTTGGAAATCGACCAATCATTTGCACGAATACTTCATATTTTTTATGTCTCCAATCATTTCTCCTCGAGATTCTTGTAGGCGCATTCTTGATATACAATTGCCATAAACCCATACATTAAAAAGGTGTATTTGACTTTAAGAATTGTAATGGTGGTATTTGTTATGTGATGTTAAACATTTGAGTGCCATGCTCGTAAATTAAGTATAGGTGTTAGATATATAAAATACATAAGAATTTTGTGGTATGCATGTAAATGTCTTTTTTTTTTTACCTCGGCTTCTCACTCGTAGTCTATTATCCTTCTCACGCATTCTATCATTCATAATCTCTTATTCTTTTGCACTACATTTTGACACAATGGGGAGAATTTATTTTATGCTTTTTTATTTTTTTACAAATGAAAAATCCCCATGCACGTTTTTCTTAGTAGGATTAAACATTCTGATCATGGCGTCATATATACCAGACATTCACGTCTACTTAGACTCGGTGGCAAGCCCAATATCCGCGCAAATGTCTATGCAGTATTGATGTTGAATAACCGTGGAAATTTTTAATGGACAAACTTGAAAAGAGTAACTTAAAGTGATTTCGATTTAAAAGATGGTTAGTGCAAAATGAGACAAAATGAACCCTTCAAATGCAGTAATTATCGGTTTACTAGAATATACAAAGTGGATTACCAAAATCATACTCAAATAGAATATGTTTGATTTGTCAAAAAGATGAACTCTGAGATGAGGTGATACTATCTGATTGGGATGATAAGAGATTCATTAAGTTAAATTTGGTGATCATTTAATAATCTTTACTAGGAAATCCTTAATGAGGGTGGATCTGTTAGTAGAACAATGTAGTATAATCTTCCACTTCTGAGATTTTGATGAGAGCATGCGTTTTAAGTATTGAGATAGAAACATCTTTAATTAAATTAGTTGTTATGAAATTCTGCTGGTTGAAAATATGGAGCGTTTATGTTGGACGAATTAACTGTTGTAAACCATGTGGACATACTAAAAATAAATGCTTTAAGATTAAATAGTATCTGCTTGTTTATGTTGAACCACTTTGTCTTAGAAGCATTTTTATTTGCTTCATTTTATCACTTTTTATTTGTTGCAGCTTTTTAAGATTAGCGATGAAGTAGTTATTGATGCTACAAATAGAGGGAACATAGCACGCTTGATTAATCACTCTGTAAGATCCAGTGTCTCTTTGTCTCCACTTGATGGAAAACTTTATGCCATTATCTGATAAATTTTTGGATCTCAATGCAGTGCATGCCCAACTGCTATGCAAGGATTATGAGCGTTGGCAATGGTGAGAACCGAATTGTTCTCATAGCCAAAACAACTGTTTCTGCCGGCCATGAGCTGACGTAAGACCTGCTTCCAAATTTCTCTGTTTCCATGAATTTCTCTTTTACAGAAAAGCAGTTTTTCATTTTCTCTTTGAACTCGGTGCTTCTTTAACAATTTAATTTTGGATTGGAGTGCTCATGAGGGTATATTTGCGCCGTGTGATATTTCCTTGTGGGGTTGTTTAGAAAGCATGTAAATTAAACCATCTCCAAAATTTAAAGGAAGTGAAAGCAAAATAACAAACAAATTCATGTTTATTTTACTTCTCAAACATTTTATTACATCAAACTTTCACAAATGCTACTATAGGTTTGAACCATGGTTATTCCATATAACACTTCATACACCAAAACTATAATTAAAACATGATGCTTTGACTATCCAACTATTAGGGGTTGTTTTGTATCATACTTTTGGCAGGATTTAAGCATGACTTGACTTGATCTTATTTTCCCGATTTTAAACTCTACTGTTCTTATAAATCTCATTTCCACCTTGTTATTTGTTACATGCAAAATTTGTTAAATCATACTATTCACAGGATTTAATAGACTTAAGATTCTCTCTCACAGATCCTAAATCTAAAAATAACTAATTAAACTATTTTTCACTATTTATTAAGTTTGAACTGTTATGAAACAGTATTAAGTTTTAATCTTCTCAACATTTGCTTAAATCTCAACTTACAAGGTTCACTTACTTCTACTTGTAGCCAAACATCCCCTTCGGGCCTTAAAATTTTACTTTACTTGAAATTATCTTTTGCCGCATTCTTATCAATTCTCTGTTAGAATAATTTTCAATGTTGCTGATCATGCAAATATAACTTTTTTTTTTTTATGTTTTCCCCATACATACTTGTATGCATCATTCCACCTTAATGTGTTTTCTTGCTTTTGCTGCAGCTATGATTACTTATTTGACCCTGATGAAAGTGATGACCGCAAAGTCCCCTGCCTGTGCAAAGCCCCAAATTGCAAAAAATTTATGAATTAGGTACCTGTACATTCCCCAGTAATCTCTTGGGCTCCCTTCTGTCCATTTCTCCCACATTCTTTAGGAAAGATTACTTTCGTCAACTTTGCTGTCTATTTAAAAGCAAAGATGGTTCCAATTCTTTATAGTTTAGAGTCACTGGAATATCATTCTTTTTACAGTGAGAGCATTAATCTTCCATTTGATTTATTCTAGTTTAGCACAGCAGCTTATTTTTCATTATAGAGTATTTGTTTCATTCTTTTTTCCAGAACTAATCAACCCATTTCTACAAACAATTCTGGGCTGTTTACATCCTTTTACACCTTATCTGTAAATTATATATATTTGCGTTAGTGTTTCTCTCTTTCCCTTCATTTATTTTTTTAATTTGTGCGTATGGCACATTTGCAATATTAGATGATTTATGGGCCTCTGAAATGAAACTTGTTGATCCTTGTTTGATTAAGCTTTTCTTAAAGCGGGAAGAAAAGTTGCTTTGCTTGCTTGCAGCTTAAATTAAAGCCATAGGTAAGATTGGCTAAAGTTTCTATACCTGCTTTAGGGATTGATAAGGGATTATAACTGATTATTTAAGAGGCCGTTTGGGATCTCACTTATGTATTTTATTTTCTATTTTTTATTTTTATTATTTTATTATGAAACAAAACATGTTTTTACATATTTGATTAACATATGATTATTTTTAAAAACACTTAAAATATTTAAAAATTATTTTGAATATTTTAAAAAATATATTAATTTACTTTTAGAAATAAAATAATAAGAATATATAGTTCTTGTTATAACATGAGCCATTGATGATTTTTGACTTCTTTTATCATCATAATTAGTTATTATTATTTCTTGGTCCATATGAAAGTCGGTAAGCCACGATTTTATTGTTAGAATGAACTCAAGCACTTTGACGCAATTCAAGAATCTTATGATGTGAACCACTTGGGCTGTTGGCACCAATATGCTTTGTCTTATCTTAATTATTTAGGATCAGGGCTTTACATATCCTCATTTTTCATTGTTTTAGTTTGTTTATGTTGAACATATTCCTCACAATTTATTTTGAATGTAATCTCTTTTGTCCTGTCTTCCAACACTAATTTTATTATTTCATCAGTGTAGTTTGTACCATTGTTGGGTAATGTGGAGACTTGATTCACATTAATTTAATTAGATTCTTAATTAAATTATCTCACTTATCATTCACCTACTTTCTCACCTACCGCTCATCTACCACATCCCACCTACCGCTCACCTACCTCCCACCTACCACTCTCTTGGTTTCTATAAATAGCCTCTTTTGGCTTAGAGAAAGAGCGTCAAGCAAGAGTTAAGCAAGAGCCAAGCCAAGTGAAGTGCCAAGTAAGAACCAAGGGCCAAGCTAAGTTCTCTACGAGAGAAAGAGAGAAAGAGAGGAAGAGAGGAAGAGAGGAATGAAGAGAAGAAAATAAAGATTTTCTTGTAAACATCGAGGCGCTCGACGGTGTAATTCCTCGAAGAAATAAAATCTTCTGCACCTCTATGGATGTAGGCAAAATTGTCGAACCACTTAAATTTGTCTCTTTGGTGTTTTTTTTTCTCCATGCAATTTTCTTGTTTCATTTTCACTTTATTGTCGTCGTTTTTCACAATAACTGGTATTAGAGCCCCGGTTCTAAGGAAGAACGATGAGCGGAGATGAAGTGATGACATCGGAGATCGAGAAGTTTAATAACACAGATTTTGCTTACTGTAGGATGCAGATAGAGGACTACCTCTATGGGAAGTAACTTCCTCTTTCGTTACTAGGAAAACGACCGGAAAAGATGGACGAGGCGGAATGAAATCTGTTGGATCGACAGGTTTTGGGGGTTATATGATTAACCCTGTCGAGATCGGTTGCCTACAACGTCATCAAGGAGAGGACTACTGCAGATCTCATGGTTGTTTTATCAGGTATGTATGAAAATTCATCAGTGTTTTTTTCTGCATGCAATTTTCTCGTTTCATTTTCACTTTATTGTCGTCGTTTTTCACAACAACTGGTATCAGAGTTCCGGTTCTAAGGAAGAACGATGAGCGGAGATGAAATGATGACATCGAAGATCGAGAAGTTTAATAACATAGATTTTGCTTACTGTAGGATGCAAATAGAGGACCTCTATGGGAAGAAACTTCCTCTTCCGTTACTAGGAAAGCGACTGGAAAAGATGGACGAGACGGAATTGAATCTATTGGATCAACAGGTTCTGGGGGTTATATTATTAACCTTGTCGAGATCGGTTTCCTACAACGTCATCAAGGAGAGGACTACTGCATATCTCATGACTGCTTTATCAGGTATGTATGAAAAGCCATCGGCGAATAACAAGGTGCACTTGATGATAAAGTTATTCAACATGAAGATGGCGGAAGGTGTGTCTGTTACTCAACACCTGAATGACTTCAACACCATCACAAATCAATTGTCGTTTGTTGAATTAATTTTTGATGATGAGATACGTGCGCTGATATTGTTGGCTTCATTGTCAAATAGCTGGGAAGCCATGAGGATGATAGTTAGCAGTTCTGCAGGTAAATTTAAACTGAAATATGATGATATTCGTGATTTTATTTTGGCGGGAGAGGTGCGTAAGAAAGATTCTAACGAGACCTCATGTTCGAGTTTGACACTGTTGTTGATTTCAGAGGGAGATCACAAGACAGGAGCTCAAGCAGAGGAAGATCAAAATTAAAGTCATGTCAGCAGACAACTTGCTGGAATTGTGGCAAGGTTGGTCACGTAAAAAGGAATTGCAGGAATCCTAAGAAGAAGAAGAAGAATGATGGCGTTAACGTTGTAACTGAAGAAATACATAATACGCTATTGCTGGCAGTTCACAGTTCTATTGATGACTGGATACTGGATTCATGAGCTTTCTTCCATACATCTTCCTACCGGGAGTTGATGCGAAATTATGTTGCAGGCGATTTTGGGAAGGTACATCTGGCTGATGGAAAAGCTTTGGACATGGTGGGGATGAGAGACGTTGATATTGCACTCCCTAACAAGAGCAAATGAACTTTGCAAAATGTCAGACACGTTCCTGAGTTGAAGAAAAACCTTATCTCTGTTGGGCAGCTCAATGAGGATGGTCATTCGGTAGTGTTCTCTGATAGCATCTGGAAGATTACCAAAGGAGCGTTAGTACTGACTCGGGATAAAAAAACTGACAAACTATATATGACTACTAATTTACTCAACAGTGTTGCTACTACAGTTGCAGAGAGCACGAGAGATCTGCGACATTACAGACTTGGACACATGAGTCAGAGGTGCATTATAGGGAAGCAAAAGAATGTCAATTTCTTGAAAAGTGGCAGAGCGCCAAAGGCAGGAAAATCGAACCTTGTACAGACAAATGGTGGAGAACCACAGAGCTATGAAAAAATCTTGCAAGATGAGAAATCGAGCAAGTGAGAGCTGACTAAGAAGGAGGAGACGGATTCCCTGTCAGGGAATTAGACTTGAGAGCAAACATAACTTCCACCAAGGAAGAAGACATTGCACAACAAGTGGATGTACCAGGTGAATATTGCGCTTGGTGGCAGTAAGAGGTACAAGGCTGGACTTGTTGAAAAGAGCTTTCAGTAGGGGCAGGATAATGCTCATGCATGAGTTGTAAGCAGATACAGGAGTAACCCATGAAAGAGCTTGGTGGTATAAGACTACGTTGACGGTGATATGTCAACTGAGGGTGTTACTCGTGAGAAGCTGAAGTTGTGCTTGACTTCAGCTGGTCTTCTGGCATGAAGACATGAGCTTTGAGTTGCAGGGGTGGAGGATATCATGTTTGAGGAAAAGGTCGGTACAGCTAGCAGATGAAACAGTCTGTAGGTGGTGCAGTGAGTGTCCCAGTCTCCAAATGGAGGAATTGTTGGGTAATGTGGAGACCCGGTCCACATTAATATGATTAGATTCCTAATTAAATTATCTCACCTACCACTCACCTACTTTCCCACCTTCCGCTCACCTACCACATCACACCTACCGCTCACCTACCTTCCACCTACTACTCTCTTGGTTTCTATAAATAACCACTTTTGGCTTAGAGAAAGAGCGCCAAGCAAGATCCAAGCAAGCGTCAAGCAATAACCAAGCAAGAACTAAGTAAGGGCCAAGCTAATTCTTATAAGAGAGAAAGAGAGGAAGAGATGAACAAGGGAAGGGAGAGAAGAAAATAGAAATTTTCTTGTAAACGTTGAGGCGCTAGACGGTGTAACTCATCGAAGAAATAAAATCCCCTGTAGCTCCATGGACGTAGGCAAATTTGCTAAACCACGTAAATCTGTGTGTCGCTTAGGTGTTTTTTTCTACGTGCAGATTTCTCATTCCATTTTCACTTTATTGTTGTCATTTTTCACAATTACTTGTTAGGTAATGTGGAGACCCAGTCCACCGCAATTTAATTAGCTTCCTAATTAAGAATCTCACTGATTGTCACCTACCTTCCCACCTACCTCTCACCTACCACATCTCACCTACCGCTCACCTACCACATCCCACCTACCGCTCACCTACCTCCCACCTACCACTCTATTGGTTTCTATAAATAGCCTCTTTTAGCATAAAGAAGATCTAAGCAAAAGCTAAGCAAGAACCAAGCAAGGTTAAGCCAAGTCCTCTAAGAGAGGAAGAAATAAAGAGAGGAAGGGAGAGAAGAAAATAGAGATTTTCTTGTAAATGTCGAGGCGCTCGACGGTATAATTCCTCGGAGAAATAAAATTCTCTGCAGCTCCGTGGATGTAGGCAAATTTGTCGAACCACGTAAATCTGTGTGTCGCTCTGGTTTCGACGTGCAATTTTTTTTCGTTCCTTTTTTCATTTTATTATCGTTGTTTTTCACAACAACTAGTATCAGAGCCATTAGATTGGATCTAAGGAAGTACGATAGGTAGAGACGAAGTGATGACATCGGGGATCGAGAAATTCAATGGCACAGATTTTGTTTACTGGAGGATGCAGATAGAAGACTACCTCTATGGGAAGAAACTTCATCTTTCGTTACTAGGAAAGTGACCAGAAAAGATGGACGAGACGGAATGAAATCTGTTGGATCGACAGGTTCTGGGGGTTATACGATTAACCATGTCGAGATTTGTTGTCTACAACTTCATCAATGAGATGATTACTGCAGGTCTCATGGCTACTTTATCAGGTATGTATGAAAAGCCATCGGCGAATAACAATGTGCACTTAATGAAAAAGTTATTCAACTTGAAGATGGCGGAAGTTGTGTTTGTTACTCAACACCTGTATGATTTCAACACTATCACAAATCAATTGTCGTGTGTTGAAATTGATTTTGATGATGAGATACGTGCGTTGATATTGTTGGCTTCATTGCCAAATAGCTGGGAAGTCATGAGGATGTTAGTTAGCAGTTTTGCAGGTAAATCTAAATTGAAATATGATGATATTCGTGATTTGATTTTGGTTGAAGAGGTGTGCAGGAAAGATTTTGACGAGACCTCGGGTTCGAGGTCAGCACTCTTTGTTGATTCCAGAGAGAGATCACACGACGGGAACTCAAACAAAGAAAGATCAAAATCAAAGTCTGGTCAGCATACAACCTGCTGAAATTGTGGCAAGGTTGGCCATATAAAAATGAATTGTATGAATCCTAAGAAAAATGTGAATGATGACGCTAATGTTGTAACTGAAGAAATATAAGATACGTTATTGTTGGCAGTTCACAGTTCTGTTGACGACTGAATACTGAATTCAGAAGCTTCCTTCCATACATCTTGCCACCGGGAGTTGATGCGAAATTATGTCGCAGACGACTTTGGAAAGGTACATTTGGTGATGGAAAAGCTCTGGATGTGGTGGGGATGAGAGATGTTGATATTGCACTCCCTAATAAAAACAAATGAACTTTACAAAAGGTCAGACACGTTCCTGAGTTTAAGTAAAACCTCATCTCTGTTGGGCAGCACAATAAGGGTGGTCATTCGGTAGTGTTCTCAGATAGCACCTGGAAGGTTACCAAAGGAGCATTAATACTGACTTGAGGTAAGAAAACTGACACACTATATATGACTACTGATTTACTTAACAAAGTTGCTACTATAGTTGCAGAGAACACGAGAGATCTGTGGTATTGTACGCTTGGACACATGAGTCAGAGGTGCATTATGGGAAAGCAGAAGAAGGTCAATTTCTTGAAAAGTGGCAGAGCGCCAAAGGTAGGAAAACCAGACCTTGTACAGACAAATGGTGGAGAACCACAGAGCTATGAAGAAATCTTATAAGATGAGAGTTCGAGCAAGTGGGAGCTGACCAAGAAGGATGAGACGGATTCCCTGCTAGGGAATCAGACTTGGGAGTAGGCAGAACTTCCACCAAGGAAGAAGGCATTACACAATAAGTGGGTGTACTGGGTGAAGACTGCGCTTAGTGGCAGTAAGAGGTACAATGTTGGACTTGTTGAAAAGAGCTTTCAGTAGGGGCATGATAGTGCTTATGCAGTAGGAGTTGTAAGCAGATACATGAGTAACACAGGAAAGAGCTTGATGGTACAAGGCTACGTTGACGATGATATGTCAACTGATAGTGTAACTCGTGAGAAGCTGAAGTTGTGTTTGACTTCAGCTGGTCTTCTGGCATGAAAACAAGGGCTTCGAGTTGTAGAGGTGGAGGATATCGTGTTTCAGGATAAGGTCGTTACAGTTAGTAAACCACTCATCGTCGCGAGGAACTGAGGTGGCTATTCAGGGCCCAGAACTAATGATCGTTCTATCTTCACGAGCACCCCCGATACAACCTTTGAGGCCCCCGCAAAACCCCACTAAGAGTGTCCATTGTAGAAATAGTGAACACCATTATGGACAAGAAAATTTTCAAGAAGGCAAGACCGATGAGAACTGAGCTTTCCTCTGAGATAGTAGAAAATATTGCAAGTATCACCGGGAGCACAGGCACAACACCGAGGAATGCAAGAATTTGCGAAGTCAAATCGACACAGTCTACACGAAGGACGCCTACCCTCTAGCAAGGATTGATGATCTAGTAGATTAGACGGTCGATGTGTTCTCAATCTACACGAAGAAATGCAGGCACTAGCCTAAGCTTCCTCGATGTGTTCTCAGGGTATCACAAAATCAAAACGCATCAAGTTGACGCAGAAAAAATCATTTTTATATCTTGTGAGAGAGTTTTTTGTTACAATGTAATGCCCTTCGAGCTCAAGAATGCGGGGGCAACTTACCAATGCCTCATTGATATAATTCTGCTAATAAAAAGGGAAGAAACATTGTGTTGTATGTCGAGAATGTGCTAGTTAAATGTCGTTCAGCTGAGCAACACATTGAAGATCTAAAAGAAACATTTATAACATTTAAAAAACTTTAACATGAAATTAAACCCACCATAAACGTATCATTGGGACCACGACAAGAAAATTCCTGGGATACTTACTAACCCCTCATGGCATAAAGGCTAACTCGAAAAAGAACTAGGCGCTCCTCAATAAGTCCCCCTAGAATCACCGAAGAAATCCATAAACAGACTGGTCAGATCATAGGTTTAATCAGGTTCATCTCCAATTCAGGAGATAAGTGCACCTTGTTCTTCAAAGTGCTTAGGAACAACAAATTCTTCGAGTGGACACCCGAGTGTGAGGAGACCTTCATGAACCTAAAGCAATTTCTCACCTCCCCTCCTCTCCTTCAAAGCCCAAAGCCAATGGAAAAACCTTACCTTTACCTTGGAGTCAGCCCTGAAGCCGTCAATTCGGTCTTGGTCAGAGAGGAACTCAAAAAATAACATCAGGTGTACTACACTAACTGATTCCTCAAAGACTCTGAACTCTAATATCCAATAATGGAAAAACTGACTTTCACCTTGGTCATTTCAGCACGGATGCTCCGATCATATTTCCAGGTACACCCTGTACAGGTCATCACTAATCACTCGCTAAATTTTATCCTCACCAAATCAGAGCACTCTAGTAGATTACTCAAGTGGGCCGTACTCAGTGAGTTTGACATCTCCTACATCCCCTAGACAGTAATAAAGACACAATCTATTGCAGACTTCTCCAAACTGAGGTACATGAACGAAGGTCTGACAACCGATGAATCGGTTTGGACCTGTTCACGGATGGAGCCTCTAACTGATCAGGCGCTGGACTTGGAGTTTTCTTGTGTAACCCCATAGGGAAATACATATATCATTCAATTGAGGTAAATTTTTCACTAACAAACAACTAGGTGGAATATGAAGCTTTGATTGCAAGGTTTCATCTGGCCTCTAAGATGAGAGTTCTCCACATAATGGTAGATGCTGATTCACAACTGTTAGTAAACCAAATGAACAGAGAATTTGAAACAAGGGACGAGACTATGAAAAAGTACCTAGGGAATGTAAAAACGAAGATCGACCGACTCACTAGTTTTAGAATTGAGCATGTCTGACGAGAGGAAAACCAAGTCATTGACCTTCTTTTCTGAAGCCTTCATTTGGGGCAAGGACAGTCTTGAATAATAGATTGGCCTATGATCGAGGAACCACTAGTAATAGAGGTTATTCGGGAAGAGAAGAAAAGTTAGATGAGGCCATAAATCTGCTACTTAAGCACAAGGGAGATCGACGAAGAAGTCATCAATCACAGGAGATTCAAGTATAAGGTTGTCCAATACATATTAGTTAAAGAAAAACTTTTCATGAAGTCAGACACGTGCTTGAACCTGAAGTGCATAGGGGAATACAAGATTGAAGATGTACTCTGGGAAATTCATGGCAAAAAATGCAGAAGTTATTCTGAAGGAATGATGCTAGCTCGCTGAATCCAATGACAGAGTTACTTCTGGCTGAATTTGCTTAATATCGTCGAGGAATATTATCAGAGATGCACACAATGTCAGAAAATATTGATCGTTGCGCCACCAGTTGGCCCCGAAACCTCACCTGATCGCCAGCTCTTGGTCGTTCTCCATTTGAGGACTTGAAATCCTTGGACCTTTCCCCGTTGAGAGGACAACAAAAACTTTTTCTAGTGGTTGTCAATTATTTCCCTAAATGAGTAGAGGCGAAGCCTTTGGCACACATAATAATGGAGGTAGTCTGGAACTTCTTTTGAACCGACCTGATTTGTCCATATGAGTCACTCCTCATCATCATTTCAAATAATGGGACTCAATTCGCCTACAAGAGGTTCATAATTTTTGTAAGTGTTGGGAGATCCAACTTTAAATTTGCCTCTGTACATCATCTTCGAACCAACAGATGAGAGAAGTCTCAAACAATATCATTTTAAATTTACAGAGTATAATGAGCGAAAGGACAATGTGCAGATATGAGAATATCGTTTCTCAGGGCTCCCCTTTCTAAGAATAAAAAAAATAGAAGTCAAATTTGATCTAAATCAGGTCAGATTAAATTAATTTTTTTAATCTATTCAATCCATACTAAAATTTACACGGTTAGAATTTTGAACCCAAATCCAAATAAAAAATTAATTAAATCAATTCAAATTCAAATTTTTTAGGCCTATATATATATATAGGGCTGTCAAAAAAGTCCGTTGTTCGTGAACAGTTCATGTTCGGTTCGCCAAGAAGTTCGTGTTCGATTCGTTCGATAAGCAAACAAGACGAACACAAACAATTTTTTTCGTTCGGTTTGTTAAACGAACCAAATACAAACAGTGATGTGTTCGTTCGTGTTCGGTTTGTTATTGTTCGAAATATAAAATAATTTAAAATAATTATATATAAAAAATTATGATATTTTAAAAATAATTATATATTATAAAAATTTATTATATTTTAAATAATTAAACTTCTATAAATTAAAATATATGATAAATTATTAATAACAATAATAATATTATAATATTAATTATATTAATATAAATATTATAAAATTATAATTAATATATTATACTATATATATTAAAACCTAAATCTCTTATTCGGTTTGCTTCTTGTTGAGGAAGTATGGATTACGTGATGTGTACGGAATACCTGATCAATTTGCTTCATTTTGAGGAAGTATGCTATCAAAGCTAGGGCTATCAAAAAAGTCATTGCTCGTGAACAGACTCGTGTTCGGTTCGCGGGAAGTTCGTGTTCGATTCGTTCGATAAGAAAACGAGACGAACACGAACAATTTATTTTCGTTCGGTTTGTTAAACGAACCAAACACGAACAGTGATGTGTTCGAACATTTCAAACACGAACACTAGCTCTATTCATTCGTGTTCGGTTCGTTTACACCCATCATATATATATATATATATATATATATATATATATATATATATATATATATATATATATATATATATATATATATATATATATATATATATATTAAGGAATGACTGGAGCATATTAGACAAGCCCCAGTCACCCTTAATGCGCCTAACCACTCAAGTAACAATATATATCAAATTATTGTATCAAATCATCTATTGATACTTGTAACAATTTTTCATGTATAAAATCTTGACATATGTCACCCTCGTAGGGTTGTAGTCGAGTTGAGTCAAATCGAGTATATCATAATTCAGACTTGACTTGGTATAATTATAAGTGTTAATGTTCGGCTTGAGCTTGAGTCATGCTCTCACAGAGTGGATATGGGAGACATGAGTGGCCATATTTTCAAAGATCCTTGCCGCCGCGATCTCGTTGTTTCCTTCGATGCTTGCACGTTCTAGCAATTCAGGGTTTCATATCTTTCGAGAGAAACTGGAAGATCCAAAACTGTGAGAGACTAGAGCCAATGTGGAGGTTTAAAGTTAATTTGAAGGGGTGTTTCATACATACCACACAGTTCTCATGTATTTTCACATCTAACAGCTAAACTTTAATAAAATAAACATATAATTAATAATTATATCTTAATAAATTAAATTAATAATTAATAATTAATCTAAAAATTATCTTAATATAATCATATATTAATATTAAATTTATAATTAAACATGAAAGAAAGGTTCTTTCAAGTTCTAATAAAGCTCGAATATTCACAAATAATTAAATAAATTTATGGGGCATTTACAAACATACCACCTAATTCCTATTTATTTACATATCTAATACCTTTACTTTTTTACATTTATAACACCCAAATATTTTATATACGTTGAATCCAAAATTTTCCGGTAGACGCACCTTAGGTATAGAGGACGAAAAGAAGAGAGAGAGTGACAGAGAGAGCAAAAGTACAGCCTTGAACAGTAAAATCACGTAACATTTATTCATTAAATGAGCCCCTTATTTATAGAAATGAGAACTAGTGAACTATAAAGTAAGCATTAGATGTGTATTATGAACATTTTATATTGTATAGGGTTGGGATCCTAAAAATAAGCTTTTGCTCTACTAATACTCTCGGCACCCTTGGGTCAGAGGGTTGTCCAACTGAGAGATGGTCTGGGCGGCCTTGAGCTTGAAGGTTGTTTGATTGAGGGACAATTCAAGCCTTGGGCTGGAAGGTTGTTCGGCTGACAGGCCAGCTTGCCATGTTCTGATTGTTTTGCTCTAATCAGACATTGAGTCATATATTTCCCAGCAGAAATATGTCGAGCGAGTAAGAACGGATTCCTGAACAGTTCTATGTTGGCGTCATCTTGCCACTTCGTATTCTTTGTTAGCCATTAAATGTCTCCAAGATTTGTGCTAGCACATTTTTTATGCACATATTAAGTTCTCTCGTTTATTTGCTTCTTAGTAGTGATAGCTATTATATGGACAAGAGGATCTGATTCTAAAAAACGTTAATTGTATTCATGATTATTAAATACACAATAATTGATAATTCCTAAAATTTCATGCCAAGATCCCTATAAATAAGAAAATTTCAGAGGAAAGACTTATCGGTCGAGTGTTATCTTAATCCTTCTCCCTATTCCTCTGTCGTTTGTGATCATGGAGATCATGCACCCTCACAAATTGGTCAAGTTTAATGAGGACACTCGAGCGATGATTTTCCAAGTGATGAAGTAGAATGCCAAGTTTGCTAGAAAGCGGTCTGGCAAACTTCTAACGTCTAAGAAAATTTGTGAGATGGTGGACAAGGTGGGGGCGTCAGACTCGTTCAATGATCGTTTTGCAAAATGGTCTATGATTAGTGAGGGTGGTTTCTCTATGAAGAAATGTCGTATGGCGAGAACGGCACCCCCGGACAATAAGCAGGTGCAACAATCAGCTCCCCATATGGTTCTTCCTATGGCGACTTAGGGACAAAGTCAGGAAATTGCTTTTGCGTTGATTTTGCTGGAGGCCCTGATGCAATCGCTCAAGGGTCGTCCTTGACCCTTCCCTAACTGATGCTTCTATATCTATTGTGCATCTTCTGCTGGTGGAGCAGAAGACTGGGGAAGGGGCATGCTTCTTCACCGCATCTGTTCTGAACAAATCAATGGGACCTACCTTGTGCTAGGGGATAAAGACTGTGCCTCCTTTAAATCGTGACGATGCTCAGGCCAGTGTTGCAACAGATTCAGGGGGCCGCTCGGAGATGACTCAACTCATCCAGCGGTCGACCTTCGCAAGAGCGACTGGTGTGTCAGGGGCATCTGGCTCAACTAAGCTCCAGCTTCATGAGGGTGGGGATATGCTGGCCCGAGAGACTAATATCCTTCAGTTATGGGACGTGTGACAGGAGAAGCTAGAGGATGAATTAGCAGACGTTTGGACTCAGGAAGTTCTTTTTCAGGACTAGGTAGCATCACTTCACGCTGAGTTTTCAGTTGTCCATGAGAAAATGTTTATCTTCCGACTTTCTTTTGAAATGAATATGGTAGAAAAAGTTATGATGAGAGGAAAAATGATGTATAAATGGTCGTGTCAGTTGGGATTTGCTGCAATAGATAGTTTCTTTAGATTTTTTTTTGAATAAATGATTGTAAACAGGTAAAATGATGTAAATATTTGTTTGTGTTATATATATATATATATATATCTCTGTGTGTGTGTGTGTGTGTTAATTTTTGAGCATTGTACTATGACTCTGATTGTACTTTTTTCCCGCATTTTTATGTGACAAATATACCATACTGTCCCTGTGTCATTTTTACTTTCATTGTATATTATAAGTTGAGTTGATGGATTTGGAAGTTTACCACTTGACTATCATTCTTCTATGTGGAATCTATTTCTCTTATATTTTTCTGTTACCAGGATCCCCAGGTACTAATCGGAGCTTTTTGGTGTGAACTCACTCGGGACAGCTTTGATTATTTTATGAAGGTAGATTGGGTCTGGAAGAAGTCATTTTGTTTTGGGCTGGATATAACTCTTCGACTGGCTATTGAGATTTACGGGAAGTTTCAGAGAGAGTTTGGTAGTGTATGTGGACCAGTTCAAATATGGATTAAGGCTACCTTTTTGTATTTAGCTTAAGTCTGTCTTTAACAACTATAGTTTCATTCCTGCCCAAGTGACGCCAAACTCTGTCACTATCCTCATGTCCTTCATAATCTTTCTCTGATAGTTAGAGATCGCATGGTCCATTGAGCTCTTCTCTTACTGATTTGGATTCAAAGTGGGATGCAATGGGTGTGTCGTGTTCTCGTATGGCTCTAAATTATGAGTGGTATGGGTTGAGAGCATGTTCAAGGATTGGCATTCAAAATTCGTGACTGCCTCGAGTAAGAGACGCAAGGGAATCTCTATCTGGCCACCTCGAAGGAGTTGAGGAGATTGAAGAACCGGAGACTGTCAGGAGCTACACCGAAAAGATTAAGGGACATTAGTTATCCGTGTTCCAGTTCCTAGAGTCGTCATTGGTTAACGGGTTCTCTTGACCTGAGAATTTCGGTGACATGACTGAAGAAATGTCAGAGAACTCGAATGGGAACGAGAAGGAGAGGATGAAGGCAGTGGCTGCAAAGGCCACCGAGAAGAAACCAAAGGCCACCGAGAAGAAACCAAAGGCCAAAATCCCTCAAGGGATGATCAACCCTGCTTTGTGAGCAAAGGGCCCTCTGGGCCCTCAAGTGTTGGTGAGAGACTTTCCTTCATTCTTTCTCACTTTTTCTCTCTCTCTCTCTCTTTTTAATGATCTACTTATTCAAATAGGTGCGGAAACTTCCAAGGTTTACAGGGAAGCTTCGCCCGGGTCACCAATTTTTTAAGGGTCGGATTTTGGGGAGGAAGACATTTCGAGCGAACCATCTGAAAGAGGGGAGAGTTTAGTGTGTCCTTCCTCGAACTTTGTGAAAGAGCCACAATGCATAAGTCACCTTCAGTAGATTTTATACTTGACTTAGTGGATGAAGAAGACCTTGAAGTTAAAACCCAAGAGAGTACTACTTCCGACTGAAATGGAAAAGGACCATGTGGAGTAGATCCTGTGTCGCCTCCTCCTTTGTTATAGGAAAGGGGGTCCCCTTCAAGATGGTTGAGTCCGTTATAGGGGGAGAGCAAAGTATGGAAGAGTTCAAACAATTGGTTTATGATGGTGGACATTCAGAAGGATTGGTATACCAGCTTACTGATGCACCAAAAATATATACTTTTTGTTGTATAATTTTACTCATTTTTGTGATATTGCACTTTAAAAAAAGGTATTTTTCATGATTTATTGCATGTATGATGATTTTAGGTGATTGGAGAGAAAAGGAACTAATTCAAAGCAAAATAAGGAGTAAAAAAGAGGAAAACAGGTTCTGGCGTCGTCGGCGTCATTTTCCAGAGACTCAGCAATTAATTCGACGATCGGACGTCACCGGCGCCCAATGTCGGTGGAATTCAAATTTGAGGAGTTTTGGCGACTTTTTGAAGGGATGCCTATGGAAACTCTTGGCATTTCATTTCTAACTTATAAATAATTGTTTTTGGACGAAAATGTGTGTTTGAGAGTGTTTATTCTGAAGTTCTAGAGAGGGAGAGTGTGTGTTAAGTGTTTGGGCTTAGGAGAAAAGTGTGTAGAAGTGAGAATTTGAGAGGAATTCTTCTCTAAAGAGTGAAGGAGAAGAATTAAAGTGAGAGATTGCTTCTTCCTTTCCATTCTAAAGAGGAAATTAAGTGTTGTGAAAAAGAGAGAAAATGATTCAAAGGAATTTCAAGGGAATTACATTGGGGAAGAGAAAGAGATAAGTTGTATTTTTTTTGTGGTCTGTATGACTTTTCTTTTATATATAAAATCCATATTTTATTGTATCTTCTTCATGAATTCTGAGTAGTCTCATTTGTCTTTCTTCTTGCATAGAGATTTGATGATAGATTTATGTGGATTTGAAGTGCTTTTAATGTATTGAAGAAATTGTGATGGTTTTCATTTCGAACTTATTTTTTTTCTATCTGGCCAATTGAATTGTTAAAATATGTTGTTCACATTAATTCTGAAAGGATTTAGTGTCCTACAATAATAATGAAGAATCCATTCAATTTTCATGGATGAATTGCGTAGTTCGTAGAATTGAGTGCGAATAAATAGGGAAATGTGTTTTGAAGGACGTCAATTTGGATGTTTCAGGGTAACAGGCTGAGATCCCCAAATTGGTCCTAAGATTAGTAACTAAACTCGAATGTTAGCCTTCAGGTGAAGGGTGAGTGGGAGCTCCGTAGTGAGAGCCGGTATCCTCTCAATCTAGCCTTCGATTTAGTGAAAAAACTTAGGATATGTCAATGTTCTTTTCATGCTTGGAAGAAGGGGTACTCTTTTAAGGGTAAAGAAATATTTATGCTCCTATTTGGCACAATAACATAAATATTTGTTCAATATCATCCACACACCATATTCTCATTGCAAGAGGAAAGATACTTTTCTCATATATCAAAAGCTTTTCAAATATATAGCTTAGTGTGTCTCTGTTAGTTAATTCTATTTTCAAAGTTATTAGAAGTAATTGTAGCTTGATTAATTGTTAGTGTATTCTGCATAGTGATAGTAGAAGTAAATATTAAACTTTAAGTGCAATTTGAGTATCGGATTTCTGTGCCGCATTATCTATTATGAAACATTTTCTTCTACTTCGCAACTTCTCTGTGGGATCGATAACCAGGACTCCATTAGAGCCCTATATTACTTGATACGATACGTATACTTGCGTTGAGTGCTTGGACTTTACAAAATCATTATAAACGTATATAAATTTGAGTTCATAAATTCTTGCAATATAAAAGTCTGTAAATCATCCTGTCACTTCCCACTTAGGTAGTCACCCGGGGCCTCCAAATTCCCGAGTCAACAAGTGGGGGTGATTCATTCAAAGGGCCTAGAATCGGTGCTTGCGGGAATGAGCTACGCCGACCTGTGCGAGAATTCTGACTGATGTAGTGTATTGGAGGCAAAAATTCATGCCTACGAGGAGCGGAAGAAGAATTCGACCAACCAAGTAGTCATCGAGGCGATGGAGAATAAAAGGATATATGAACTAGAGCTTTAACACAAAGAAACAAAAAAATTCAAACTAAGCATGAGAAGTGAAGGCGCACGACTATGAACAATCCATTGCCACTCTTACAGCAATGAGTAAGGAACTAGAGAAAAGGGCAACCAAAATGATTATGTGGTAAGATCATGTGGCAGTGCTCTCCGAATAAATCCAAGTGGGCCTGGCCATAGCCATTGAACGCTTATTGAAGGGAGGAATGGTTGATCCTAAGCGGGCTGATATGGATCAATTTATTACTCATTTTGTTGATTTTGAGGATGAGGATGGTGGGGTTCATTAATCGGGCGGAGATAGAGATGAAAGTGGTGGAGGGCTCACAGTCGCCTATGCTTCGCTTTCTCTTTTTTGATTTCCCTGTTATTTTTATTTTTTGGTGAATATTTTCTATTTTTTGTCATCAAGTGGTCGGTTGATTAATCATTATAAAATAAAACATTGTATATTCCTTTCTTTGGAGGAATAAAAAAGTTTTACTTCTTTTCTTTATTTATTCTTCTCGTTTATTTATTGGGTAATCTAAGTTGGGCATCTTTACTTTTTGGCCCGGCTGGGCAATCTCAGTACCACAGCAGACCATTTTCACATATTTCATCTAAAAATCTCCAAAAAAATAACAACCTTACCACTTAAACTTTAAAATTTGTAAAAAAAAAAATATTTAATTAGTTGTACAGTCTTGGCACCACGGTCGACTGCCTTCAAGTTTTAACTCAGCAGGGCATTCTTGGTGCCACGTCTGGTTAACTTTAATTTTTAAGTTAGTCAGACGATCTTGGTTCCACGGCAGATTATCTTCAGTTTTTAACCCAGTCGGGCGATCTTGGTGGCACGGTTGGTTACCTTCGACTTTTAGCACAGTCGGGCGATCTTTGCGTCGCGGCTGGTTATTTCTTTTTAACTCAGATGGGCGATCTTAACTCCACAGCTAGTTATATTTAATTGTTAGCTTAACCGGATAATCTTGGTATCACGGCTGTTTATCTTCGATTTTTAACTCAATTGGGCGATATTGGCACCGCGACTCGTTACCTTCTTTTTAAGCAAGTCGGGCGATTTTGGTGCCCTTATTTTGTTAACTCGGTCGGGAGATCTTAGCACCAAAACCGGTTATCTTTGATCATTAACTCAGATGAGTGATGTTAACGTCGCGGCTAGATACCTTCAATTTTTAACTCGAAACTTAATCGAGTGATCTTGGCGTCGCGACCTGTTATCTTCAATTTTTAACTCAGCCGGGCAATCTTCGCACCAAGATCAGTGATCTTCTATTTTTAACTCAACTTGGCGATTTTGACGCAATGAGTGGTTGTCTTCATTCTTTTGGGAGTTCCCCGAGTATTAAATGTACATTCCAACAACTTTCCTTCCCAGTTCCGTGGTTATTTTTTCAACCTGGAATTTATTATTCTTAATTTCTAAAGTGCCTACTTATTTTATGAAATCTTTAAAAGGTCGATATGTAATTCACAATCACAATAATACGAAAAGTAAAATTATTTTATTTTTAAAAGTATTGGTACAATAGGGCAACAATTCTTATGGGAAGAATCTATTGAGATAATCTCTGCTCCAGGTTTGGGAGACTTTGTTCCCCAAATAAGTTTTTAGTTTGTATGCTTCAGGTCCTGCTCTGCAGTTGATGATATAGGGGTTGCTCCATGTCTGATGCAGTTTTATGACTTTTTGCCCTCAAGTCGCAAGATATACATTCTTCAGAACCATATCACCACGAGAAAATATTATCTCTCGGGCGTGTTAGTTGTAGTACCAGGTGGCTCTCTTCTTAACTTCTACCTGTCAAGCTAACTTTGCTCAAAATTCCTTTGGAAGGTCTAACACGAGCATTGCTCCCTATTTGTTTGCTTCTAACCATTTCGTAAATCTTCCTCACTAAACGTTTTAGCCATGAGGACCCTCTGGCCATTAT
Source organism: Papilionanthe hookeriana x Papilionanthe teres (assembly GCA_022702705.1). Taxonomy (NCBI): domain Eukaryota; kingdom Viridiplantae; phylum Streptophyta; class Magnoliopsida; order Asparagales; family Orchidaceae; genus Papilionanthe; species Papilionanthe hookeriana x Papilionanthe teres. Next base: position 152,495,358 of record CM040422.1, on the reverse strand, counting down.
GATTTTATTCCACCGGCAGCATGGCTTATATTCCGTGTGAGAGCATAAAGAGCGTTTGACCGGTTGCGGTGGATGGAGTTGTTCGAACGACTTGTAAAACGAACAGATGTAAGCTCGCTTTTGCTCCTTTAACTTTCTTTTCAATAGATTGAGAATAATCTTATTGGTGGCCTCAGCTAAGTCATTAGTTCGGGAGCGATGGATCGGGACAATTTTGAGGCCTATCCCTTGACTAAGGAGAAAAACTTTAACCTACTTTTCAGCAAATTGCGTCCTGTTCTCCATGATTACAATAGGTGGCAAGTCATATCGGTGGATCAGATCAATCCAAATGAAGAACTTATGCAGTAATCTGAACAAGAGATTTTCCCTCAATCCAGTTTGAAAAGTAATCCGCCGCCACCGAGAAAAAACTTTGTTATTCTTTGGAAGGTGGAAATGGCCCCAGAATGTCCAATCCCCGGATGGCGAAAAGCCAAGGGATGGTGATTGGCTGGAGCTTTTGGGTCTGCTGATGTTGTAGAGGAGAATACTTTTGACAATGCTTACACCTCCTGGAGAATGCTTCAACATCTCTCAACAGCGTAGGCCAGAAATACCCCTATCATTAGACTCGTTGTGCTAGCTTCTTCCCTTCTGAGTGACTCTTGCACACTCTGAAATGAATTTCCTGAATAATGTCCTCCGCTTAGCATTCCTTTATGCACCTTAGGTATAATGACGTAAAATGATTTACAAAAGAGTGTTCCTTCTATCAATAAGTATTGAGTGAACTTCAATTTGAACCTCCCTGGATTTGTGACCTCTTCCGCAATTTCTTTTGTTTTCAAGTACTTGAAGTAGGGATCTATCCAGCTTTTAGTTTCTTCATTATCTATTGACATCGCCTGTGGCTCCTCGATGACCGGACAGCCTAGATTTTGCAGAGTTTCTTTCCTCGGTCAAACGTATCAGAATGGCAACTCAGCCACCTAGTTTTCATTTATGCTGACATGCTCGATTTTGAATTGTGCGAATTCCAAATCTGTGTCATGGCTTTGGTAAGGTATTTGATCATTTTTTTTTGTATCTAGCTTCAAATTCTCCCTTTATTTGATTGACTACCAAGTGTAAATCTACTTCACAACCAAGGATCATGCACCCATTCGTAGGAGAGATGTAATCAGGCAATCAGGGTCTCATACTCTGCTTGGTTGTTCGTTGCCTCGAATTTCACCATTATCGGGTGATACAAGATTTCCCTGGACGAACAACTTAAAGCTTTCTCACTAGTCCTGCTCTGGATTGTTTCAAAGCATCGTCTACATACAATGACCACTCTTGTTGATTTGTGGGGTCTTCTTCTCCTGTTTTATTCTGCTTTGAAAAATCTGCCAGAAAATTTGATGCTGCTTGTGCTTTGATAACTGTCCGAGAGACGTGAGTGATGTTTAATTCGCTCATCTCTACCACCATTTGAGTAGTCAGACATAATATTTTGGTCGGGTGAGTATCGTGTTCAGTGAGTGGTCTGTGATTGCCCGAATGGGATGGGTTTGAAAGTAGAGCCTTAACTTGCAAACCGACACAATTAAAGCAAAGGTTAGTTTCTCGATAAACGGGTACCTGACCTCCACTTTCCGGAGGACATGATTGGTTTAGTAGACCGAAGAATTGTCTTCCAAACTCTTATCGGGCCAGCATCGAACTAATTGCTTCGGTTCCCTCCCCCACTTATACACAAAGTTCCTCGCTCGGCTTTAGGCTTCAAAGGAGTTGTGGCATCACTAAGGAATCATTTTGATTTTGGAAGGCTTGATGGCACTCAGCCGTCCACTAAAACCTTTCAGCCTTTATGAGTGTTTTAAAGAATGTTGTGCACTTATCACCTAATCTTGAAATGAAGCGGCTGAGGACTGCAATCCAGCTGGTCAATTTTTTTTGCATCTGAAATATTCTTGGGGGACGGTATAACAAGTAACACTTAGATTTCGTATGGATTAGCTTTTATGTCTTTGGGGGTCAGTATATAACCCAAGAATTTGTCGGTCGAGGCTCTAAATCAGTACTTTAGTGGGTTTAGTTTCATATTATATTTTCTAAGAATTTGGAAAGTTCTGTGTAAATATTTTGTGTTATTCAATAGTTCAATAGTTCCCGTAGACTTCAATATCTTTTCCTTTTTGATTAACAAAAATTACATCCATCAGACGCTGGTATGTTGCTCTTGAGTTCTTATGCCCAAAGAACATTATATTATAACAAAAAAAAAAAACTTTCAGCAGTTATGAATATTATCTTTTCAGCATCGGGCGAGTGCATCTTGATTTGGTGATTTCCCGAGATGGCGTCAAGAAAGGTCATAACGGAGTGGCCCACAGCCGAATCCAACAGGGCGTCTATCCTTGGCATGGGCTAGCAGTCCTTTGGGCAGGCGGCATCAAGTTCGTGAGATCTACACAGATCTTCCACTTTTCATTGACTTTCTAAACCATAAAAATGTTTGAGAACCAAGTGAGGTACTGGACCTTCTGAATGTATCTAGCCTCTCATAGCCTCAATACTTCTTCTCTGATAGGTCCCTTCAATGCTACTGTCAAATTCCTGATCTTTTATTTTATCGGTCGGACGATGGTATTGTGTTGATGCTTTGACAGGTGAAATCGAGTTGTATCCCCGACATCTCCATAAGAGACCATGCAAAGACATTGTGATGCTCTTAAAGCGTCTGAAACAACAACTCCATGTGTCCTACATCAATTTTTTTACTTACTAAGAAAGATTTACTCGGCTCTTTGTTGGCGACAAAAATTTCTACGGTGATCTCGCTGGTCTTAAGGCTCCCATCCCTACGGTTCTGTAGGTTCAGTGACTTCTGATCCATGCTTCCTACAGCTCGTAGGCAGCAGACCCGGAATTGTTCACATCCCCACGAATAGTAATCACCTCTCTGCCTCCTAAAAACTTGACTATGACGTGACATGTGGAAACCATAGCCTTAAAAAAATTCAGATGTGAACAATTGAAGATAGCATTGTAGGTGGGAGTTGAGTCTACTATCATGAACTCCTCCATTTTTGTAAATTGTTTCTCACCATCCCCTCAAATGACCACTAATGGCATAACACCCAACGCTTTGTTCCTCTCTCTTGAAAATCCGTACAGGGGGACAACCGGTGCTACCAACCGGTCGGTCCAAAGATTGAGCTTTCGAACACCGACTCAAGAAATATGTTCACGGAGTTCATGTTGATGAGGATGCTTCCAGCCTAGAAGTTGTTATTAACCCCATTAAGTGTCGTTGTAGGCGTTTTCCCTATGAGGTGGGTCTTCGTCAGTAAACATAATGGAAAAGAATCATCCTCTCCTCTGTACAGACACGAGGTTACACAGTTCCCTGGTCTTGGACCTCTTCTGTGAGGCTTGCCGGACGGACTTTGTTCTTTTGAAAATGGTCGTGACTATCTCGGCAATTTGGACGACATTCATCTAAACGGACCCAGTCGGAGCTTCTATTGTTGGGCCTTTGCCATGCTTGTGACTCGGGAGTCCCTAGGCCACAAACTCCTTCAGCTTTCCCGCCTTGATCAAGTCCTCGATGAGATTTGGAAGATGTCTACATTCCTTCGTAACGTGGTTATGGTCTCGGTGGTACTTATAATATTTTCTTGAGTCTCGAAGGAAAGCTTCGGCTCTCATTGGTGTGGCCTCCTTGAAGTATTCCTTATCCTGAATGACATCCACAAACTCCGCCATCGATACCCTCAACGAGGTAGTATGTTGGCCCTCGAACTCACTATACGATTGTTCATAATGTTGTGTTGGTCGCGGATCATGGTTCCTCACTTGACCTCCCTAATGATTGTATCAATCAGACCCTTTGTTGTCGAGAGAGGATTGGTTGTCTTTGCATTGCCCTAGCTCTCCCGGGTCATCCTTTAATTTCACCTTGCTGCTCGGAGGAGCCCTCTTCCGGGCTTGACGTGCATTTGGTTCTCACTTGGGGGTGCTCTCCTCTACGAGGATGTGTTTGTTCGTCATTTCCAAAAGCTTGGCTAAGTCTTGAGGTTCGTGCAGACTAGGGTCAAATGAAAACATCTAGGACCTCAAACCTTTTAGGCAGTTGAATCCAAATTTGCCTGGAGACACGCCTGAGGTAGAGTACGAAAAGAATAGTAGGGTGACAGAGAGAGCAAAAGTATAGACTTGAACAATAAAATCATGTGACCCTTCTTCATTCAATGAGCCCCTATTTATAGGAATAGAGACCGCTGGATTACATCTCCGCCCCTATAAAGTAAGCAAAATAAAGGGGTATTATGGATATTTGACGTTGTTTAAGGTCAGGGTCCTGAAAATAAACTTTTGTCCTACTAATACTCTAAGCGGCCTTGGGCCGGAGGGTTCTCCGGCTGAGAGGCGGTCCAAGCGGCCTTGGACTGGATGTTTGTCCTGCTGAGAGATGGTCCGAACGACCATGGTCTAGAAGGTTGTTCGACTGAAAGACTAGTCGGCTTGTGTCAGCTCTTTCACTCTAATCCAGTGTCGAGTCAAATCTTTCCCGTCTAAAAATATGTCGGGCAAGTGATGATGGATTCCCGAACAGTTCTATGTGAGCCCCATCTTGCCACATCATACTCTTTGTTAGCCTCTCCATGATTCATGCTAGCACATTTTTTATGTACAACATCACATAATGAATAAAATCATTTTAATTTTTAAAAAATAAAATATAAATTATCATGCATAGATAAGATTGCATATACATGTAAAAATTGAAGTTTTGTTAGATATATAAATACATAAGAAAGAGTGGCGTCTATATAAATCTTACATAAATTTATATAGAGTTACAGCGACTAGTGAGCTCTCAACTCGAGCAAACAAATCGTATCACATATAACATATATTTGACAATCATACGAAACCATCGAATGGACGTCACCTTAATCCCGACCGTGCAGATTCAGAATCAGGAAACTCGTACCACTCATCAATCCTAACATTGAAACTAATCAAAATTTAAATGGCTAATGATTGATAAATAAATGACTATATTCTTAAGAAACAACACAACCATTTACTTTATAATACTTCTTCTGCTGATTATATATAATAATTTTAATATTTAATTACTTTAGTAAACATATCCTGAACCATATCTTTACTAATTTTGAATTTATCTTGAAATCAAAATCACATAATTTAATATCATTTAAGTTCATCATAATCAAAACTAAAGGACATTCTGACCCTATGCTTCCACCTACAATAACTTGTTCTCATGCAAGAAAAAGACCAATATGCTACAGAAACGACAGCAAATGATGTGCTTAGCAGTAGGTCTCGAGGACATAAAACGTGAACTGACAAAGAAACAAACCATATTAGAATTAGAGAGGCGATGCTCCTTGAAAAGGAATTAAAATGCAATGCTAAGTTTATCAGTAAACAGTCTATTAAAAAACACAAGAATAATGAAGAAGAAAAAAATAAATTATCCATTCTTCATTACACAATAAAAAATATCTTAATGCCCAACAATTAATGATTCAGAAGATAGGTTGCACAATCAAAAACCATATCACTCTGAAGACTCACCGGTATCTTCCTCTTCTTCTTCCTCTTCCTCTTCCTCTTCCTCTTCTTCTTCCTCTTCCTTACCCGACCTGTCACCGTTGCTTGCTTCTGCCATCCCGCTGGTTACTTGTGCCATGGCTATGGCTTCTCCAGGAGGAGGATGATCGAAGCGGCATGCCACGCCATACTTACAAGTGCCGGTCTTCATATAGAAGGGACATGCAACTGAACCCTGCGAGAAACCAAAAAATTGAATTTATATCCACGTAAAAACTTGAGTGTCGAAAATTTGTCTATCTTCCATCTCTCTAATTACTTTCTCTCTCATCCATCTATTCATTCCAACAATGCGCTACTTTAATAAATTTAAACTATAAGGTTAAAGCTTACAAGTTGCAACTTCAACTAGAAAAAAATAAAAAGGATACAAACGAAAGATAATGTAATATGTTATTTGTAGGAGAAATTTCATTATGCATTCACATTTTACTAGTAGATTTCCACCGCCATATTTTAAAGACAATGTGACCACGAGGAATTCTCATAATAATGTTATGGAGTTGTGCTTTCCTCTGAAAAAGAGCAGTCCTGCACATATTTCTGCTCCCACTAAGGAAACTCGTGTCGATGCGAGTCCTTCCTTGAGGGAGAGGCCGACACTTGAGGGTGATGCGTCACGACACCCTTTTTCTTTTCTAGACTTTTGGATGATCCTGCCATAGTCTCGAGGATATGTATTCCTGTGGTAGTTGAATCATCAAATAGTTCCAGAGATGCTGTAGTTACTCCTCCGTCGTCTCCTCTTCATCTAGCTATGTGGACGATATCCCCACCACGACCTATTTTGTCTAGCCGTGCGGACCATGTCCCTCCCAAGACCCAAATCGTCTGGCTGTGCTTATACAGTATATAAGAAGCTTTGTGCTTCGATGCTTATATTTTGGCCCATAACAATATATGGAAATATTTTGATGTAGCAAAGCTATGTATGTGCTATTTGTTGTCCTAAACTTTCATAATAAAATGACGCATAGTTATTTAGACTTTAATCACAAATAATCAAAAAGAAGAACCTAAAGAGTTTATAAGACTGTTAATTCGTCTTGTGAAAACTTCATCATTGTCATCGTCGTGGAAACTACAACAATCAAGACAAAAAATAAAAATAAATTGCTGTGTTTTTTACGTGTTAGTCTTTGGGTTTATTTGCTCCCATTAATTTAAAATAGGCCCTGGACAAATTGTGGAGGTCTAGCTGTTAGATGTGTAAATACATGGAATTTAGGTTAAAACCACGGCTTTGAAAACAAGTCCGGACGGGCCAATTCGATCAGAATCAAGACAAAAAATAAAAAAAAAATTGCTGTGTTTTTGTGTTAGTCTTTGGGCTTATTTGCTTCACATTAATTTAAAATATGTCCTGGACGAATTGTGGAGGTTTAGGTGTTAGATATGTAAATACATGGAATTAGGTTAAAGCCAAGGTTTTCAAAACTGGTCTGTAACGACCGGTTTGATCAGAAACTGGTTGCTGGTCCAAGCTGGTTCAAGCTGGTCAAAGCTGGTCCGGTTTGGATGTGCAAAAGAAGTGCTTCTGTGCTACCGTTCGCAATTGTTTGGAAACCACAGTTAGACGAGAAACAGGTGAATCGGGTCCGATCACGTGAACCACCACACGCAGCTTCCGTCAACGCGATCACCGCACTTTCCGTCGTCGACTTGAAATGGATTGCTCCGGTGAAAACTTTTCGAGATCATTTATGAAAGCAGTCTCACCGTGAGAAGAAAAAAAGCAAGAAAGGGATGAAGGAGAAGCCAATGGGATGAAAGCAATTCGTACAAGGGTTTGCATGGGGAGTGTCCAATGGAGAAGAAAAGCATTCGAAATGTAGTTAAAAAGTACCTTAGCGCCACATGGCAGATTCAAGAACGGGAGGAAGAGCAACCACCATATCGTAGGATCTTATGCGGGCGTGGCAGATAGGAGCCAATAGGAAACTCGATGAAAATTAGTTATAAGATGGTTGAGGTGTAGACAAGGAAATTGCAATAGATTTTAGGTTCGTACAACATTTATTCTTTGTTCGTTATAAAATTTTATTAAAAGTTATTATGATGTGAGACTAATATTTCATATTTAAATTCTCTGAAAATCAATTGCTATTAAATCTAAAAATAACACACCAAAATTATTGTGGTTTTAATTATTTTAAATATTGAGATATTAAGTCAGGCAGCCGTAGAAGGGGAGATGAAGCAAGAGGGGGAGATGAAGCAAGAGGGGGAGGAAGCCAAGGAGACTAGTTCACCCTATAAATTGAGACATAGGGAGATCGAGAAGTTGAAGCAACCCTAACAACTTATCCAAAGAGCTGATCGACACAGATAAAGGAGGAAGGAGCGGCTCGTGAATTTTGTGCTAAAGGAGGAAAGCCCGTGCCTTGGTCAATCGAAGGAAGATAGAAGAGAGGCAAATTCTTCGCGTGCAAAGGTGTTCGAGCCGAAGGAGAAAGAAGGGAAGGAGAAATCGTGCAGCGGCACAAATTTTAGGTTGTGTTAAAAAGAATTAGATATTAATACAGTATATTATTTGGTTTGTATATATATAACAATACCATTAAATATTAGAATAACAATAGAAATATGAAAGATGTATTTAAAGTATGAAAGTAAAATCAACAATTACTTGTGTTAAACTAGAGTAAAATTTAATTATAAATATTGATTTAATGTTAATTTTGTTGGACGAATTAAAGCAAAATGAATATTTAAATAAAAACTATTAATCAACAATTAAACTAACATAAGAGCACAAAAGATAATTAATTATATATCTAAAATTATACTTTCATAATATTTTAGGCAACTAACCATTGAAGACAAGATTATCTTAGAAAATTAAAGTCATACGGTTTTGAGATGAGTACTTGTTCTTTTGATTTAAATTTTACATTAATAGGTATTTGTACAAGTTTTATTTTGATTTATGTGTTATTTCTTTTATAGGTCAAATTGCTATGAATATATGTAGCTACTTACTATCATGCATTTGCGCATGTTATATATAATATACTAAATTGAATGCAGTGACCGCATGAATGATATGTTTATAATAATTGCTTATATGTGCATGACTAACAATGATATAATCACTCATTTATCGTATCAGCGGAAGAACACTAATGTACCCGTGCACTTAAATGAAAAAAGATGTTGATACTGAAAAGCTCAAGTTGTACAAATTTTTAGATTGTGCTCCAGTGATGGTTGTGCAGATATAGAATTATATGCATATGCTATCTATATAATAAGATTTATTGAATGCATCTCAAATATTTATATTGATTTATCAAAAGCATAACTGACATGCACATTGCATTTATTTCTCGTGTATTATTGTAGTTTATGAGTATGTGTATTCACTACCTTGTTTAAACTTAATAGCGTTTTAAATTAACATTTTAGATTTAATTAAGTAATTAAAAGATGAGTGATAGAAGGGAAAATATTTATAGAAGAGACGGACAAACAATAATAAGATAAATGTAAATATATTGTTTTAATTTAATTTTGATTGGTAGTTCTTTCATTTGTTAAATGGTATTGAATATAGAAAACTTAATTACCACTATCCGACTGTCTGTACCCATCTTGGTTAATTTCAAGCTCAATGTCGGGTTGTGATAAGAGTGATAATAGAGCCAAAGTTTAGGATTAATTAATAAAATCTTGATGAAAGGGACAATAGAATAATTACAAGAAAGTTTTAATAATAAAGAAAAATTAAAAAATTAAGTTAAATTAATAATTATACCCAAAATTATAGAAGAAGGGAGTCCGATAGAAAATTTATAGATAAATCATGCGACCTGCTTAGGGAGAAAAGACTTTCAGAACAGTTTATAAATTTCGAGAACAAAATTTTTGTTAGTGTGGAATATTGTGAAGTCGCGTTTCTAATATCCAAGAGAGGAATTGAAGCGTCGAGCAGAGGAAGGGAGAGGAAGCAATGAGTCAGGTAACTGTAGAGGGAGAGATGAAGTGAGAAGGCCAGGAAGTCGAAGCGGGGAAGTGAGAAGGTCGGGAAGTCGAAGAGGGGAGAAATGAAGCGAGAGGTTCGAGAAGGCAAGGAGGTCAGTTCACCCTAAAAATCGATACGAGGAAAAGGGAAATCGAGAGGTAGAAGTCAATCCTAACAACATACCAGGAAAGTTGATCAACACAAACAAAGGAGAATGGAGCGACCCGTGACTTCGGTTTTAAAGAAGGAGATCCTATGTCCTGACCAATCGAAGGAAAAAAGTGGTAAGGGCGAGTCAGGTGCTCATTTGCGCACGGTAGGAGAGCAGAGACTGAGGAAAAGGAAACGGGCCGAGTTCGTGCATTCGCACGGGAGAGAAAGCTGATCCAAAGCTCTTGGTTTGGATCTCTCAAATGTAAAGGTTTTCAAGCTGAAGTAGAAAGACGGGAAGGAGATATAATGCGGAGGGCGAAACTTTAGATTTAGATATTAATAAAGTACATTATTTGGTTTGTATATATGTAAGAATAACATTAAATAATATAATAGTAATAGAAATATGAAAATTGTATTTTAAAATATGAAAGTAAATCTACAATTACTTATGTTAATTTAGAGTAAAAATTAATTATAAATGTTAATCTGATATTAGTTTTATTGGTCAAATTAATACAACATGAATACTTAAAATAAAAAACTTTTAATCAACAATTAAACTAACATATATATCTAAAATTATACTTCCACATTGAAGACAAGTTTAAACGTCTTTGAAAATTTAAGTTAAGACAAGTTATGCAGTTTTGAGGTGAGCACTCGATCTTTTAATCTATAATAATATTTTTTGTTCTTCTCCACTATTTTGTATTAGTAAATACTAGTACAAGTTTTATTTTAATTTATATGATATTTCCTTTATCGATTACATTTTCATGAATGTATCAAGCTACTTATTATCATGCATTGGTGTCTGCTATATATAATATATTGATTTGAAAACGTACACATGAATGATATATTTATATTAACTGTTTGGATGTGCATTATTAACTATGATTAAGTCACTCATTTATGATACTAGCGAGAGAATGCTAATGTACCCGTGCATGTAAATAAAAAATAATATTAATATTGAGGTATCTTAAGTTGTCCAACATTTTAGACAGTGCTCATGTAACGATTCTACAGATATATAATGATATAGATATATTATCAATATAATAATATTCATAAAATAACATCTCAAATATTTATATTAATTTCTTAAAAGTTTAACTGACATGCATATTATTTGTTTTCACTTGTATTACTGTAATTTAGAAGTATGAGTCTTCACTAAATATGATAAAATTACTATTGTTATAAATTAACATTTCATGTTTAATTAAGTAATTCAAACGTGAGCAATAGAAGAGAAAATATTTATAGAAGATGAGGATAACCGGTAACGAGATAAATTTAAATATATTGTTTTAATTTAATTTGATTAGTGACTCTTTTTTTTTGTTAAATGATAATTAAGATAAAAAATTAATTTCCACCGTCCGACCGCCTGTACTGTCTTGGATAATTCCAAAATCTTGGTCGGCTAATGACAACATTTATGTCATTTTTAAATAGATTTATAATTTATTATCTCATCCGATTAAACTCAATACCAGTTCAACGATTGAACCTTTTATCTCTCCCTTCACCGGTTCAATGTCTGGTCCAGTTCTAAGAATATTGATTAAAACATAAAACAGATATATAAATTATTAGCTTCACCGAAAATTTCCAATATAAGGCATGAATCACAAAAGCACTAACCACTTATCTCGAGCAGTCATATATTGATCTCCTAATAAGCTTGCTATGCAAGAAAAAAATGATGAATTGTTTACCTCTCTTCTAGGAAGCCCAGCAAGGGTAAGCTTGACAGTTTCTTGGGGTTGCTTTGCACTAGCTGCATTTGGTGCTGATCTATCTACGGGGTGGTGGAACCTGCATCTCTCTCCAAACTTGCAATGACCAGTCCTCATGTAATACTGCATACAAAAACAACGTCATGATGCAGTACAGCAGATGCTTCTTTGATATCAAGTGGCGTTAAATTAAAGGGGCATTAATATACATACCATACCACACAATTCTTATGCTTTTACATATCTAACACATAAACTTTGCTTTTTGCATTTATTCCACCCAAATCTTACATATCACGAAAACCATACAGCTAGAAAGTGCAATACACCTTCTCATGCATAGCTAAGATTGCATATATGCAAAAGTCAAAGTTTAGGTGCTAGATATGTAAATAAATAATAAGTGAGTGGAATGTCTGTAACACTTCCTAAATTAAAATAGTAAGAATAGATAATCATGAATAAGCCAAAATAGACACATAAAACTAATATCTGTTTGGCAATTGTACATGTTATGGAATAAATAAAAATTCCCTATATAACTAAAACAATCCTCACATCAACGACGAAAACTCAATAATATGCTATTCAACCAACAGTTAAAGCTATGAAAACATGACGTGTATTTACACAAGTATTTAAGAAGTAAAGAAGATGGAAAGGTCGTAGTATTGAATTATAATAATAAACATAAGCATGCCATTTATCATGACGAAAATTATGCAAGAGGCAAGGCTCGGTTATAATAATAAGCTTTCTACTAAATTTTGGTAAGGTCAAATGTCTTGAAATCAGGCTACAAAAGGCGCAGCAATCTAAAGCCCTGTTGTCAGAAAGGAAATCTTTTCGAGACCAGTTACGTACTTGGTAAAACAAAAATATAAAAAAACAAGGAACCCCTATTATACTAAAAGCATCTGAGATAATTTGAAAAAAAAACAACGATATAGAAGTTTAGCACAATATGAGACAAGGATTAAGGCCCTAAAAATACAGAGCATTAGTCAGCACACTTATCAAAATGGTTTGAAAGTTCATAGAGAACATACATCGCATTCAGTTTCTCCTGGCCTTTGAGGGTACACAGTAACTCCAACCTGCAAAATAAAAGGGAAACTTAGTCCATGCAGATTGAAATCTGAAGCTAAAACCTAACTGGTTCTGCAACTCATTAAACCCATTATGAATGGCGTCATTATTAAGATAAGTACAGTTGATGTGGGGTGTCACGTAAGCTACCTGTGACAAACGAGGATCTACAGTTGGGAGAAAAGTAGCAGCAGCTGGATTTACAACTCCGAGAGGATAGCTGGCAACGGCTGGAGTTAAAATTGCATTGCTTAAATTTGCAGTAGGTGTGGGATTGATAACTGCAAAAGTTTTCCAACCAAACAAACTCAGAATTGCCAAGAAAAAAAAACAAAAGAAGAAGAACAAGAAGAAGTATCCTCAGAATATATAGTACAGTCAGAAACATACAGACTCTATCTGGATGACTATATCGACAAGTAGCACCATATTTGCAGCTGTGCAAAGAGGAAAAAGAAGAACATGAAGTTTGTATGGTGCCAGGGATTTTGTTTTGTTTAGAAATAAAAACAAACAAACCTGCCAGTTTTTAAGTAGAACGGGCATTCTGCTTCACCCTATAAAAAGGAGAAAGATTAGAAAATTTCACATAATAATAAAAGTCAAATTGCAGGGGCTTTCACTTATTTGGAGATGCTTGATTAGTAATTTCAACAAATTATACGGTCATATCTATGTGGGTGCGCATTAGATTTCTTTCCTGTTAGAATTATTGATGCCATCTAAGGCTTAGAAAAAAAGTCACAATTCAACGACCTAGCAGAATAAGGGAAATTTGAAAAACAGCATGCAGCCATTAAAGCAGTTTACCGGTCGAATGGGTAGGCCCTTAGCATTGTGCAAAAAGGCATGTGAGAATGGAACGAATGTCTTCGCTGCATCAGCATTGTATGTCGTTGACTCATTTTTTACAGGGAATCCTGTGTCTTTTCCAGCTGGCTGTATTTGGATGCCCTTTGGATGATGAAATTTGCAATTCGCACCAAATTTACATTTGCCAGTCTTTGCATAAAACTGAAGAATTGAAAACTTAAGACTGAATGTCAAAGACCTAAAATCAAAGAGAGAGTGAAGAAATGAATACCAACATGGGCAGAAAATAAACTCACCGTGCATACAGCTTCTGATGGCCTTTCTGGTAATTCTGAATTGAAAGGAAATTCAATACTCTGCAGGTGAATACAAAGAAGATTAACAGAGTATTAAATCAAAATAAAAATGAGGGGTGGCATAACAATCCGGGAAGCCCTACCTCTGCTACAGTAATTGAAGTGTTTAATTTCTCCTTGGGATGGTTGAACTTACATTTCAAACCATATTTGCAAGTTTGGGTCTTCAAAAAGTACTGCGTGGTTAAAAATATATACATATGAGGGCAGTTTGGACGATAACACAGAATTTTCAAATGGGGAGAAAATAAATAAAACCTACTGGACAGTCAGGTTCTCCTGGTCTCTCAGGAAGGGATTCACTCGTAGGAATAAGTGGAACCTGCAACAGCAGAGAAGTGACAGTGGTAAAAACATGTTCTTTCTCTAACAATTAAAAAAATTGGAAGCAGAGAATCACAATCAAGTACTTAAAAGAAAAGCTTTGATGTGTCTAGAAACAGAAATGCTCAGCAGAACATTAAATCAGATAAACCTTTATCCTTTCAATCAAGACTGAGGCTTTGCATGATTATTAACAATAAGATAGAACAAATTATACACTTCTTACCATATCTCAACAATTTCTATCTCTCATTTGAGCTACTACATGCATAATCCTATATGCAAGCAAATCCTATGATGTTTTCATTGGTACTTAAGAGTTTGTCTCAAAAAAGAAAGATAAAACAAAAATAATGATGACAATAATGACTTATATAGAAATAGAATAAACATTTAAACAAACTCGATCATGAAATGGCCATAGTAATCTGGTAAACGAGTTCGAAGGTTAAATGTGGAAAGTACCATACATGTTTGAAGTTAATAACTAAGATGCATTATAACGTCACTTGGAAGCCCTTAGTAAATGATAATATGTCATTCCCTTGCGGTTCCAAGGACAGCCTAGAAGGGAAAATCCAGCATTAACAATTGATTCATTTTCTACAACATGACTAAGATCCCTGCAGTTAGATTTTGGGGAGAGAAGTAAAGGGGAGAATACGAAGAATAGCAATCAAAACAAGAAAACGTTTACAAAATTGCCACACAATCCTTACGAATTTACATATCTAACACCAAACCTTTCATATTTACATACATAGCAATCAAATCTTTAACATCAGATCAAAAATATCACTATTACATGCATGGGTTTATGACACTAGTGTTGATAATTATAAAAATTAAACTTTATGCATAAGATATATAAATACATAAGAATTGTGTGCTTGTTTACTTGATGATTGTACTATTCATGTTGAAATACTTCGATCTTGACACTACTGTTCCTTTTGTGCAGGGTTCAACTTGTTATTCAAATCTTTCAACCACTTAACCAATTAACTTGTTTATTGACATCCACTACAGCTTTTCTCCTTTCAATCATTTCAATAGTAAAACTTTGTTGAACTTAAATACTCCTAAAGCAACTTAGATTGTCTAATTCCTCCCTGTACAGATTTGCATGTTCCTCTTCACTTAGACACAGGGTATGACATTGTCCATCTCTAAGTAGAATGTTGGTTGAAAATTTTAGGGGGTTTTAAGAATGTTACTCTGTGTCTTATTGCAGAGAGAGGTACCAAAGGCTAACTAATTACGCTAATTATGGGCAATATTCTTCTCACATTGTGTTTCATACACACACACACACACACACACAGATATATATATATATATATATATATATATATATATATATATATATATATATATATATATATATATATCTTTTGGTGATAGGCACCGCTACATAATTAAGTTAATCTATTTTTATATTTGAAAAAATCATTAGACTTGAAAAACTTTATAATATTTTGAATTTTAAATTGTTGAGCACTTGAGCATCAACACCTGATAATGTAAGAGTAGCAATTTTATTTATAAATTTAATTGTTTTCATTGCCATAATAGTTTATTTTCAACCTAATTATTTTTCATAAACTATAATATATATTTAGTTGCATCTCTATCCATACTTTGTAAATATTTTATGCTAACGTTACTTTTAGAAAATTTAGAAAATTATTAATCAAAAGAGAAAGTTGTCTTACAAAGATATGGCAAAGCATACAATGTTAGAAAATGATAAACTTCCTACTTAGGTAATCAAGGGAAACTGAATCCAACTTTTTCCCAAATTCCATATTTCATATGAAATAAAATGACTAAAAACATTAAGAGATGGTCATAAAAATACCAATAGTATAAAAATAAATCATTCATGATGACTCCATGATTGAGCAATGCGCCAATGAGATGTACAGTATTGAAAAAAATGTTTCCAAAAAAATACATGTAAAGCCAATAAGGCTCACACGCCTATCGCAATTAGGAAGCGATCTATTTCATGATCTGAGTATTATGAACAAGCCTAATTTGGAAGTATTCAAAATACTATGAAGCCATGCTAATGAGATTATTCCAAATTCCTCCAAAATATAACTTTGCATTTCTTTTATTTTCAACCAAACCCCTAAAATCCCAAAAAACCTTGCATTCATTTTATATTATACCAACAATGCACAAAACCAAACAACCCCTAAGCATAAGAACTTTACTCTTATTACACTAAAATGTGATGTCCCTAGAGTTTACCTAGTACACTACTTGCTAATGATTCAAGTTCTTTTACAAATTTTATTATTGTCGCTTGGTTGAAAAAAACTTGCTTTAACTTTCATAAAATAGTCGGTGCATACATGTCAATAGAACACTAGAACACTATTGCCCATAACACGGTGAAGTATGCCGCCCACGCTAATGGACAGCAAGGCATTTGGTATCAAAATTGTGCAAGCTATTTGTGTTATTTATGGGCAATGTCGCATAGCATAATATCTTTGTATCATGTGCAACTTTTTATTTCTTTAGTATATTACTTAAAAGTAATATAGATATTATTTAATTTTTTTTGTTAGTTTTATACTCTTTCTATTAAGCTTATCAAAGGATTAAAGATATGATGCACACAAAGGAATACTACAAGCAATGTAAACGTCTTCAAGATAATGAGGACATAGACCTCAAGCTTCAGTGAGGGCTTTGACTCCATGCAACGAAGACAGTGATGGTTCCAGGCAACCTTGACGACAATGACTCCAAATGACATCTTAGTTGTTGCTCCTCTTTGCACAGACAATCTTGATAAACACTAAATACTCCACTTCACTTGCTCTAGGGTTCTTTTCAATTCAAATTTTTTGTCTTTTTAGTGAAATGCATTGCTACATGGTTAAAATAATTTATTGATTTTTAAACATGAAACTTGCAAAAAAAATAATGCTTGAATTTGAATGGTTAAGCACATGGTTCTTAAAAACAGAATGGGTCAACCGTCCAACCAGTTAAATACAAGTCCAAAATCACTTTTACAGAGAACCGGGATTGAACTGATAAATCAGTCCAATTTTAAAAAAACTAAATAGCTCTAATATTGATCAATTTCAGGTTTTTTACTTTGATTGAATAACTAGAAATAAAAGATCAAAAGTTAAGCATAGAGAAAGTATAATGTCTCAAAATTTTGATTTAGAATATTATTCAAAATATGTAAGAAAAAATATTATAAATTAAAGTAGTTATTGAATTGATAAAAATATCATTATTATACTATTATGATATCATTTAAATTATATTAAAATGAGTTTAATATTTATTAGATCATCTAATTCAAACCATAATTCAACTGTTGAAGCTTGAACCTCTCATTCCATTTCAATGCAAGATCATACTTTCATAACCTTACTTCCTTCTCAATATATACCTTGAAACTCTAAACACTTAAATTTTATTCATTTCAATTAAGAATGAAAACGGTTATTCACACGGTACATGTTCATGCATATTATTATTCTTGTAGTGAATTGAATTTATCTTGAGGTTTTATTTAATTTATTGTGATTTGTGCCTAATAATATACTTGGATGTGTGATTTAAAGCAAAGGTAAGGATACATGGAATGATATAATGATTTTGTTGTATCATAGCCTTATTTATGAGAAATGTGATATACACGTGATTATTTTGATTTATAAAAAACCCTCTTTGGGCTTTTAGAATATCATAATTTTGCCTCCGAGGCTCTCATTTTCCTCTAAAAAGAAACTAAAAATATCCTATAATCGATGAATTCATGAAAGTGTTGACACGCTTTATTCCCTCATTTAACGCTTCTCGTCCTCCAAAATGGAGTTAATTGTCAAGGTTCTCACAAGAAAGAACAAAGGATGTGAGATTTGTGGCCCAAGTATGTGGCTTCGATATTTCTTACAAAGGGGAGCCCAAATAAGCTACCCAAATTAAGGTATATGGAGGCATCGGTGTATCATCTCTGAGGTAGGATGGAGGTGACGTTGAAAATAGGAGAATCAAAAAAGAATAATGATTAATCAAGTTATCAGACTTCAACATTTTGTTGGCATACCATTATTAGTTTTTATTTTTTTTACCTTTCTCTTGCCTTTCAGTAAATTTTTTTGCATGCATCATCTTCCCTATTTATCCTATTTTTCCCAAGTTTTTTTTTTTTTTTTTTTTTATATAAAACTTAGTTTAATTATCGAAAAAAAATTATAAACAAATTTTATGCCTTAAAGTCATGAAAATCTTTGTATTTGATTGATTTTTACAACCATTGGGGGAACATCAAATATAAACTTTAAAAAAAATACTCACTAATAGTCTAATATCATGTAGATTGTTAGAGAAGAGAAAGTCAAACTAACAACAAAGAAATATCTCTTTCGCAACTTTTTAACTTCAGAGAAATACTTATAACTTGCAAAATTTTCAATTATTGCATTTTCTTTTGGGAAATATTCCATGAATGTGTAAGGATTAAAAATAATTTTCATCATTTAACTCAACAATGTTTTCTACAAAAAACTGAAGATTGGCTATTGGACAATTTCTTGTAATGGCCACTATTATAGAAATTTACATTGAGAGGTCAAATAATTAATTTCATTGCTACAATTGGTGTTTTTGGAAAAAAAAAATACATTATTAACTTTCTGCTGCCATATATCGTTATGGCTTTTGTTTTCCTATCTGATTTTTGTCAAAGCTCAAGCTGATCTAGACTTGAACCTAGGCTTCACTTGATTGATCAAACCAGCTTGAGCTCAAGTAAACGAGTTGATTGAGATGTCTAATTGTAAAACCAACAGAAACGAATACAATGACTTCCGTTGATGACATATGAAAATACCCAGAAATTATGGGATGTATAACTACATATTAGGTGAGAGGGAATTAATACCTCAACTTATCATATGCATTAGAATTTTATGGTTTTTCCAATTTATAAAGTAACAACACATGAGCCAAGTCAAACTAGGTCCAAGCTTGGCTAGCTGACTATTCAATCCAATCTCACAACCCATTTATGAAGCCAAGGCCACATCCCAACTCAATTCTTGTGTACTAAGTAAATAAATGATGAGAAATACATATTATATACTCAAACCAAATTAAGTTGTTGGGTTTCTTTAGATTAACTAAAAATTCAACAATCACCAAAATTAGACTCCGACTTATTGACAAACATATATTATTTCTTAGTTTCACAAAATACACCAAGCATATATATACTGTAATATTTTCTTCTTCACAACCTAAACATATTATAAAATCATCAAAACTATCATCAACAAAAATTTAGGTAAGTAGATGAATCTTTCTTTAGCCGAGTTGAAATGGTCAACCAAGTGCACAAATCATCCAGATTCACTAACTTTTTATTTGTATAATCTAAAGATATATGAAGAAAACTTATCTGGCTAACATTCAATTTATTCCCAATCTAAAAACGATCAAAAAATCAATGAACACGATTTTATCAAAGTTTTGTCAATCGCCATCTATTGTTGAAAAATAGCTTAATCAATTCTTCTAAGTCAGGAACTTATAAGAAACCTAAAAATTCTCGGAAATAATAGGAAATTATCATACAAAATGTAATAAGTAACACATATTTAAAAAATAAAATAAAAATACAATAAAGATAAAATAATTAATACATACAAACTAAATAAGTAGCCAACTAAGTGTTTAGATAAAGTGAAATAGCTACTAAAATTTAAAAAAATCATCAAAAATAATAGACTGCATATATGAAGGAACGTATCTTATACTAGCAATCATATTAGTGAAAAAAAAAATCTGTAATGGAAACAAAAAACAGTTAAAAGGTCACCTCTTTCCAGTCTGGGATTCCACCTTCAGGAACCCAAACTGGATGATCGAACTTGCAAGCCTCTCCAAATTTGCAGGTTCTTGTCAACATATAGTGAACACAATCCTTCTCTCCAGGGCGTTGAGGATACATAGGCAGATAGCTTGAACTTACAAGTTTGGGGCGTTTGGCCAAAGAGTATGAAGATAATAAAGCATCACTTTGCCCAATAGTGCTATGTGCTAGAATACTCTGATTGTAGAGAGCTATACATTGATAGTAGAAAGAATAAAATAAGACTATAGAAGCATATGGGTATTGTATATATAATATACACATATCAATATTCAAACTAGTATCTGTAATCATGCAATATCACATAATTAGCAAGTAAAAATTTCGTACTGTATTTTTTTGTAATATAAAAATACCCTTATTAAAATGTGATAATCAACCTGCAAATACTACTACAAATCTGCAGTATTTATGGTCAAAGAGTTCCCCAAGGCAAGTTGGGACTGACATTACTTGTACAGTAAATCAGATACTATGCCCCAATAAATTAGTAGGATTTGGGGGTGGTGGCGGGAACAAGCCCGTCACAGTTAAAACCATAACCGAAGTTCAAAAGAAGTTAACTGTTATCTTATTTTTATACAAACGAGACGCACTCTATTCCAAGGAAAAAAATCTACCAAATTACAAAGTCCAATTCAGTGATTAGGAATGTTAAAGTAATCTGCATAATTGTGGTAAAAAGCCAAAAAGTAAAGAACACAACATTTTTGGCGCATCAAAATGGTGCTCTAATGTAAGTCAATAAAAACTTAACCTCACCAATATAACATGAATAAAATAAATGTTATAACTACATCGACAATGAGGACTCCAATAGAAAATCCTTGTATGTGCGACGAAGTGGCGTTGCACCTAACTATATATTGGTAAGAAAACCCAAGAATATGTATATCAATGAACAAGTTAGTGTTGATCTCATTTTTTGAGATCTTTCTTTTTCCCTCCTTGGAGTTTATAATCTAGCCTAAGAATTCCCTATTGACTCTCCTAGAGGACTAGTAATGGAACCCACCTTACATAGAACTTCAAACCAATTCTTGACCCATTTTTGTGAAGGTCACTCATGAGTGGGCCCAAGAACTCAATTTTTAGTTGCAAGGGCTAAAGATCAACATGTGAAGGGCCTGAAAATGAGTTCCCACCGAATTTAGACAACCTTAAAGAAGCCCTTTATGGTTTGGTCATGTGCACATTCACATACAGTGACACCGCACACGAACGTTGAAATTCATACATTCACTGCAGCCGCGAGTGATGTAAACTTAAATTAGCCTGATCATCGACGAACTCGTCCAAACGACCCCGGATGACAAAACGGACCGCGCGAGCACATTCGGGACGTCGACTTTAGCTAGGAAGGGCGCCCATATTGCTAGGGTTTCACGTACGCCAAACAACATGAAAACCGATGCGTATAAAAATTTAATTAAAAGGGGCGGGTTAAGGTTCAGCTCGGGTTTGATTCGGGTTGAACACGAGCCAGTTGCACCAAATCCCGCGCAGTACTACGAGCTAATCAGAAATTTTGAATTTTAAATTAACCGTATAATCTTATTTTAATGAAGATTAATTAGGAGCTATTATTTGTCAAATAAAATCCCTCCGCAAATGGAAATTCATCAATTGCCCACCTAATGCCTTGTATCGTACACTTTGAAAGTGCAGTTATAGGATTCAGCTGGGCGGCTACTTCCTTCCCCTTCCTCTTTGACCATAAAGTGCAGCTATAGCATTCGACTCCTTCCTCTCACGACGAGATTCAACCTTCCCTTTCCTCTAGACAGAAGCCCTGCGTTGAAAAACCCTCTCCCACTCGGCTCGCCTCCCTATGTCCCCCTATTCTTCTTCAAGGAAACGTTTGGGCTGGCTTCTTCCTCTCACACCAAAACGCCGCTCACCTTGTCCTCTCCTCACGTCGAACAGGTCTAAGCCCTTGCCCCCCCCCCCACTCGACCAAATTACCTTGCCTCCCTCTCACGACCGAAACCGTCGCCTCCACCGCAACTCTCCTGCTTGACTCCCACTTCCGCGAGACCAAAATCTAGTGCCCGACTCCCTCTTACTCTCTCGATCGAAGCCCTAGCTGCTCGCCTCCTCTCTCTCAGCATTGAAACCCTCTCCCTTACCTGCTTCTTCCCCTCCTCTGATACGCACGACAGAAACCCTGCTCACGTCTCTTTCCACCAAAACGCCAGCCGTTTAAAGTTTCTCCAAGTGGCTTCCCAACAATATAGTGGTAGAGAACTATTCGTTATTAGCTTGAGGATACAAAGGTATGCGGTATTTGTTGTTGCCTGACAGAGCCCATTATCTCATTGTATGTTCTTTTTAAATCCATATTCTTCCGGCGCTTAAACTTGAATTCTTTTGAGAATAAACTAGGATGAGTCCAAATAGGTTCAACTGACATTATATGAGCAAGCTTAGCAATCTTCCTATGATGATAAATTGAGCTTTTTTTGTGCTAGTTTTGCTGCTTGAAGTGCATTGCACTTATCATTGACTAATATGTTGAGAACGTGAAGACTTTTATTCGGATTTAGACAAAAAGGAAAATGTGGCAGTTTGAGATGTATAGGCTGTTCATGCTGCTGAACATGGCGTTGGTTTTACAAGGTCGTACTTGATTAGTTGTTGCGCCCTGTTCAATCATACAAACTTGAAGCAACTAATAATTTAGAAAATGGAATTATGCATACAAAATTCTGTCTAAATAATAAAGTTTATAATCTGACAAAACATGTTTCTGGTGGAAGCTATTATCTTGTGTTTCTTTTCTAGTCTGATAGTTGCCTCCTTATTGTTGGACTTTTTAGGATTTGCATTCGTGCTATCGATTCTTACATATTTACATGTATAATCCTATACACCAATTGTTATGCACATACCATTTTGCCTACGCATGTAAAGGTGTTAATTCTTTCGAGATATCAAATTTTGGGTGGTAAACACATAAGTGGTACATATGTTAATGCTTAAGAATTGCCGGATCTGTATGAAAGTATCCATTTTGGGCTGATTTATACACTGTTCGAAATGACTTACATGCAGTTTTTTTTAGGCTTATGAATATTGATTTAGGGAGCCATTAAAAGTGTTGTTTGAGGCTTAACGATGTGCTGTTTGGAGAGTTTTAAAATTGTCGTTTGGGGCTCAACATAGGGTTGTTTGGGGAGTTTTAAAATTGTTGTTTGGGGCTTAACATAGTGCTGTTTGGGAGCATTAAAAGTGTTGTTAGGGGTCTGCTCTTGCTCAATATTTTACTGTTTGGGGGCAGTATTTATGCACTATATTGAAGTGTTTTTGTTGGCTGATTTGGAGCAACTTAATCACTGTTTTGAGGTGCTTTTGCTGGCTGATTTTGAGCAACTTAATCACTGTTTTGAGATGCTTTTATTGGCTGATATGGAGCAACTTAATCACTGTTTTGGGGGCTGCTCTTGCTCATTTTTTTCACTGTTTGGAGCAACTTAAGAACTATTTTGAGGTGCTTTTGTTAGCTTGGAGCAACTTAATCATTGTTTTGGTGGCTTCTCTTGCTCATTTTTTTCACTGTTTTGGAGTGCTTTCGTTGGCAGATTTGGAGCAACGTAATCATTGTTTGGGGTGCTTTTGTTAGCTAATTTTGAAGCCTTTAAATTCTGTCACCGTTTGGAGCTGCAGTTTTGGGGGCATTTGCTTATAGTTTAGAGTTGGTTTTGGGGGTCTTTTGTCTATTGTTTCGAGTTTCACTTAATTATTGTTTTAAAAGAATTTAAACACCCTTTTGAGCCGACCCACTCCTTGTTCTACCCCTCTGTCTAGATTGGTTGATCTCCTCTCTTCTTCCCCTCATTTTATTTTTTTTTCTCAATCGATAGTTTGGTTTGCGCGCTTATACGGAGGTATAAGTGTGTATAGTGTAGGAGCGTAAGAGCCATCGAGCCAGTTGTAAGTTGGACGGTATGTGTGCTAAGGTGGGATGATAGAATAGTATCTCCTGCATCAATGATCTACAATGACAGGAGAGCAGAATCCATGATACTATTCACCAACACTTGGTGTGAAGTTGCCCCCTTGCTTTCTTAGATTGCTGATAGTTCTGGCCCGATCAAAGTGAACAACTTGTAGACGATTTTACTTCTCTAAACATTTACACAGATACTATAAACAAATGCATTTGCGACAATACTACTTTTGACTGCTAAGTAAACTCTATATACATAAAAAATTAAAGTAATTTTGATACAATCTTATAAAATTCCACTTGTTAATTCCTTCGATTGTGGTAGGAAGCTACCCTCTTTCGATAGTTTGGGTTGGTAGCATCTATCCAAAGTTAGATTATAAAACACATAGCCCGGCTCTGAGTCTACCCTGAGCCTGAATTCTTACGGTCCAACTCGGTCATTCATATATGTTTCACCTCCTCTTTTACTTGCATACACACATTTTCGCCGTGTTTAGTTAGATTCTCTATGATATTTGTTTACTTTTACATGTGATATTGACATCTTTTGCAACAGCAGACACGTCAGGTACACGAGTCTATTTTATATTTACTGCACCTTTTACTGATTTTATTTACTGCACATCTTACTGCTTTTCTTTATTTCTCTTTATACTATTTTTCTTCACTGTGCTTATAATACTTACAGAAACTGCAAGACCTTTAGGAAAGAGAACAGTAGGTTGGTTGCTTAGAAGGTATACTACAGCGGGTCACCGACCAAACAAATTTGCATGCTCACACATAAAACTCTAAACCCGGAGTCGCTACGTTACGGAGCTCGGACCAAGCTTGGTGGGCAACACGACGAGGAGGTAAGCAAGTGTAGAACAATTTCAAGAGACTCAGCACATAAACAGATCTAATTTAGCTAAACCATCCCTTAGCTTTAAATGATAACCTATAGAACTTCAAGATTTTTCGCCTAGCACGTCATATATCCTCAAACTCTCTTCAGGTTCCTGTGCAATTGTGTTATGTTGTATAAGCCCTAACTCGCCTTCAGGTTCATGTGCAACTGTGAGAGTGAAGTTTCGGTTTAACAAGTTAAACCGAAACTTCACTCTCACAGTTGCACAGGAACTTCAAAATTTTAAACTCCAAGCAAAACATAAAATTTTGAGACAAAACTAGCATGAATAAATTCCAAGGATGCCTAGTTCACAAGACAAGTGTGTTAACTGGAGTACCTCCACTGAAACTATAAGACATAGAACGTTACTGACTTCCGGAAATTCTTCAAATGACAAAGATGATGTCGTCACCAAAGTTGATATTTTTGTTTGACGGAAACCTGCCCCACGACAAGGCTGCTCACTATCAAGGATCGTTGATCATGTTTGAAACCACCCTCGATGAGGTCGAAGTCATTCTCGACAAGGCGCCCTATGTCTTCTTCAAGGCAGCTGCCCTAATAATAGAAGAGCCAGCAGCCAAGCTTGACCTGAACTGCAAGCAAGAGTTTCCCGTACTCAGGAAGCCCAAGGTCGGGAAGACTTTTGCTAAGCCTGTTGCTTTTGCTCCCGTCAAGCCTGTCACCCCCGTGGAAAAGAGGCGTTGTCATTGCCACAACTATTGGATTCACAGACACCGCACCAGTTGCACCGTCAGCGAAAGGAAAGCAGATTCTAAATGAAGAAGAATCAGTTGATGCATTTGCCCCGTCGTCTGTCTTCGAGATTGGTTCCATCTCAAGGTCCACAAGACTGGCCAAGTCGCAGAGAAGGAGGCGCAACCGGGAAATTTTGAGAGCCAATGAAGCGAAAGCCACGGAGTTGGCTACCACCAAGACCGTCCTCTAGCCCGATGAGTCGAGATTACCTTAGACCTCACCTCTACTCAAAGGAAGTAGGTTTCACGCGTTATCTTCTTCTTCCAGGGAGAATGGTGTCTACAGGACTGCGTCACATTACCACCGCTGTCTCTCTAAAATGGTCAAGGTAAGAAGAAAGAGAAGCCTACATTTCTTACCTGAGTTGCACATTCTTAGAGAGGTTGGCCGAGAAAGAACATTGTTCCGTTGTAGAGTTACTGAAAATATTAGGATGTGATTCGTCACCCCAAATGAAGGCCAAGATTTTGAAGAAATACAAGCCCACCACTCACTTTCATGGATCGGGAAGAACACTGCAGTCTCGTATTCCCGTTAAGCTTCGCCTGGGAGAACATTCAGATACAGTTGCTAGCCATAACATTACTGTTGCCACCTCCCGGAAGCCTGCGGAGGGCCGACCGATCCAATCTCGCCGGGGTCCGAGGACACCGCTTGCCACCACGAGGGGAAAGCCCCAAAAGATAAACAATGACAAAGGATCGCTAGTTACTGCATCTGGACCGCGCATTAGGGACCGTGACATCCTGGCGAACTATTGCCGCCAACGAGACGTCCAGTCTCAAGGCATTGGTTCCAAAGGAGAAGCCATGGATACCTAAAGCCGCTGTACCGGTGCCGCAACAGGGATCAGAAGGATATCTCCCCGCAAAAGGTTCTAGTCCAATGCCCCAGTTTTTAGTGTTTCGACCATCTCAAAGCCTGTGTTGATGGAAGACGCACAGCAACAGCCCTCAGTCGAACTCAAGGTCACTAAGCGAAAATCGATTAAGGAAACATGGCCAACATCATTGAGCTATCAAAAGAAGAACAAAGAAATGTCCATGATGATGAATACGATTTGTCGATTATATGGATGAAGATTTCGCAAAGATCTTTGCGGTGGAGACTAGAGCTTCTGCGTCATCGCGCGACGCTCCTTCACTCACTGAGGAGAACGTCGATGATGAGCTACAGAGAGCCAACCGACAGAGAGATGAACATATCATCCGGATGGAGAAAAAGATGGAGATGATGGTCGTTATAACCGCGCTTCAGGGTCGATCTGAATCTCCGAAAGTAGCATCTCCAGAGGTGAACCAGCCAGAAATCATTCACATCACAGATGAAAAGAATGATTCAACCCAGAACACGATACCAGAAAAGGACATCAAACAAATACTTGAACAGCAAATAAGGGAAGCATTAGCCCAATCCAAATGATGAGAATTGATTTCAAAGGGTAGACCATACCCAGAAGAATTCAATGTGATGTCGTACCCGAAGAGCTTCGTACTACCTACATTCAAAACGTTTGATAAAACAGGAAACCCTCGTCAGCGTGTTGCACACTTCCGGGGAAGCTGCTGCCAAGCGGAGAGTAGCGAAGCATTATTATTCAACCAGTTTGTGAGCAGTCTCTTTGGGGTCGCTTTCGATTGGATGCAGAACTGTCGAATGGGTCAATAAAGACATTCACATAGCTAGAAAGCATGTTCATCAAGAGGTTTGTTGGAGCTCCGCGTCACATCACCGTGGGTTATCTTGTGGTAGGCGATAAAAGCCGACAGAAACTCTAGTGGAATACATTCTACGGTCGAGGAATCTAAGTATGAAGTGTCAGCCAAAATTGCATAAGCAACATGCAATTGAGATCTTACTCAAGAGTGTTCATGGTCTGATAGTTTTCTACTGAAAGGATTTACAATCAAAACTTCTGAAAAGCTACTCAGTAAAGTTACAAGTCTGCAATAAGAGGGTAAGCAACTTGGAATCCTGGAGAAAGATGACAAGTCGAAGCAAGTAAAGACATTCGAGAAAAAGTCTGGAACGGTGACAGCAGTTGACAAAGACAAGCAGCCAATGTAGATTATGGCAGAGCAACCTCAGCAAGACTATCAGCAAGTATCATCAGCCACAGTAACAGGGGCCTACCGCACAGACCGAGGGCAGAGTTCATACATGGCCGACCTGCTGAACAAAGTCTACTCCTTTAAGAATGAGGCAGTGGGGAAGATGTTCAGAAATTTAATCAAAAAACCTGAATTCAAGTTATCATAGCTGAAAAAACCAGATGAGGTTGATAAGGATCATCCTACATAGTTTTCATATCACAGACTACTTCAAAGAGTGGCTCAAAAAGAACTTCAAAATTGGGAGCATAACGATCCCAAAAAAATATTTGAGAGAACCCGAAATATGATGTCAGTTGATACCATTGTTCTGCTTGACACCTACGCAACCGATGTTTGATGGTACACGGTTTGGTAGAAGTCTTCAAAGACAAAGAATGAGTCAGATCCAAATAGTTTTGGTGCAGGCTAGAAAATAGAATTCAATATCACTCCCCTATTGAGGGATAGTAAGTTTTATTTTTTGACTACTGCTGTTAATTAAGAAGGGACAATAGTAGGATCAATGTTATCTTATCCCAACCCTCCCCACCACACTAAAATAAATAAAGAACTTGTTGTTGTCCAGAACAGTTCAATTTTTGGAAAGCTCATCAAAGAAAAGAAAAATTTTGGATATTTTGATGAAACTATGATTTCAAGGGAAAATAAAATTAATGTCCTAATAAATAGGTCCTTAGCTTTAAAGAATCCGAACTGGGTCCTAACTATATTTCAAAATAAAATAATGTGGCTAAAACACGAGTAGTCAACTAAAGATATCACGAGCATTCTAATTTTTTGTCAAATGACTAGATCCTCACTTTGGAATGAGCTATAATACCTCAGAATTCATCTTGAAAAATATTTGATAACTATTAGTTACGGGAGATCAAACATTTAAAATCTTTAAAAGAAGCATGCTCCACCAGATATAGTAATTCTCAGCAAAAAAATGAAAAAGATAAAAATATTTTGTGAAAAGGTTGATCCAAAATAAAAACAAAATAAGAGTCTCTCTGGGAAGAAACTTGAGACGGACGTATAATCAAAAATTGGTGTCTTAGTTCTCCCCTAATTAATAAAACATGAAAAATCTTAAGAATAATTGTTCTAATATTATATTCAGAAAAAAAAAGTTAAGCGATCTTGCGTCTTTTGATTGACTATTAATTAGCCCAGATATCTTTGAGAAATAAAAATATTTTAATCACATGGTCAAAAGTTGTGAAATCTGCTTAGGCATAGAATGAAAGAATTAAAGTAAATGACTATGTTAATAGCAATTAATGGAAATTTAGACCTGAAGTCATATCTTTCAATGCCAAGAAGATTTGACCTCAACCTCAATTCAAAGAAAGTCAAGTGATTCCTCAAAGACAATGCAAACAGTATTTACGAAAACGATAATGAAAAAACAACAATTGCTGCAATGGAGCTACAAAGTTGCAGCCTTACAAGTTGTGACGTCTTTAGAAATAATACATCTTTATGTGTACTTGAAAAAATATAGTTTCGATAGTACCTTAAAAAATGAGTTATTTTCACACATGTCTCCATTAAATGGATTGTAACTCAAGAAGTACTGCGCATCACGGTGTTTCAAAGACAAAATCTTGTTCTTAGAAGCAGAGATGTCATACTTGTCTAAAACTGGGTCTAAATCCTAACAACGATGAAACAACAAAAATCACAAAACATAAACAAATATCAAGTCAAAACACAACAAAAATAAAAATAAACTCAATGCCAAATCAAATAAAATCAAAATGAAAATTTCAAACTTCAAATTTCGACGTTGTCAGGTTGAGTCTCATTGATCTATCACTAGTGTTACTTCTCTCAGCCCGAAGTTTCCTTCCATGAAAACTATGGGTCATCTTTCTCGTGAGGAAGAGGCTAGCTGACTCCATCTATATAGAATTGCATACTTCTTTGCCTTTTGTCCGGTGTGAATGAGGGTTGACTGGTTTCGTTGGAACTGCATCTCTTTTCACACGGACATTTCTTAGATCGGCTCTCGAGTTGGAGATGAGTCTCTTTGCATTCCTTCTCAATCTGATTTCTTCCTATGGACATTTTCCGCTCAGCATAAATTTCTACAAATACAACGTAAAACTTCCACAAAATTCAACATCGATACCAAAAATCTCTGCACTCGCAACAAATTTGAATGTCTCCACAAATTTCACATCAACCTCAACAAAACTCTACACCGAACACTGCAACTCTCTACTCACAAGTTCAATAAATTTCACATTTCATTGACATTCACAATCTCCACGTTCACAAATCTCAAAGAAATCCCCGCAAATCTCTGCATTCACAAATCCCAACAAACGTTCACAATCTCTGCATTCACAAATCTCAGCAAATCTTTACAATCTCTGCACCCATAAACCTCCACAAATCTCAACATTCACAGATCTCAGTAAATCTCCACAATTCCACAACTTCACTTATATGACTTTCATCATTTCTCCCACTTCTGCATGCTCTGTAGTCACCACAATTTAATAAATTCTCACGTTCCACAAATCCATAAACTCAACAATCTCAACACCCAATAATCAGGATAGGCACCGCCCTACTCCTTCTCAACACTCAACAATCTCAGCACTCAGCAATCGGGATAGGCATAGTCCTAACCCTTCCCAAAGACTCCTCAGCACTGAGCAATCGAGATAGGCATAGTCCTAACTCTTCACAGCACTCCTCAGCATTCAAGATAGACATAGTCCTAACCCTTCACAAAGACTACTCAGCACTCAGCGATCGGGATAGGCATAGTCCTAACCCTTCCCAGCACTCCTCAGCACTCAACAATAGGCATAATTCTAATCCTCCTCAACAATCGGGAAAGGCATAGTCATAATCCTCCTCAGCACACAGAAATTGGAAAAAGTATAATCCTAACCCTTCTCAACACTTGCTACCATTTGGGTTCGAGATGAATCCCTGTGCTTTCCTCCCCAATGTAAAAAAATTATATCGCTAACTCTCAAGTTTGATGTGGGTCCCAATGTTTTCCTTCTTGACTCAGTCTTCCTATTAAATCAAATCGACAAACTATCAAACCCTCAGCAAAAAGAAATTTTCAACAACCTTCACCAACAAACAAAATTAAAACATAACAATCAAATCAAATCACATAAGCAAAACAATCAAACAATATAACATGTGGCAAATCCTTTCATCCCAGCAAAAACATTTAAAGAACTTCAAAGCACTCTAGCCTTTAAGTTGGGAATTCCCAAGTGGAAATCCTAGCTCAAGATTAATTTTAAATCTAGTTCAGGCTCTGTTTCGGGTATGTCTGCTTAAACAGGTCATTGGGGTTTGCTGCATTACCTCTCTCCCCACATAAGCAAAACAATCAAACAACATAACATGTGGCAAATCCTTTCATCCCAGCGAAAACATTTAAAGAACTTCAAAGCACTCTAGCCTTTAAGTTGGGAATTCCTAAGTGGAAATCCTAGCTGAAGATTAATTTTAAATCTAGTTCAGGCTCTGTTTCAGGTAAGTCTGCTTAAACAGGTCTTTGGGGTTTATTGATTGTTTCAATCAACACCAATACGCGTGGTGTGTTTGTCCAACACACCGCATCTGTTTGGGGTTCATTTGTTGACCTCATTTTTTGAGGTCTTTCTTTTCCCCTTCTTAGAGCCTATGATCTAGCCTTAGAACTCCCAGTTAACCCTCCTAGAGGACTAGTAATGGAACCCGCCTTACATAGAACTATTTTTGTGAAGACCTATTTTGTGAAGACCTCACATGAATGGTCCAAGTACTCAACTTTTAGTTGCAATGGATAAGAACCAACCTGTGGAGGGCCCAAAAATGAGTTCCCACAAGATTTAGAAAGCCTTAAAGAAGCCCTTTACGGTTTGGTCATGTGCACTCACACCGCACACTCACAAACGCTGCAATTCATGCATTCACTGCAGTGACGCGCAATGTAAACTTAAATTGGTCCGACCATCAATGAACTCATCTGGACGACCCTAAATGACAAAACGGACAGCACGAGTGTTTTTCAGATGTCGACTTCAACTAGGAAGGACAGACATATTGATAAGGTTCTGTGCGCGTGCAAACGACACGAAAATTGATGCGTATAAAAATTTAATTAAATGGGGCGGGCTAAGGTTCAGCCCGTGTTCGGTTCGGGCTGAACACGAGCCAGTTGCACCAAATCCGATGGGGTACTACGATTTGGATCAGAAATTTTGAATTTTAAATTAACCGCCCAATCTCATTTTAATAAAGTTTAATTATGAGCTATTTTTTGCCAAATAAAATCCCTCCACAAATGAAAATTCATCAATTGCCCGACTAATGCCCTGTAACGGTGCGGCTATAGGATTCGACTGGGCGACTGCTTCCCGGCATCGACTCTTTCCTCTCACGACGAGATTCGACCTTCCCCTTCTTCTTGACAGAAGCCTTGCACCAAATCCTCTCCCACTCGGCTCGCCTCCCACTCTCCCCTGATCCTTCTTCACGTAAAAGTTTCAGTTGGCTTCTTCCCCTCACACTGAAACCCTACCGCCTCCTCTCCTCACGTCGAACGGGTCGATGCCCTTCCCCCCTCTGGACCGAACTCCCTCGGCTCCCTCTCACGACCGAAACCATCTCCTCCACCGCAACTCTCCTGCTCGAGTTCCTCTTCCCCGAGACCGAAATCCAACGCCGGCTCCCTCTTCCTCTCACGATCAAAGCCCTAGCTGCTCGCCTCCTCTCTCTCGACACTGAAACTCTCTCCCTTACCTGCTTCTTCCCCTCCTCTGATATGCACGAAAGAAACCCCTCCTCGTGTCTCTTTCCACCAAAACACCAGTCGTTTAAGTTTCTCCAAGTGGCTTCCCAACATTGTAGTGGTAGAGAACTACTCGTTATTAGCTTGCGAATAGTAAGGTATGCGGTATTTGTTGCTGCTTGACGAGTTGATTATCTCATGTTATGTTCTTTTTAAATCCATATTCTTCCTGCGCTTAAAATTTAATTCTTTTGAGAAAAATCTAGGATGAGTCCAAATAGGTTCAACTGACTATATGAGCAATCTTCCTATGATCAATAAATTGAGCTTTTTTTGTGCTGGTTTTGCTGCTTGAAGTGCATTGCACTTATCATTGACTAATATGTTGAGAACGTGAAGACTTTTATTTGGATTTAGACAAAAAAGAAAATGTGGCAGTTTGAGATGTTTAGGTTGTTCATGCTGCTAAACATGGCGTTCGTTTTACAAGGTCCTAGTTGTTTAGTTGTTGCGCCCTGTTCAATCATACCTTTTTATGCTAAACTTGAAGGAACTAATAATTTAGAAATGGAGTTCTGCATTCAAAATTCTATCTAAATAATGAAGTTTATAATCTGACAAAACATGTTTCTGGTGGAAGCTATTATCTTGTGTTTCTTTTCTAGTTTGATGGCTGCCTCCTTTTTGTTGGACTTTTGAGGATTTGCATACGTACTATCCATTCTTACATATTTACATGTATAGTCCTAAACACCGATCGTTATACAGATACCACTTTTCCTACGCATGTAAAGGTGTTATTTCTTTTTAGATATCAAAATTTGGGTGGTAAATACATAAGTGGTACATATGTTAATACTTAAGAATTACCGAAAATGTATGAAAGTATCATTGCGAGTTTATGCACTGTTCAAAATGGCTTAATGCAGTTTCTTTTTTTTTTTCAAGGCTTATGAATACTGATTTGGGGAGCCTTTAAAAGTGTTGTATGAGGCTTAACGAAGTGCTGTTTGGGGAGTTTTAAAATTGTCATTTGGGGCTCAACATAGGGTTGTTTGGGGAGTTTTAAAATTGTTGTTTGGGGCTTAACATAGTGTTGTTTGGGGGCTGCTCTTGCTCATTTTATTATTGTTTGGGGGAAATATTTAAGCACTATTTTTGAGATGTTTTTGTTGGCTGATTTGGAGCAACTTAATCACTGTTTTGAGGTGTTTTTGTTGGCCAACTTAATCATTGTTTTGAGGTGCTTTTGTTGGCTGATATGGAACGACTTAATCAATTGTTTTGGGGGCTGCTCTTGCTCATTTTTTTCATTGTTTAGAGCAATTTATGCATTGTATTGGGGTGCTTTTGTTGGCGGATTTGGAGCAACTTAATCATTGTTTAGGGGTGCTTTTGTTAGCTGATTTTTAAACCTTTAAATACTGTTTTTGGAGGCTTTTGCCCACCGTTTCGAGCTGCAGTTTTGGGAGCTTTTGCTTACTGTTTAAGAGTTGGTTTTTTTTTTTTTTTTTTTTTTTTGGGGGGGGGAGGGGGGGCTTTGTCTATTCTGTCAGGTCATTTAATTGTTGTTTTAAAAGGATTTAAACACCTTTTTAAGCTCACCCGCTCATCGTTCTACCCCTCTGTCGGTCTTCTCTCTTCTTCCCCTCGTTTTATTTTCTTTTTTTTTTCTCGCTCAATGGTTTGGCTTACGCACTTATACATAGGTATAAGTGCATATAGTGTAGGACCGTAGAGGTCATCGAGCGGGTTGTAAGTTGGACGGTTCATGATTTAAGGGTGATGATGACAGTGCTTGTGCATGCTAAGGTGGGATGATAGAATAGTATTTTCTGCCTCAATGGCCTTTAATGAGGGGAGAACATAATCGATGATACTATTCACCAACTCTTGGCCCGAAGTTGCCCCATTGTTTTCTTAGGTTGTTGGTAGTTATGGACATATCAATGAGCAATTTGTGGACTATTTTACTTCCCCAAACATTTACACAGATATTACACTTCTCTAAACATTTACACAGATACAAAAAAACAATTTCATTTGCGACAACATTACTTTTGACTGCTAAGTAAACTCTGTATGCATGAAAAATTAAAAAAAAATTGATAAAATCATATAAAAGTCCACTTATTAATTGTTTCGATTGTGGTCGGAAGTTGCGCTCCTTCGATAGTTTGGGTTTGTAGCATCTATCCAAAGTCGGATTACAAAGCACACAGCCCAACTCTGAGCCTACCTCGAGCCTAAATTCTTACAGCCCAACTCAATCTTCATATATGTTTCACCTGTTCTTTTATTTACACACATGTACGTCGTGTTACTTAGATTCTATGCGATACTTGTTTAATTTTTTACTTGTGATACTGACACATTCTGCAGCAGCATCAGACACGCGAGGTACGTGAGTCTATTTTATATTTACAACAAATTTTACTATTTTCTTTACTCGTGAGCTCTTACTGCTCTTTATTCTGTTTTTCTTCACTGCGCTTATACTATTCTTTTATTTCTGCACCTACTTACAGAGCCTGCAAGACCTTTAGGATAGAGAGCAGTAGACTGGTTGCTTAGGAGGTACACTACAGCGGGCAAACGACCAAACAAATTTGCATGCTCGCGCATAAAACCCTAAACCCGAAGTCGCTACGTTACGAAGCTCGGAGCAAGCTTGGTGGGCAGCACGATGAAGAGGCAAGTTTAGAACAATTTCAAGAGACTAAGCACATAAACAGATCTACTTTAGCTAAACCATCCCTTGGCATTAAATAACAACAATAAACCCGTAAAGGTTGTCCGCCTAGTGCGTCATAAATTCTCAAACTCTCTTTAAGCTACTATGCAGCTGTGTTGTGCAGTATAAGTCTTAACTCGCCTTAGGTTCTCCACTATTAACAAGTATAAGTCTTAACTCGCCTTATTAAACAAGTATAGAGACATAAATGGAAATTTGAAAAGCTTAACGTCAATAACAATGGTACAGCATCATCTTTAGCTTGGGAATGTGTATGCTTGGGAAAAAAAGTAAGTGTTGTTTTTCAAACTCAAATGTAAGATTCTCCACTATTAACAAGTATAAGCCTTAACTCGCCTTAACTCGCCTTATTAACAAGTATAGAGACATAAATGAAAATTTGAAAAGTTTTACGTCAATAACAATGGTGCAGCATCATCTTTAGCTGAGAGATCCCTCTGGTTTTATTTTTCCTAGTAGATAGAAAAACTGGAAATTTTAAGTAGCACCCAAAGTGGAGTCTTAATAGATCAATTATAAATTTCAAACTCATATGCCAAAAAAATTAAACAAACTAGTCCTTAAAAAATTGATATGTGCAAGAATTTTGCAACATTTAACAGTTTATTAGCCACACTTCTTTAGCAGTAGTGCAGTAAAGTGCCAAATCTGATACTTGTCTCAAGGCAGCGTGCCCATGGGGAATAACTTGTTTCCAGAGTACCATTTACTAACTTCAATAACAATGCATTTTATGACGGTTTAAATCTTCAATAATATTACTTATATGCATTTCAATTAAAGACAGAAAACAGAAAAAAAAACATAAAAATAAAAATTAAAAAAAAACACACTTGTAGATTAATTGCTATGTGCATTTGTTATCTATGTGTGAATAACTACGTAATGTAAAAAAGGTTGGGCCATGAGAAAGAAAATTTATAAAGCAAACTTGACATACAGCACCTTTAAAAAAGGGACAAACTAGTGACAGTCAAGCATTAAGTTAAACACAACAACAACAACAACAAATTTATAGCCAATTGTACCACAAAAGATCATGCATGAGTTTCCAAGCAAAAATGGAAAGTGGAAAGTGAAAAGCATTGACATGCATAAAATAATAGCAGCCCAATAATTTCCATCTTAGATTTTTGAATCGTAAAGGGAAATGACATGTCCCTAAACGTTAGAAAAGCATTATACAATTCTATATTAGGAATAATTAATTGGAGAAAAATGAACAAGCACTGTTTACTATTGGTATATCACTGGGAAGTACAGACTGAAAGAAATAACTAAATTAGAAAAGCCCAAAACTATATCAGGAAATCCCAAAACCTCATTGTAATCTATGAATGAGAAAACAAATGACAAATAAACAATGTAGATAAGTAATCCAGTTTATATATAGCACAAAGGAGTCCAGACAATTACAATTTAATGAGACAGCAAATGGCCCAACGTCGCAACAAATAAGGATTAGGGCATAATATCATAATAATGGCATGGTTATTTACAATCCCTGCAAGCTTCAGATGAAGAAAGACTGCATTCACCTCTTATATATAGGGCAATTGCATGCTTGTTAAAAGAAGAGTATTATCAAGGGCACTAAAGACCCAAAATCGCCTGAAGTGACAGATGAGGCAATAAAAAAATATAATAAATGTAACCAATTTCTTAAAAATAACTTTAAATTTTGCTATATGCAGTAAGTTTGATACAAAAACATACCTCTCTGTTAAAATAAGACTGATCGTAATTTTGAAATGTATTGAAATTATCATTCAAAAAACAATATTTCAGAATGTCCAGTTTATGATACATAATAAATCTTTTTACTTCTCTTTAGCTATAGGAACAATCACATTCGTTCCCATGCACAAGATCATTAAAGTTTGATATTTGCAGTATGCTCGATAAAAAATCATAAATCCCTGTTAAAAAAAGACTCACCATAATTTTGAAATTTATTGAAACTATCGTACAATAAACATTATTTCAGAATGTAAGGTTTATAATAAATATTCTTAGCTCTTCTTAGAAATAGGGACAAGCGCGCTCTTTCATATACACAAATACTGGCTAATATAATAAATCAGGCCACTGCGGTTATTTTCAATAATCATATAGTCTATAGAATAAAACAAGAAGGTAAAATAAGATGAACAAACTAGGAAAACAAATGACAAAAGAGCAAATTTCTACATCGCTGTTGCCTACTCCAGAATCACATGTTCCTCCAAGATTCCAAATACATCTTTCACTGCTCACCTAAAAATAAGAACATCCCCAAAAAATCCGACAAAAGCAGACTCTGATCAAATGGCACCGCAAAGAATCAAACAATCAATAGGTTCGATTCGCATCACAAAAGGTCGATAAAAAAAAACCTCACCTTCAACAGACCTCTTCGAATCTGCGTTCACCGTCGTAGCCACGCCCAAACCATTCGCCGCAAGCGATGACAACGTATTCAGGCCCGCACCAATGTTCCCCGCTGAGTACACACCGACGCTGGGTATTTCCGTGCCTGGAGCCCTTAAACCATTGCTCTGAGTAGTGTAGACATAAGAAACTGGCTCACCAACGCCCATAATGGTGGTTCCATCAGCGGCGTACCGGGAGGATCCGACTGCAACAGGCAAGTAAGGTTCGGCGCCGTATAAGGAGTAAACACTTCCAGCGCCGCCAGGTATGCTCGTGGTGTAGTAGATCTGTTTGGCCATTTGAAGAGGAGTGGTGCAGGAGTTAGGGTTTTCGCAAGGCAGGGGGGAGGGGTATATGATAGTAGAGGCTTGCGGAAGGATTCTCGTATGCGACGAACGGTAGGGCGGTTTTTTAAAGTGGAAGATTTTCGACTACAGGCGGTTTAAAACATTTTAATTAATTTTAAAAATATTTATTTATTTTTTATAGGGGATTTACCTTCAAATCACACAAAACTCTCATATTTACCAATGGCTTTAAGATTTATGGGATCAAATGATTTTGTGAAATTTGTATAGTGGATTGCATGGAAATTGGTAATAGTACATTGAGTTCTATTGTCATATGACAACCTATTTTGGGCATTATGAGCGTAAATTCAATATTTTTTAATAAGATGTGCCACTGTAAATATGTAAATAATAAAAATTTTATCTTTGAACAGTGATGATATCTGAATGAAAAAATATATATAAATATAAAAAATATGTGAATTTTGAAAAGTTTGATTTATTTAAAATGCATTCAAGGGGCTATATATGTCTATATGTGTGTTTGTGTGTGTGTGTGTGTGTGTGTCTATATATATATATATATATATATATATATATATATATATATATATATATATATATATATATATATATATATTCTCTTTATTTTTTTTTGGGAAGGTGAGCCCAAAAGTCAATATGCGTGATTCGAACTCGTGACCTCACAGTGGGAGATTACACCGTAAAACACTATGCCACGAATAAATGTGCAACCTTTTGTTTTTTATGTAACTTAACTATCTGCCCAATGTTTAAAAAAAAAAAAAAAAGTAAAAAAAGGTTGCCCACCCAATATCATTCATTTTTATATTATTCGTCTTTTCACTCGTGATCTTCCAATTTTTATTATCTGATTGCTTGAATAAGGCTTGTGGCATTCTATTGGTATTTATATTAGAAAATGATGCTCTGTGTAGGGGAGTAATTTATTAAGGATGTTGAGTTATGAGGTATAGAGGACATTGAATGTATTTTTCAATCTCTTTTTGGATGACAATAGGTAATTCATTATCATTATTTTGATTGCAAAATTATAGATATGAAAAACTAGTTGTGAAGTTAATAATCGGTTTTAATTTTCAAATATGCCCAATTGTTAAATTTCCTGAATTTTGATATATTTTAAAGACATATTTTCTAACTCCACGCAAGCAAATGAGTCGTACAAGTACTTGATTTCCTTACAAAAAAAAATCAAACATTACACTAAAAGATGTAACAAATTAGTAAATTTCATATAGAGTTTTGTTACTTGTGGAATTTTCTTGTTATGTTTGACAAAATTGTAGGTTTATAAGTTAATTTACTTTAATAGTATCTGAGCTGATTTAATGAATGAGTGGTGTGGAACATTCAATTAGTTTCTTCAAAATCCCATCCTGATTTGCTCATATTATTATTTTCTTATGTAGGGGTGGTGTGGTCCAATTTCAAGATTGATTTAATGACAGATCAAAATGAGAACCTATTCATCAAGTCAAATATGATGGATATTGGATGCAGACTAAAAATCAATCATTGGAAAACATATGATGGTGGCGACAGGAAATTATTGAAATTCAAAATGATATATTGAGTTTGGCAGCGTTAAAGAAAGAAATTATATTGATTTATCCTTAGATTAGAGGGCATGAATTTCAATTATAATATCATAAATATGGAACATTGCCAAAAGAGTACCTGTCCTTAACCAATGATGTTGAAATAGTAGAAATGATTGTTCACTCGAGTGGATTTGACCGAGTTGAAATAGTAGTCATCACAAAAAGCGGTGGATAATCTATAATTTATCCATAAGGTCATATGACACTGGTTGTTTATAAAAATATGAGACAATTGTTACTAAAACCCGACTGTGTCTATAATGAAAATATTGAGAGAGAGATTTATAACTAGGGTATCTAATTATATAAGTGTGCGGTGAAAATGATTTGAAAGTTGGTGCGCGTTTTAATTAATCTCACAATTTTAAGCAATGTTTTTGGTCTATTGCAATCAAAATTGATTTTGGGATATAATTTACATGAAGTAATAGATCTTGTGTTGTTGTTTGTTTGCATTGAAGATGTGTACGGATGGTAGGTCATATTATGTGTTGATGAACAATCATTTGAGACAAGAAAAATAAAATATATGCATTTATGCCCAAAAGTAAACAAAGTTGGAAACATACAAGCAACAACTTCTTGTGTTGCTCAACAAATAGAAGATACTGTGAAGAAAAATCCAAAAATCCCTCCTGAGTAAATAAACAAAAATTTAGAGACCCTATACGGGCTATCATTTCCATATATGAAGTTGTGAAGGTTTAGATAGCAAGCATGAGATTCCATCGATGATAATTACAGTTGAGTAGCTACATTGCAGGCATAGCTTTTAAGCAAAAATCATGGGTCACATATCTAAAATTGTAATACAAAATTATTATTCAATTAAAAGATTATATGTTAGCTTCAAGGTTTCTATTGATGGGTTTATAGCATAACGTAAACACTTAATTGGCCTTGACGTCTGTCATTTGAAATCAAAATATCTTGGTATTCTTATGACAGCTACTTTAGTTGATGGAAATAATAGATGATTTATTATAGGTTTTGCAGTTGTTGAACCGTAATCAAATAAAACTTGATAATGACTTCTAGAGCAACCAGCAGAATCATGTGAGTATGAGGTACAAAATCTTTCATTTATATCTGACATGGTAAAATGGCATTGGTGATATCATGAAGGTCATTTTTTTTAAATGCATCACATAGAGTGCATATTTGTCATTTATGGAAGAATTAGAAATAAAAATTTTCATCATAAGTACACACAAATGGTTCACAGTTTTGTATGGGATGCAGTTGAAATATACACTAAAATTGAGTTTGAAAATAGGATGAATGAGCTAAGTAATAAATGTCCATAGGTGTATGCATATTCATTTGTTTTACCTTATAAGTAGTCACAATCTAATTTATCATGTGAGGTAAAAGATAAGTACACTACGAATAATATATCTGAATGGTTCAATTCATAGAATAGAGAGTAAGAAGCAAGCTGATGATTGATTTGATATGATCAATGCTTATGGAACAAAAATCATAGTGAAATATTAAATCATCTTTGAAAAGGGGAGTTAGTTTCATTTGTTGAGGATTTCTTAGGGAAATAACTACTAAAAAGGAACAACTTCTCGCAAGGCATTCATTGCCATAATGAGTTGAAGTTGAAGGTTAGTACGAATGACATAAACTAGATTAGATAGCACAGAATACAATTTTATAGCTTGACAAGTTACTAAATTACCGTGCATTCATGTCATGACAATCATCTACAGCAATCAATATATATTGTGAAACTTCTACATTCATGATTGTTACAAGGTTTCCAGACTACTATGCAGTACAATTTCATTAATAAATTTTTAAAAAATTATGATATTAATATTTATATTTTACTTTTAGTTATAAAATGTCTTATAAAGGTCATATATATACTCTTAAAAGAAAGGAACAGTGGAATGTTATCGACTCAGACGTAAAAGTTGGCATTGTTCATAATTGTTTGAGATCAAGATAAAGACCAAAAAAATGAGATTTAAAATTTTCTTAGAAAATGGTATAAAAAAGATAAGAAGTGCTCACAAATGCGGGTGCTAAGGACTTTGAGCCGCCACAAAACAACATGCAAAAATCTGTTCACCCAAAATTATTCACAAGTGCAACAAGCTGAAAAATACAATGTGTTACCAAACTAGTTATTCAACTAGAGCTCACATATTGACCACACTTTTACTGATTATGAACCAGTAGTAGAGCAACATTTTATCAGGCCAAAATTATTAATTTTAAGAGAGGCAAGTGAAAAATATGATAAAGGCAACGAAACACTCTATACAATTTATTCATTGTAGAATTCAGAACTTAAATCCACTGTTATTAATTTATGGTAGTTTCTTGTTGCTTTAAAACAACCTTCATAATTTAGATTTTTTTATATTCTTGCTATTTTTTTATGCTAATGTCTCTTTTACTGGTTACTGTGTCGGGTTTTGTTAACAATTTTCATTTTGCTAAAAAATAAGGCATAAAAGTTAGATAGAACTAACTACTATGCCATATAAACCTTGTATGATGTCTAAAATTTGATTTGTATGTATTATGTTAAATTGATTGTGTTTCGTCACAAGTTTATTTTATTTTATTTATTTATTTATTTATTTATTGTCATCATTCATGATATTATAGTTGTTCGTGCTCGTGGAAAATTTGGCGCTCCCATTTTTGCAGCGAACAACTGTCATGATTTCCTTATTATGGTCGAAGTGTTTTGTACATCAAAGTAGGTTGAATCCTTGTAATTAAGTTCTTATAAGCTCGAAGCTGTGAATGTTGAGGCACAAGGATGGCCTGGTAGCCATCCCCTGTCAATCAGTATTACCATTTTATCTAAACTTAATTTTGTTAAGACTAGATTAAGAGTGAGAATTCACCAAAGTTGGAGCTTTATCCTTTCCTCTTTCAAGTCCTGCAGCCTGCTTTTTGTTTTAACGAGTTCAGTCCTTGTATTCATGGAGGGGAAGTAACAACAAAGTAAAAGCAGAGATAAGGTGGCATGTATGTAAAAAGTGAAGTTTAGGTATTAGATTTATATAAGAAATGCAATAAACTTACCATTTATGCCAATACTTAGATATAATTCTACTACTATTTATACAAGATGATCAATCTTCTGCAAAAAAGTTACTTAATGGTTACTATTTTACTTGGCAATAGCTAAGATTGTGCTCAATTAAACTGTTGAAGCATATTTCATCTGCTTGAATTAATATGTATAACATATACTTCATTTTCTTCATATTATGCATC
Organism: Papilionanthe hookeriana x Papilionanthe teres; assembly: GCA_022702705.1. Taxonomy (NCBI): domain Eukaryota; kingdom Viridiplantae; phylum Streptophyta; class Magnoliopsida; order Asparagales; family Orchidaceae; genus Papilionanthe; species Papilionanthe hookeriana x Papilionanthe teres. The sequence goes on along the minus strand of CM040422.1, from coordinate 152,452,571 downwards.
ATCAATTCAGGTATAAATTAAACCACCTAAACTCTTTCTTACATATATAACACCTAAACTTTACTTTTACATTGGTACCACCCAAATCTTTAATATGTTAACACATATACTTGGGAATAGACCTTTCTCATGCATAGGTTAAGAGACAATCCATAATCAATAAACATTAACAAAAAATTAAAAGAGGTGGAATGAAATGCATGAAGCAAAATGCTCCATTTCTCATGTCAACCAAAATGAAAAACTTATTGATTGAAGGATCTACATAAACTTCAATAATACTCACAAATAAAAAGTCTACATGTTTAGTTTAACATTCATTAAATTCAATACCTAACAACATAACAGAACTGCAAAATGCATATAATAGCCACTACAACTGTTGCAAGGATGTAAAGTTCAGCTCCAAAGAAAAATATGTATATTGCTTCTATCATATCCTAAGTTAGAAAATTTGTTCCATTCAATCGCTTCTTAACAAGTAGTTTAGCCCGAAATTTTGGTAGAATAACTCATATGGTTTGGCTCATTGGTGATATTTTCAATTTCAGACACTTGCAAACTTTCTTGACTCAATGAATTCTTATAAGTGGTTCTATGATGGCCCCAGAGTCCGCATCATCCACATTTATGAATATGTCTTCTTGTTAGGTATGGCTCATATACCTAATATGGAATTAATGTTGGAGCGGAGCGAGCGAATCTGGGGAGTTTATTATGTGGGTTGGGGGTGCGGAGGCAAAGCCTCGCGGTTTAGTACATGGGTAATTTGGTAATTACATATTGTACTGTACGGTTATAAATAGGTCCTGTTGTAACCCTAGGACCTATGTTGAATGTTGAATCTTGTATTCTGTACTCTTTTCTGAATAGTGAAAAGAAAGTCGCCGCTCTACTCCCGAGGGCGTCGGCATCTTTGCCGAACCTCGTTAAATCTCTTTGTGTTCTTCTGGATTGTGTCGATTCTTGTTTACTTTGCCTTAAATTTCTCAACAAGTGGTATCAGAGCGAGGTTCGAGGGCAGAGAAGAATTTCGACGCTATATTTGGAGATTTGGCAGAATTTTTGCGGTGATTTGTGGCTTCACGCAGGAAGGTGAATCGCGATCTTCGGTGACGAAGAGGGCAGCGGTTCGGCCAGAGACTCGACGACGAAGTCGCGGCAGCAGGAGTTTGCGAAGGTGTTTCAGCAAAGGAGGTTCGCGAGCAAATCAGTTAGGTGGAGCAGGCTTCTCGCGACGGTTCGACGAAGATCTGCAGGCGGGAGGAGTTCGCGTGAGGTGACAATGGTTTCGGCGCACGGAATCGCGGTTTTGCGACTCGGGAGCCTGCGAACGAGCCTCGCTGCGGTTCCCTGGAGGCGGAGAGGAGGAAGCCGGCTAAGGCAATTTTAATTAAGGAAACTTAATTTCCTTAATTAAGGAAATTGTAAAATCAGCTTCCTGCTGGAGGTGGAGAAGCCAAGGAAAGCTGGGAAACGCAAGCTTAATTAAGGAAGAAATAAACAAAGCTTAATTAAGGAAAGGCAAGCTTAGGGAAATCAAGGAAATAATTTAATTGGATCCTTTATTTCTCCGTAATTCCTCCAGAAATTCCTCCAGCGGAAGGGAAAGGAAGGAAGAATTTTTTTCTTCCCATATTAATCAATTTTATTTCTGAAATTAAAAAAAATTAGCAAAAAAAAAAAATTCGTTGCAATTTTCATTCTTGCAGAAAAATTTTGTTGCAGGATCAATTTTCAGATGGCGATTTCTGGTGCGAAATTCAAGGTGGTGAAGTTCGATGGAACTGGTAACTTCAAGTTGTGGCAAACACGGGTGAATGATTTGTTGGCACAACAAGAGATCTTGAAGGCTTTGCGGGCAACAAAATCGGATGCCGCAGAGGATGAAGATTGGAAGAATTGCGACAACAATGACGACGAATCATACGGCTATGTCGACGGATGAAGTTATGTACCACGTGATGAATGCGAAATCTCAGAGGGAGATATGGAATAAATTGGAAGCTCAATTTATGGCAAAATCTACGACGAATAAGTTGTATATGAAACAAAAGTTGTATGGGCTGAAGATGCAGGAAGGTTCTGATCTGGCGCAGCACGTTAATGACTTCAATCAAATAATCACGAATTTATCAAGGCTTGATGTGAATATTGAGGATGAAGACCGAGCGATGATTTTGTTGTGTTCGTTGCCTTCTTCCTATGAACACCTGGTGACTACTCTGACTTATGGGAAAAAAACTATCAAAGTTGATGAGATTACTACAGCGTTGTTGGCTCATAACCAGCGGAAGCAGAATGTAGGGGAAAATTCTCATGGCGACAGTTTATATGTTAAGGGTAATCAGGATCGTGGAAGGAAGAAAGAGAATGAGGGTTCTGAAAGACAAAATTTCAGATCCAAGTCTAAAGGCAAACAAACGATTCGTTGCTACAAGTGCAAGGAGCCAGGTCATATGAGGAGGGATTGTCCAAAGCTAAAGAAACAGACTGATGAGAAAAGTGATGTATTATCGAAGTCTGTGAATGTGGTGCAGGTTGAAAATTCAGATGCCAGTGATGGTGATATGCTTTCAGTGTCATCAACTCAGTTCATGGATGCATGGATTCTTGATTCAGGGTGCTCTTATCACATAACACCTAACAGGGAGTGGTTTACTTCATACAGGTCAACTAATTCTGGCTAAGTCTATTTGGGTGATGATAGATGTTGTAATATTGCTGGTATTGGAGAAGTCAGAATTAAGATGTACGATGACACAGTTAGAACATTATGTGATGTCAGACACATTCCAGATTTGAAGAAGAATCTGATTTCTTTGGGCACTCTACATCGAAATGGTTTTATTCCTAAGGCAGATGAGAATAGGGAAACCATCAGGATTGTGAAGGGTGCACTGACTGTGATGAAATGAAAGTTAACTGCAGGTTGGGGAGTACAGTTGTAGGTGGAGTTCATTCTGTTGAGTCAGATGATGATAGTACAAAGCTATGACATATGCGTATGGATCATCTCAGTGAACGTGGGATGGCAGAATTGCATAAAAGGAATTTATTGCATGGTGTGAAAAGCTGCAAGCTGGAATTCTGTAAGTTTTGTATTCTTGAAAACAGACCAGAGTGAGTTTTATGACTGGAGAGCATAAAACTAAAGGGATTCTTGATTATGTGCATTCTGATGTATGGGGCCCTACTAGGGAAGCATCAGTGGGAGGATCTCGGTATTATGTTACCTTTATTGATGATTTTTCTAGGAAAGTTTGGGTGTATTTCTTGAAGCAAAAATCTGAAGTTTTCTCTAAATTCAAGTTGTGGAAAGTTGAGGTGGAGAACCAAACTGGTAGAAAGATCAAGTATCTGAGATCTGATAATGACACAGAGTACACAGATTCACAGTTTCAGAAGTTTTGCGAGGATCATTGAATTTAGAGACATTTTTCAGTGCGGAAGACACCACAACAGTATGGTGTTGCGAGAAGGATGAACGGGTTCTTAGGCGAGAGGGCAAGATGCTTGAGGTCGAATGCGGGGCTTCCTAAAAGCTTCGGGCGGAGGCTCGTGAATATGGCATGCTATCTCATCAATAGATCACCTCGGGCTTCATTAGGTGGCAAGGTTGCGGAAAAGGTATGGACGGAGTAATCCGAGTTAAGTTTGATTACTTACGAATTTTTGGTTGTCCCGCTTATGTGCATGTACACGAAGTCGAAAGATCGAAACTTGATCCAAAATCCAAGAAGTGCATCTTTACGGGCTATAAGCAAGGTGTGAAAGGATTCGAGTTTTGGGATCCTATTGCAAGAAAGCGGTGATCGGTAGAGATGCGATCTTTGATGAGCAATCCATGTTACAGGCGAGAATCGAGACAAGGTGACAGGGAACAGTTCCAGTTCAGAGACAGTGCAGATGGATATAGAGCAACGTTTAGTAGCAGCTGAGAGAGTTGAAGGTTCAGATCCGACACCTGGTGATTCCATTCCAGATGATCTGCAGAATTACAATCTAGTCAGAGATAGACAGAGACGCACCAGTATAAGGCCTCTGGCAGATTGGGCTACGAAGACTTGGTCTCTTTTGCACTTCTCGCTAGTAGTGACGATCCGGACACTTTTCGAGGAGCTATTACCGGTCGGGAAAGAGAAGTGGATTGGTGCGATGGTTGAGGAGATGGAGTCTTTGCGGAAGAATCACACTTGGGAGCTAGTTCGGCTTCCCGAGGGAAAGAAGGCTATTGGGTGCAAGTGGGTCTACTAAAAAGAAGCCGACGAAGTATCGAGAAAAGAAGGGGAAAAGTTCGAGGCTCGATTAGTAGCAAAGGGATTTTCTCGGCGAGAGGGGATAGATTATGATGAAATCTTTTCCCCTGTAGTCAGGCATACTTCAATCAGGGCAGTGCTTGCATTGGTAGCTATTTGGGATATGCATCTGGAGCAGATGGATGTTAAAACTGGTTTCTTACATGGTGATTTGGAGGAGCAGGTTTACATGGAGCAGCCAGAAGGGTTCACTCAGCACGGACGAGGAGCTTCGGTTTGCGAGGTTAAAGAAATCGTTGTATGGGTTGAAGCAGTCTCCAAGACAATGGTACAAGCAGTTCGACTCCTACATGATTCAGATTGGCTACAGGCAATGTGAGTATGATTGTTGTGTTTATGTTAAGGGCCTTGATGATGGTACTTTTATTTTTCTACTACTATATGTTGATGATATTCTGATTGCTGCAAAAAATATGAATGATGTCCGTGGTTTGAAATCTTTGTTAAGCCATAAATTTGACATGAAAAACTTGGGTCCTACAAAGAAGATTCTCAGAATAAAGATTCAGCGGGATAGAGGCTCAAGGCGACTGTGTTTATCTCAACGAGGCTATGTTGAGAAAGTGCTAGACAGGTTTGAGATGAGCAATGCTAAGCATGTAAGCACTCCATTGGCAAATCATTTCAAGCTTTCTTCAGAACAGTGTCCGAAGACAGATGAGGAAATTGAAGACATGGCAAAGGTTCCCTATGCCAGTGCAGTTGGCTGCTTGATGTATGCAATGGTATATACTCGTCCTGATTTGGCTCATGCTGTTAGTCAAGTCTGCAAATACATGTCTAAACCATGAAGGCGACATTGGGAAGCAGTCAAGTGGATTTTCAGGTATCTGAAGGGCATTGTAGGACATGGAATTATATTTGGTAGTCAGCAGAATGATCCTTCAGTTGTGGGGTACGTTGATTCGGTACTGCGAGACGATTTGGATGGCGAGAAGGTCTACTATCTGGGTATGTGTTTACTCTTGGTGGAGGGCCATATATGCTGGAAATCGACGGTTCGATCTATTGTGGCATTATCTACAACTGAAGCGCAGTATATGGCGGTGGTCGAAGTCGCTAAAGAAGCTTTATGGCTTATTGGGCTAGTGAAAGAACTGGGCGTTGAGCAAGGTGAAGTTCAGTTGCATTGTGATAGTCAGAGTGTTATTTACTTGGCTAAGAACCAAGTGTACCATGCGAGAACCAAGCAAATTGATGTCAGGTATCACAAGATCAGAGAATTGATTGCTTCTGGTGAGATATTATTACAGAAGGTTCATACTGATGAGAATGCAGCTGATATGTTGACCAAGCCAGTTACTATCAACAAGTTCTTGCATTGCTTGGACTTGTTGAGCATCCACAGTTGCTAGAGATGCATGGTGGCCCAACCCACATTGGTGCATGAAAAACTCCCAGGTATTTATCTCCTAAGGGACTGGATATTCGCCAAGGTGGAGATTTGTTAGGTATGACTCATATACATAATATGGAATTAATGTTGGAGCGGAGCGAGCGAATATGGGGAGTTTATTATGTGGGTTGGGGGTGCGGAGGCAAAGCCCCGCGGTTTAGTACATGGGTAATTTGGTAATTGCATATTGTACTGTACGATTATAAATAAGTCTTGTTGTAACCCTAGGACCTATGTTGAATGTTGAATCCTGTATTCTGTACTCTTTTCTGAATAGTGAAAAGAAAGTCGCCGCTCTGCTCCCGAGGACGTAGGCATCTTTGCCGAACCTCGTTAAATCTCTCTGTGTTCTTCTGGATTGTGTCGATTCTTGTTTACTTTGCCTTAAATTTCTCAACACTTCTCTTCAAGGTATTGCTTTAAGAAAAAAATTATTATTCTCATTTTTTGGGTCTTTCTCTTGAGAGACAATAAGTAGATATATAAAGGAGTAAACACATGATTGTTTCAAAAGCTTTTTAAATACTCAAAAGCTAGACAAAAATTTATTTCTTAGGCTAATTTAATAAATACAGTGTCACTTTCAGCTACAATTATGTGTGACCATTAGTAGATTTTCTTTCACTGTGGAGGTTCCACAGATTCTACAATAGATATACATTGTATTAGAAGAATTGAACCCAAACAATGCTTTAGAAAAGTTGAAATAAATATAATCACCTATTATAAAAAACTTAAGTCTGAGTTGGGGCCTCTTTCACATTTTGTTCGATTAGAGATTTTAGATCTTTTTAAGGGATTGAGGATGAGTGAGTTCTTTCTAGAGACTTCATCCTCAACCATCTGTATCTTTGGGTTCTCACTTAAATGTACAAACTTCAAGTATCTCCACTTCCATGTGGATTTGTGCTGAAGCAGGAGTTTGATTTTGAATTAGAGGGTCAAAAATTAATATTTCTTACATTCTCTTCTCTGGTCTCACTAATTGCTCTTATCTGTCTTAGTTGACTCATCAGATGTTGTGCTATGTTCAGTATTGTATCTTCCTCAACCAAAACATTTTGAGAATCATTATCCCCTTGTATTTTTCTTATAGAGGACCTTGTCTTGGCAGTCATGATGCTAACACTTCTCATGGCAAGGTTTCTTGTGACTTATTTATTTCATTATTCTTCTGGGCTTCCTATTTTAAACTTTCTAAGCTGCTTGACAATGGTTTCTAATTTATTCAATATTTCATCTACTAGTCAGCCCATGATATGCTTTGGATGAACCAGAACAAACTTAGGTTTTTCATCATTATCAACTTCTTCCATTTCATGACCTTCTTCAGCATAATTTTGACACATTGAGTGTTGACATCATTCACGTCCCCTTCTTCAATTTCCATTACTTTTAGTACACGCTCAACTTCAGAGTCTGTTATTAGAAGAATTTCTGATATCTTCTCTAAAGTGGGTGAAATGACGAGGGGTTTACTCCAGTATCATCTGTTCTAAGAGGTGGTGCACAAACTTTAGGTTATAACTTAATAATCTGAATTAGTATATTCTTTTCAGTCTTGCCATTCTTAGTCTTTTGAAGATATTCTCAAATATAGTGAGGAGCATCGGATAATAAACGACATGAAGTCCGGGACTTTTTGAGATATCTCGGGATAAAAAAGGTTGTTCAAATGATAGACGATGCATGGGGAGCACCGATGAGGATTGTGTGAAGATCCACTTAATCGCTTGGATCTCGTCAAAACGATATTATCTACCTTCTATACTTATGATAGTGAGGGTAGGGTTTTTTTTATTATCGACTATTATAGAGGAATTCCCTCTAAATTCATAGTTCTTTGTCCTTTTATACCTCAGATTTACATCATACTACAACATTTTTCCTCTGTCATTGCAAGATACAAAACATTTTATAACTTTAAGACTTTATGAAATAGAGCATCCCTCCCTCTTTCCCATTCTTTCAAATATTTTGGTTAAGCTATACGAGCTATTTTATTTTTTCTACTAGGAGTTTCATATTCAAATAGTGGTGGAGGTGTGTCAGCCGTCTTACGTATATTTCCTTCCCTTTTGCATCAGACGGTGAATGAAGCATACTCCCACTCAAAAGAGGATAGTTTTCAAATATGTCAGATTCATTTTCACGGGTGTTCTGCTTTTCAACCAAATCCATCTCCTTTCAAGCCCATGCAATCTTCTTGTGAAGCATCTTATTCTGATTTCTTCATTGAGTTTTAGTTAGTCCAGAAGTAATTTCAGCATATAGATCAATCTTAAAAATCGTTAGGAATTCAAGAATGTCATTCACCACTTCAACAGTCTTGTGAGTTTCAAGAATTTATGAAGTTTTTTTAATTTCCATATTTCCAAACACAAAGAGAACTCTAGCAGTAGTAGTAGGTGCAGTAGTCACAACCAAGACAATCTCAAAAGCACACGTTTTAAGTGGCGGAAATCTTCTTCTTATTTGGTTCTCTGTGTTTGAAATTTATGTCACTTGTAGGATTATGTGATGAAATTTCTTTTAAAGTTTCAAGTAATTTAAAGGGTTTGAATTTTGAATAAATTTTTATTCAGGAAGTTTAAAACTCTTAAGTAAATTTGATTTAAGTGTTTAAGTTGTCTAAGTTGATTTGAACATTGGTGGAAGCGCAAGGAGTGATGAAAACAAAGTATATTTTTGAATAGTATGGGTTGGACCTCAAGAGAGAAGGGGGCTTGGCGTATTTGATGGAAGCATGACAGTGATGTTGGAAGAACACGAAGTAAAGATGTCCAAGTATATTTTTGAAGAGCATGGGATGGACAAGGCCTTTTCAAGAGGGGAAAGGGTGTTCAACTTATGAGTGGGTCAAATATTGTTTTTGAAGAGGGAATTAACGATAGTGTCACAGAGAATGGTATTTTTTAGGGATTTCAAAGTTTTATGGTTTGTAAGTAAATATTAATATTTGTGTGTTAGATAGGTAATCATGGGAGTTCTACATGGTACATAGGTAAATCTCCATTTTTTATAGTATAAGACCTAATAAAAAAAGAGGATATAATAAAAAACATAAATAATAAAAAAAATATCTAATAAACAAGATAAATTATAAGTTATATCAAATATTACAAATAATTTTAAAAACAAGTTATATAAAAGAAGAATAACTCAAAATTTTGATTGATAAATTACAAATATTTTATTTGTCATAAATTAAAAAGGTTTTAGATTTGGCAAGGGGAAAATACTATGGAGATGCTTTTACTTTTAAGTGTGTCTTGGAGGCTTTGTGCAATAGTACGAGGTTAACTAGGTGTAGTGACCCTTTGAGATTTGTACATTTGTGATTGTTAACTGCATCCGACTTTTTTTAATCACAATCGAGAAGAGATGAGGAATCAGGTAGATGAGTTCAAATAATGTTGACGTTAACCAATTCAAATTTTAATATACCAATATATATATATATATATATATATATATATATATATATATATATATATATATATATATATATATATTGGGGAAGAGTTAGATACTTGCTCGATTCATTTATGTTTATATATAATATTGTTTAAAGAGGTTGAATAAGCTTGTTAATGAGCTTGATTAAGATTCGTTCATGAACAATATCATTTAAGTATTTATTTTTAGGTTCAATAAGTTTTACTTAATACATCCTAAAAAACTATTTGTATAAATAAAGCGAGATCTGATTATAGCTCGTTTATTCAATTTAACAAGTTGCTCGCTCAATAAAAATATTACTAAAAATATAATATAATATAAATAAATAATGATTATAATCTAATTTAAAATTTATTGCATAATAAAAAATTCTTAGCGACAGAAAAATTTTATAGACAGATTTTAATGTGATAAAATCCTATAAAGGGAAAATATTCACATCTAGTAAAAGAATCAACTATAGAAATAAAAAAAACAAATATTGTCGTTTATTTTTAATTGGGAAATATGGGATTAATAAAACTGATGATCACAACTTTATAAAAATATTTTATCTTTAACAATCATAATTGGTCTAAATAATTGTAGTTAGCAACTGCAATAATAGTTGTTGGCTACAAAAGTTTTACTTGGTTGATATAATGATCGTAGTTGGCCATAATAATTGTTGGTGGTGATCCACCGTGATCTTTGGTGGCTAACAACGAACTCTGATGGCCAGTAACGAACTCTGATGACCTCTGACAACCGCCGTGGTTTTAAGAGTTAACTTTACTAATCAAATCATTCTTCTCTTGTTCTCTCACTTCAAGTAAAGAATATGAGCCTATTTATAGTTTGAGGAGGGAAATTTTGTAGAATTGGTCAATTTTCTAAAACACTCAATCAAATGATCCACATTGACTTACTTGATTACATGTTTTTTTTAACATCAAGTGTTTTAATGACAACATAATTGAATGATCTTGGTCTCATTTGATTCCTTTCATCAAGATACTCGATTAGATTGAATGACCTTCTAATTAATGTATTAAATCCTTCAGCAATATTTCAAGTGCTTGATATGGGCTTAATCGGATTTGAATTGGATCACTCTCAACGTTATCAGGTTCATCTCATCAACACGCTTGGCTTGCATATAAGCAATTTGAAAGCAATGCCCAAATGATCTTAATTTGAATTTAGAATATTTTTTTCTAAGCATGCCTGGAGATTTGTGTCTAACGATAAAAATTCGTTGATGACATGACGATTATCTCCCTATTTTTCGATGTGGAATTAGAATCTTTAACATTTCAAATTATCAAAGTTTTACTCATTGATGTTTGATGGAATATTGAAAATGATAAAAATGAGTTAAGAATGGGGTAAAATGATGAAATAGTTATTTACAAAAAAAAAAATATTTGATCATATTATCGCTGTCGCTATTGAGGGTGATTTTATACTTCTGGTGCATATGTGAGTAGAAGTGCAAATGTGGCGTAACAAAATGAGTATGTAATGCACATGCAGACAAACATGGGGACATGTGCACATGCCCGAGGACACAGTTATTGTAGCCAATTATGGATGTTATAGACAGACTTTTATTATAAAATTATGTCGCCAGTTTTTACAATATCATCTTGTCTAATTTATGGAAAAATAGATCTATGTGCTTTCATGTATGTTATAGATCTATGTACTTTTCTCAACATGCTCCTTCTCTTGCATTCATCCCTGTTCATCTCTTCTCATTCAAAGGAGATTAGTGATTAAACATCCTGCTTTGATCCCGCCCAAATCCTGCTCAATCCGCAACCAAACAATAAAGCTAGTTAAAGAGCTCCACTTTAACTCTCTTGATTTCTTTTTCCATGGACAGGTAGATGCGAAAGCAACAACCACAATGGTACCAGAAGCCACAACACTGCAGATACTCTGAGCAACAACATAAAGGAGATAGACAAATATTTTGCATTTTTCAGAAGGCGAACACCAAAACTGGAGCATGATGATAAATTTTCTTTTCCTGCACCGGAGTTTGAATGAGATAAGGGAGTACGAGATCAGAGTACCGTTGTTGTAAATATAATGGTTTGAGTGTGAAATATGTAAATATGGATGTTTGGAGTGTTATTTATGTAAAAACTCCTAAATTTAATAGCGAGCTTTTAATTTTAAACTTTATATTTATATAATTTAATAAAAGTAGAAGTTTCACGTGAAGCTTTATACTAAATAAATAAATAAATAAGTTATCCTTAGAATCATAAATTTATGCTTTTAGTCTTTAAAATTTCATAGTCACATGAAGAATTAAACCATTTAGTGTTCGCCCTTAAATGTGCATATTTCGGCATCACCAATTAAAATGCCATTTCTAAGACACTTTGAACTATTTAAAAAATCAATAAAATGTATTAGGATCAAGATCATAAATTTATGCTTTCAAGTGTGATGCGTGTCAGAAAATTCACGGTGGTAGAGTAACGAATTATCATCTTAGCGTTGCATGAAAATTTAGCACACAAACAGATGAAAGACAAATAAACGATGACTCTAGAGATTTTTACGTGCAAAACCCGTAAAGAGAAAAACCACGGGCTTGGCCCACTTGTGAAAAATCCACTATTTATTGATGTTTACAGAAATCTCTTATCCAACTGACGGGAAAGGGTAACTACATGTTTAGATGCTGTATCGATATGTGATCACTCAGTTGGCATGGTGGTCGACAATTATCATTGGTGGTTGTCGGCGGTTGACTGTAGTTGATGGCGGTCAACGACGGTCGACTGCTGTCAGCAGTGATCGACGAAGGTCGGTGGTGGTTGACGACGGTAGGTGGTGGTCGATGACGTTAGACAGTGATCGACGATGGTAGGCAGTGGTTGACGGAGATAGAAGGAAGTCGACGAGAATCGACAACTGTAGGCGGTGTTGCTAAGCTGCAACTTCTTCTCACACTCATTCTTTACACTTCTTCCCCTCATGTGAGGGGTGGGGTCTATTTATACTGTTCTAGGTGTATTTAATGTAGTAATATGAATCATTTTGATCAGACGGTCCAGATAGTTCCTTCGATGATATGTTGTTTAATAGACAGTTGAGTGCCTTAACGATGTCAAAATTGAGTTATCTTAGACTCTTTGGATTTGTATTATTGAGACGCTCGATTCGAGTATAAGCTTGCTAGTGACATCTGTTTGACCTTCCAAATTTGTCCAAAAATCTTTCTAGAGTGGTTTAATGACTTGATCTGAGTTTGAATTGACTCGAATTGGACTAGTTTTTATATCATTAGGTTCGTCTCATTGAGCTTGTCAGTTTCACTATAAGTTTGCTGAAATCAGAGCTCTGTATGACTTTTTATCAAGTTTTAAATATTTTTTGTTCAAAAGATTACATCGAAATTTGTGTCATGCCTCGAGATTCGTGCAAGATAATGAAAATTTATTTTTGCTATATCAGTTGCCCTTCTATTTTCGGGTGAGTCCAATTTTATTGTTTGAAAATATTAAGATTTGGAGTATATATATATCTTACTTTGTTCATATAAGAATAATTTTTATCCTTATATAAATTAAAAATTGTACTCAGCTTAGTTGGTTAGTTACTATTACATCTTAGACAGATAGGGGTTTCAAATCCTGCTTTAAAACAAAAGAAATAAAAATTTAGTCGGGCTAGAAGGGCGAAGTAGGAGAGGTAGGCCTGAGCCTGAAGCTGAAAGGTGGGCTAGAAACGGGAATTTGAACAAGCCAGAATTTGAAGAGATCAGGGACCCAAATTTGAAGATAAATTCGAATTTCGAAAAGAAATTGTAAAGGAACTCGAATTCTGAAAAGAAAGTTAATAGAATTTGACCCATTTTTTATTTTATTTTATTTTAGTTATTATTATTATTATTATTATTATTTTGAAGCGTGTAGAGGTGTAGTCCTCAACTGATCCAGGATTTCCGAGAAGAAGAAAATCGAACGACGTAGCGATGAGTTGCAGAGCTGAGTTGCGACAAAGAGTTGCGGTGAAGAGTAGCGGCGAAGTGTTGCAGTGAAGAGTTGCATTGCTGAGTTGTGGTAAAGTGTTGCGGCGAAACGTTGCGGTGCATAGTTGCGGCGAAGCGTCGCGGCGTATTGTCGTGGCGAACCATTGCTGTGAAGCATTGTAACATACCGTTGCTGTGAACTGTCGCGGTGAACCGTTGCCATGAAGCGTCGTGGCGTACCTTTGTCGTGAAGCGTCACAAAAATTGTGACAACTGAAGAACCTCGTTTTGCTGAGAACCAAATGAAATGTCATAACCAAGAGGATGCGGTGTCACGAAGAGTGACTTGAACTTTTTTTGAAATAAGTATTACTTTCCCAATGATATGGTGGTGAAATTGTCATATTCAATTGATCGAGTGTATTCCCCTCCTTTTGGGTATGTTGTCATTCATGAGGCAGCAATGAGAGCTGCTTACGATTTCCACCGACACCTGAGTTTACTGAAATTATGAAGGCGTTCGATATTTGCGTTGTTCAGCTGTCTTGTCGGGTGGTGACAATCATTATTGGGTTGACTGCTTTCTTTATGAGTCGTGAGTTGACGTTAACACAAGCAATTTTAGCACGACTGCGAGGGTTCTCTAGCGATACACATGGTCGTGTGATGTTTAAGCAAAAGCTGTTGGATTTTCGCCTAAAAAACCCAATAATGCAATGATCCGTGACATTTTTCTTTGCACATGGTGATTGGAGGCTCCGCGAGAGGCGAGTAAGGTTTCAACAATTGTCTGTTTCTCTTCAGATTACTGAGGATGAAATATTGAAGATGATGGGATTTCATGACTTGAAAGACCTGTTGTTTAAGACACAGTATATTTATGAATTTGTGAGTGAGGAATCATTGTTCAAGGTCAAAATTTATTTCCACCCCGAATGGTCCACGACCATAGTATTAAAGAAATCTAAGAAATGATATTCTTAGACAGCTTTTTATATAATCCTTAAAGCAGCTCCCAACGAGTGACTGTGAAGTACTATCTCAGAAACAAAAGAAAGTTAAATTATCGCAGGAGCCCTTGCCAAGTCCATCGACTATTCACGTTCCTGAGAATGTTCTATCTTATGAATGTAGTGGGCTGCTGGAAGCCGAGAGTTTGGTAAGTTTTATTTATCTTCTGCTACTGTATTATTTTATCTATCTGACCCATATCTATTTTCTTCTAGGTGGATAACATGGTGGAAATCCAGAAAGGGCTGGGACTGGCACTGAGAAACTGGAATTTTGAGTTTTTTAAGATTAAATATTTTCAAGTCAAGTACAAGCGTCAGTATGAATCTGTGGTTAAAAAAATTACATATCTGGAATCACAGTTAATAGAGTGCAGGACAAAACTCTCAATAATGACAACCTCCCTCTCGTTGTAGCTTCAAGATCATGAGAGAACTCGGGAGGATTTGGTGGAAGCACGAGTCAGCATTCGTGAAAGTAATAAGAGCGTGAAAGCCCTTAAGTCGACGGTGTCAGCCCAATAAGAAGAAATCTGACTTTTGAGGTATGCAAAAGATTTTGATGTTTCTGAAGTTAAGCGTAAAACGGTCGAGGATTTTAAGAACTCGCTTAAGTTTAAGACTATCATTCGAGATAGTGTTCAAGAAGCTCATGATCGGGTGCTTGAAGTTGAGATAAAAGAGCAGCAAAAGTGGTTCTCCGATGAAGGATTCATCTGAGGTTTTTTTTGAAGGGGAGTCGAGCGGGGCAACATCGAACCATGATTGTCGTGGAGGGCTCATTCCAAGCCAAGCTTCAATGGATGCTTCCTCATATTCTGATGTTGACATCAAGAGTGAATCGAAAAATGTGCTCTTTAACGACGACGATGGGGCGGAGGAGAATGTTGACGTTGATTAGTGTTATTCCCCTCTTTTTATGTCTATAGTGTATTTGCTTTTGTCATGTTGTTCAAACCTCACAAATGTTGTTATGATGTTGTATGTTGATTATCTTGTTTAATTATTTGATTTTATTAATTATTTTTCCCCCTAGTATCTTTTTTGTGATAATGTTGAAACTCTTTTTTTTGTCACAGTGGATATAATATATTATTTAAAAGTTTTAGCATGTGAGAAGGTTATCATGGGCATAAATCACCAGCGACCTTTGACTTGGCTAAGGCTAAGCATCACAATATTACTCAATGATTTTAACCTGTATGGGAGGAGCCGATGGAAATTTGTTGAAGTCTTATTAACACATCCAAGGTTGTTTGTCAGAGCATTGCTCACTTGCGAACCTGTGTGGAAGGGGTTAGGTGTAGCCCACCAAGGACTGTTAACTTTTCTTGGGTTGTTTACCAAAGTAAAAACTCGACAATGTTAACCCGTATATAAGAGGTCAGATCAAATCCTTCCGGGATCAATCATGCTCTGACTAAGATACAACCGCAGTTGTGTATTTCTCGGGTCAAGAGCATAAATTGATTCTTGAATGAGCCGTTACATTTTCTAAAGATATATATATATATATATATATATATTGTAGAGGTAAGTAAATGAATAATATTTAATAAATTGGAGATACATTGCAAGATGACACTAACAAACATAGACTACATGACTTGAGTGTTACTGATAATATTTGCGAAGATTTTCAGCATTCCAAGACTGTGGCATGATTATTCCATCCAAGTCTTTGAGCTTGAAGGTTTCGAGCTTTATCATGATAGCCACGATGTATGGGCATTCCGATAGAGGGGATAATTTATTGCGTTGGAGACCATGACCAACGGGTTCGATACTACTCAAAACCAAATCATTGATGGAGATAGACTGAGGTTTACTCATCGATTGAAGTGGCGAGCAATTCTTTGGCGGTATGAAGTAGCTCTGAGGTGAGCCACATCACGTATTTCTGGGAGAAGATTCAACTGTTGTCGGAGCTTTTCTTTGGTTGATATCAGAGTCGAAGGACTTGACTCGGGGATTTGGAACTCCGATGTCAACAGGGATGACAGCCTCGGTGTTGAAACACAGGTTATTTGGAACTTCGATGTCAACATGGATTTGGAACTCCGATGTCAACAATGGTTCGAGACAAACACGAACAATTCGTGAAGACGAGATTTTTGACCAACTCTATACTAGAGTAATGAAATTCTCGCCTATTTTTTACAGAGGATAAACATTATGATTGGAAGTTCGACTTCGAAGAAAAAGAGCATTTATTTCTTAATATGATAACTCTTAATGAATGCATTTTCTTATGAACAATGAACAAGAAATGGAAAAGATATTTCTTATGGGGCTAGTATCCAAATACTACAACAATAGATTAAGAAGGTACCGAGTTATTTATTTTTCAGAAAAAGTGTGCCTAAAGGGTAATATGTGTGATTCAAACTCACGTCATCACCGTGGGAGACTACAACCTCAATCACTGTGCCACAAATAAAGACGCAGAAGATACCCAAAGTTACTAATTAAAATTCATTAAACATGTATCACAATTCTCTTAATTAAATACTCATTGAACTTGTTATAAATGCATTGAATTTTTCTCTTTTTCAATGATACTTAAAGTAAGGCAACTGTAAGTTGATATTGCCCACATTTATGAAAATGCACATAAAGAGAAATTATAACCAGATCATTATTGTTCTCGGGCAAGATATGTTAGTCCCGCCAAATAAATAAAATGGAATATCAATTTCTACCACAAAATATTAAGACAAATAATAATAAAAAAAAAACTGCAATTTATTCATAATTTGTCATCAAGTGATGTGCAGAAGCTGCTTTCAAAATTATAATGTAAACTAGTGAGAATAATTTTTTGTAGTTTATTATTATTTTTTCAAGCAAATAATGTCTGAGGTAGAATAACTTCTACCTACAATGATGTTAAAGAGCACTTGATCTGTGTATTAAATTTTAATAAGGTGATTGTATACACAAATACAAGTATAAGAGAATTTTTGCTGAATCCCACTTAAAGAATTGATCCCAGTTGCTGAATGGGCTGAATCAAGCGCAGTTGCTGAAGTGGTTGAATCGAACTCACTTGCCGAAGTGATTGAATGAGCTCACCCAGCGAAATAGCTTATTTGATCTTCTTTATCCTCCCTAAGAAGATAACCTAACCAAAATATTCAAGGGCAGAAATTTGAGTAAGTCATCATGACTAATAACGACATTCATCAATCATTCATTAAAGATACCACTCTACACTAGGAATTCAGTCCTTTCGACCATATTTTGGGGAAGCCCATTGTACCTTCAGTACCTGACATTGGTCGACAATATCTGAAATGTATGTTATCTACTTTACATCAAGACATTGGAAGGAGGGAATGATACAATATTGGACATACTATATATATTATTTTATAGTTTTTCTCTCTCGTGTCTAAAAAAGAGAGGCCGGAGGAGACATAAAAGAATCATCTTCCACTCCCGCAAAGATCCTTCATGAAAAGGCCCGAGATTGTTGGCCCTCTCCCTCTCCCTCTCCAGAATATTGTCAGGAAACCTACGAGGAATTACCTTGCTTTGTTTACTGAAGATCATCACTCAAATGAATATCAACCATATCTCTCTCTCCCTTGCACTTCTTTCATAAAAGTAAGGTTATTTATTGGGTTACATATTCTCACGAGTAATGCAAAATCATACGTCCTAAAAATATTCAAAACTAACGAGCAAACAAAATTGAAAATTTTTACACAATTTTTTAGTGGCACTATTATTAAGATCAATGTAAGTGCGAAGTAATTGATAATTTACGGTGATTTAAATCTTATAGATGATCAACATGATATGTTGGAATCACATAAAATTACACTAATAAAATAATATTTTATATTAATTTCATAACGAATATTTATTAATACACAAAATCGTAAATAAAGTATTAATAATATTAATAAAAATTTCATAACAAATAATTTTTAAAAAATATGAAGTAAAAGGTTAATAAGAAATAAACAAAAACACATTTAATTGTCTCCGGTTATAAAGTTGCAAAATATTTTCCTAATTTTTTTTGGGGTTTGCATAACTACCATTTAATTCTTATCTATTAACATATCAACCAACTAACTTTCAATTTATTATCTAAAAATCACCTTTTATCTTATACCGAAAACATAAAGATGATATAATTGATGATAAAAACTAAAATTTTAGTGGTTGATATATTAATACATCTGAATTAGGTGGTAAGTATGTAAATAAGGGTGTAAACGAGTCGAACACGAGTGAGCCCAAGTTCAACTTGTGTTTGACTGGTTAAAAAAATATCACTATTCGTGTTCGACTCGTTCATATTTCAAACAAAAAAATGTGTCCGCGTTCGACTTATTTGCTTAGCGAACCGAACAAGAGCTACTCACGAACAAAGTCGTTTTGAAAACTCTAATCACACAGCTGCAGGATACTAAAGGTTAGGATAAGATTTAAATCTTATTGTTTATATTGATCTTTTAAATATTTTTATTCTATTTTTCTAATTAATAATTTTAATTGATTATAAAACGTTGTGGCCTCCTATCCTATAATTTTTTTTTAAAATATTACTCATTAATATATATATATATATATATATATATATATATATATATATATATATATATAATTGATATTTGGCAATCCTAAAAATTGATTTTCCATGCTGCTTTTTTATCCCATTGATTGAACGCACGTCGTATGCGCTAAAATTTAAAGTCCTCGCTACTATATATATATATATATATATAATTGATGAGTAGTATTTTGAGTCGAGCATAAATGAACAAATCTATTTTCTTATATAACTCCTTAATACATCCAGCACAAAAAATAATATTTGTGTTTGACTCCTCAATTTAGAGAATCGAACATACGAAAGCCATTTGGACAGCGCTATATGTAAACCCTAAACCCTTCGCTGTCGTTTATATTTGTTTCCTTGAGAAAAAACGGTGCCGTTTAAAAATTTCGTCAAACAAAAATCAACTGAAGCGGGTCTTTTTTATAACAGGTTATTTCGGTTGCTACACCCCAACCTGTTACCTAAAGCAGACGCAAAGGAGTCTGCAGGGCTCAGTTAGACCGCAGAAGCGCTGCTGCGGAGGAGAAGCCCCTTCTATGCCGATCAGGCGAGCGCGGCGGAATGGAGTGCCTCGGGGTTTCATTCCAATTCGCTCCGGTGAACGCACAAACTCATTCTCGTGTTGGTACGTCTCTTCGCTCACCTCAACAAGAACTAGATTTTGATGCTTCTGTTTATGATTTCATTAATTTCTGGATATTGGTGGCTGGAAATGGTTAATGTTTGCGGAGGCTTGATGATTATCAACGCGTAAATGTTTTGAAAGACGATATCAATTATATGGAGTTTTACTGTTTTTTGATGATTCTCGTAAGAGGCGAGTAGTAGCAAAGAAGGAGAAATTCAAATTTGTGAAATGGCAAAGTCAGAGATTGGGAAATCTGAAAGCTAGCATGGAACTGGATGTATTAGAAACGAAGATTATAAAATCTTAGTTAAATATATGAACATTAAGAAAAACAAAGAAAATTTAGGCTACCATCCATTACCTTATGACATAATCGCAATAATTGCCTGGCACTTCAGCCACGATTTCAGGGCGTCAATTTTTCACTTATGCTTCATTTGAAGGAGCTTCGCCGTCTTTAAAGGTCGCGTGGTGGAACAGGCATCGTCAACTGAGTTTTGAAACGACAACACGCGCATCAGCATTCAGAGCAACCAAACGGAGCTTGAATGACTTCTGAAACGAAGCTTTATGTTATAGGCACACCGACCATGATGAACTCTCTGTCCGTGAAACAACCATCATAACTTTTTTTTATTTTTTCATAATCGTAGAATTTTAGCCATTGTACCGGGAGAAGGAAACCTGTTACTGAGAGGGAGAGACAGAAGACTTGTATGGTAGAAAATATTGAAACCAGTGTAGTTGCTCGTGTCCCAAAAATGGATCTGGCTATCAACTGAACTACTTATATTTTACTGTTCATCTTTTATCATTGGAGCATATCTTGTGTATCATTTAGCAGACCCTTCCTGGGAAATATTAGAATGATATGGTTGATAGATTTTTCTTAATGCATCTTCTTAATGAATTTTAATGATTAAGATTGATACTTTCCTAAAAAAATTATGTTATTCCACACAAATCTCAACTTACATTTGGATTAGAAGCTTCAAAAATTAAATTTGAAAATGCCCACATTCTAATTTATGATCAAATGAAGTGTTTTAGTGAGACAATCAAAATAAGATAAAATATGATTCGATTTAAGTTAAAGTGAGCCCAAATAATGCAATTGAAGCAAAAGAGAAGATTTTAATCATATGTTGGTGGATCAAATGATCTTCAAATATGACAAGCTTATAATCAAATCAAGCTTCTTGACGAGACAAATCCAAAGAGCCTAACATATCTTGCTTCCAAATTCATTAACAGATTTAATACTCATAAATAATTGAAGTGATCTAAATTTATGCAATATTTACGGAGATGACACTCCCAAATACTATATATAGATCTCATTGTCTTTCTTAAAGGGGGCTTGAGATTGGGATGACAAGATTGAAGGGAGTTTCGACTCTTGAGGATTCTCAAGCTCTACCAATGCTGATCCACCATCACTAGGTTAACACTAAGCCATCCCGACTGTGCCAGACCACCAACGCCAGACGCCAATTGCCATGCTAGACTACCATCGTCAATCACTACCAACATCGTAGGTCTACCATCATCAGGCTTCACTTGTCACTCTTGGTCCACTGTCACCACCATTGGTCTGCCGGATTTAAACTCATTGGATTGCCACCACCATTGAACTGCTGACACCCAACTGATGCCTAACATTATTTCAACTGTCATCCAACCACTGTTGCCGTCATCAGATAGCCATATCAAACCACCACTGTTGTACTGGATCACCATTGTCGAATTGCCACTACCCTAGGACCATCGTCATTTGACCAATGCTGCCATTGTCATCTGGTCACTGACATTGCAGCCGTCAGGCCACCATCACTGAAGTATCAACATCATCGTCAGATCATCATATCCAAATCGCTATGTGCATGCTTGACTATAATGAAATCATTCATTTATGTTACTAGCAGGGGAACACTAAAGTACCGTGCATGTTAATTAAAAAAGATATTTATATTTCAGTTTATTGAATGATACAATTTTAGACGCGCTCCTGTGACGTATGTATACAAATTAAAAATATAATGATATGTACATGATATAATAAGCATAACGAGTGTTTAGAATTTCATTGAATGATCATATTAGATGATACAAACTCCCAAATGTTCTTATACTTTTATACAATTTAATTGACATGCATATTATCGATTTTTTCGTTGAATTATTATAGTTTAGGAGTATGAGTATTCACTGACTTTGTTTATTTTATTATTATTTTTAAACTATTATTTTTGTTTGAATTTTTTGATTAAAAATGAACAATATCAGAGAAAATATCTATAGAAGACCAGGATAATCTGTAATGAGGTAAATATAATTGTACTGTTTTAATTTAATTTCTCTAGTGTTTATTTCATTTGTTAAATGTTAGTTATAGAAAATGTATATAAAAAATTAAATTTTCATTGTTCGACTGTCTGTTCTTGCCTTGGTTTATTCCAAGCCCCGGGTTAGGCGGTGACAGTCTCAATTCTCCACCTTCGCCATCGCTCCTGTTCCCTCCCTCGCCTCATTTTTTCAAACGGTGTCCAATCCTCCGCACTTGCTGTAGTCGCCCAAGATGACAACCTTTTTGTCTTTTCCCTATAGTCTTGCCACTCAACCACCTATTTCATTCATTCCAACTATCCACTTAGCTACGACAGCCTCGGGACAACACTCCTCTTGTTGTCCTGCAGTTCACAACCCTCCCCCATCGCAGCCTCTTGCTGTTCTACCACGCCCCTCGGCGGCCACTGCTGCTCCAGGCCCTCTGCGTCATCGCGAACGCAATTTTATTCCCTCATTTCGCTGTCCAGGCAACCCACAACCCATTTTAGCCTCCTAACACAACTTCCTGACCTCCTAACAGACCTCCACAACCCTAGGATCGAGCCCTGGTGTGAGCTTATTTGTTGTTTTGTCTTAATTTTTCTTATTAGTGTGTTTGGGTTTGGTTATCTTGTTGCTTTAACTAACAACATTTGCTTTTCATATTGTGATTTGAGTTAACTCCGGTATTCTCATGTGCTTTTCCTCATCAGTTGAAGTCTAGTACTCCTTTATGTCTTCATCTTCTTTAGCATCTATAATTTTGTTGCCCATTTCTTCTATTGCTTTCTAATATCAAATTACTTCTTGACTGAGATAGATTTTAGAATGCGGATTGGTTTTACATGCTTTCCACTCTGAACTAGCGTCTCCTCAGGCGGGGTTGATTTGGATGTTCTATTGGGTATATTCTTGCTGTTGGATCTTAAGTTTGAATTTTGCTTGTAAGAAGTAGCGGTCACTGGTGATATTGCCTTTGTAATGAATTGGTGGATATTGATGTTACATCTTTCGTTTCATCTTAGGCCATGTAGTAACTTTACTCTTCTCTTCCCGCTGTTGAAGAATCTGCAAGTTTTCCCACCACTGCTATGCTTTATTTTCGAACTTGCTCGCGGTTAGTTTCACTATTCTCTCTAGTGGGACTTTCTGAGACTCAATGACACATTCCATTGTTCAGAGCTACTCGATAAATTCATCCAGATCCACATGGTCATTAAAATATGATAAATTCACTTTTACTTCAAAATCCTAAAATTTCTGATATTTGATGTCAAGTCTTTGGGACAGTGGTTCTTCATCTCTTAAATTTCCTGGTGGAAGGGATTCACTGTATTCCTTAAATCCGACAAGTCACTGTTGTGGCTACGAGTGACCCTTCCAGATTGCCTCTTCTCGAAGGTGGTAAACCTCTGTTGCTTTTGAAGGATTTACCGCCGCACATCTTTCATAGAAGGTTCCCGGATATCCCTTTGTAGATTTCTCATGAACGAAATTGTGACATTTCCTCCAGAACAGGTCTTTAACCAGTGTCTTTAGTGACGTAATTGGGGTTTGGGTGGGTGGAAGACGGTGTATATGGATGCTATAGATTGAGAAAGAAATTTTTTGAGCGACCGATTTGAAATTTCAACAAAGGATTTTTTGTGTGGAAGTGGGGTTAAGTATTGGTTGATGATAGAAAGTTTAGGATAAGACTAAGGTTAAGCTAGTCAAATGATAACGAAGGTAACCAAACCGCAATAGGAAAAATCAAATATTATTGCTGATTTAAACTAGGGAATTACAATCACACAAACGTGATAGGAGATGACAACAACTACAACACAAAATCCTGACTAGTGCTACTCCATGATAGTGGTGGTGGAGGCCATAGGGGGCTTGGAAGGTGACGATAGGACAAGAAAGAGGTTGGAATGCATAAAAACAATGGCTCAACAACAGAAGGCTGCTGTTCTGGGCGGCAGCAACCCAACAAAGCGGTTGGGACAACGATGATAACCAACGAGAATGGGGGAAATGAGTGACCGGGTGCTGGGATGGTAGGGTGGTTGTAGGATCACAACAAAGGAATGTTTTCTATGGGTGGCTGCAACGCGGATGGTGACGAGGAACACCGGGGAGCATCGTGGGGAAGGTTGCGGTTGTTGGAAGGGGGGGAACTGTAGAAAAAACAACAAAGGATGGCTGTTTTCTAGTCGCTCTAGCAAAGACAACAATGACGACAACAAATGAAAGGTGTGGAGGAGTTGGGGATGGATAAATACTACTTTAGGAGCGAGATACATTCAGAGTGCCACTTGAACCTTGGAAGATAATCACCATCTCAGAACGAGATATACCAGAGCATAGCTTACCCTTGGATACTATCCTTGTAAGGAAAAAGAGGGGGCATCGATGACTGCCCTGACATAAATACAATCAAAACTGAAAACCTAAAACACACAAATCAATTATATATGCCCTAGGTAGCTAAGGAATGACCCCACTCTAATTGGACGACGTTTCACAGGCTTGGAGGGCTGACCAACCCATCAAAATGCTGGATCGGTGTCGTTCAGGTGCGAGACGTGACTTCCGCGTCCGCTATTTGGCGCTCCCACATCCGCTAAGTTGATGCCTGCATTAAAGTTTCCAAATATTTTCACAATAACAAAAGTCTCTTAAAATTCATAAGTCAAATCTGAAAAGCCAAACAACCCTAACACAACATATATAAAACACCCCTATTGAAAATATCTAATTGGAAAATAGAAAAAAGGAAATAACCAGGAAGGAAACAAACAAAAGGCAAAACATGCAGAAAATAAACTAAGCAAATAAAAAAGGAACTTCGGCTAGATTCCCATGATCGTGAAAGCCACGTATTGCTGAACGGTAATATCACTGCAAGGGATTTCGCAGGATTGCGGAATTTCTATGCAAATGGGAGAATCCTGTGGGACAGGAGGCTGATGGGACACTCTCATGCCAGGACATTTTCTGGCCTGCTACATGCTATCCTCGCACAAACTGTGTTAGTAGAAACTATCGATGATGTTAATTACGAGATCTTGTTTTTTAAAAGTTTTATAGCATATTTTTTATTGCTATTTTTTTAATTAAGAAGTGGGTACTTAGTGTATTGAATGGTTCCCGTTAATTTCCTCCTCTCCTTGTAATGCAATACAGCTCTAGGTGAGGCATACCATTATATCTTTTTTTCATTTTTTGAGCTATCTTAATCTACTTCAACAAATGTTTTTTTGACCATCCGTGTTCCAACAGGTAAGGTTTTCTCTAAAATTTATTGTTCTCCTCATGCGTTAGTTTTAATCCACCAATATGGCTTCTGTTGTAATTGCTAATCTTCAGAACTACACACCTTATGGAATGAATTCATGCCATACCTTACTATTTACTGTATTAAATTCAAATATTACCAATATGACTTGCTGTATTGATTCCAATGCATGCACAGGTATTGTGACTGGAAAATTTTTTCTTTCAACGAAGATTTATACTTTTTTGGACAGAGATATGCCAGGTACGTCACTCATGACTTTAATGATTTACTTTGATTTCCGTTTCTTAACCATCTTGGAGTATGTGGTATTTTGAGTCTAATTTTATTTATATCATATTATACTTGTTCTCTGTACGCTTTCTTTTCCATTCCCCTTTTTGTGGTCTAATCTGCCTTTTTTATTTTAATTATATGCTTTCCCCTTACTGCTTGGATTGCAAACTCGACTGAATAAAGTGTCTGCCTTTGGGTGCTATCTAATGCCCGAACAAAAAATAAATTTCCATCAACTCTTTATACATATATTTATTTAGTAATTAGGATTATTTTATTGTTGGGGCATTTACAAACATAGCAACCAATTCTTATGTATGCACATATCTCACATCTGAACTTTCATATTTACGCACAACACTCAAATATTTAATGCCGCATAAAAAATAGCACTCTTATCACTTTTTAAAAGTGAATACATCCTTCCATGCAAAGATTTAAAGAACCAAAGTGCTATGTATGTAAATATGAAAGCTTAGGTGTGAGATATGTAAATACATAAGAATTGTGTGCTATGCATGTAAATTTTCCTTTATAGTTTGATTTAGGCAGCATTTCTTGGTCATGAAAGACGCGACTTGCAACTAATTTGAGTGGGGCAAAAATGTAAATGTTAATGCAGATTTATAAAAAATAGAAAAAATAGAGGTACAATTTACAGAAGATGCACGAGGATTTGGATAGATTGCATTGATGTCTAAGGAATAGGATGGAGAAGGGGCATCCAGAAGGTGAGATAAGTAGTTGTGCAAAAGGATTTATGAAGGTAGATTTAATAGCTTATGTAGCACTCATTAGGAATGTTTGGAGAAAAATATTAATAAAATTGATTCAAATAGTTGAGGCAATGATGATTCTTACTATAATTTAGCTACTGTCTATGCTTGTTATGTCAAATTTGCATATCATAATGAAATACTCATGGCTGATTTACTATCATTGAACATCTCAATTGTGCTTTTGGTTCTTCATGTGAAGATCCACCAATAGTTTCTTTAGCCGCAATTCTTCACAAATTTCTAGGGCCAGGGCACGATACCCAAATTTCGCACTTTTTCTTGCACCACAACTTGTTTTTTTACTTCTTGAAGTAATAATATTATCTCATACAAATGAGCAGTTACCCGTGGTAAATCTTTCATCAGTCAGTTCTTCTGTCTAGCTAGCATCAACGTAAATTTCAATGTCACGGTTCTCAGTCTTTTTGAAGGTTAAACACGTCCGGGAGTCATTTATAGTTACCTTAGGATTTGAAAGAATGCTTCTAAATGATCTTCATTTGGATCATTGATATGTTGGCTCACTATACCTATAGAAAAAGTAATGTCAGGTCCTGTATGTGAGAGATAAATAAGTTTCCCCACAAATCTTTGATACCTTCCTTTTTCAACTGGGTGTTATCCTCTTTTTTTGATACGTGCCTATTAGGATACATAGGAGTATGCATTGGTTTGCATCCCAACATTTCTGTCTTCTTCAACAGTGCAATGATATATTTTCTTTGGGATATGACAATGCCTTTTTTGGATCTAGCTACTTCCATTCACATAAAGTATCTTAAAGTTCCAAGATTTTTAATCTCAAACTCGGAAGTTATTGTTCTTTTTATTCTTTCAAGTTCCTCGCATTATTATTTGTAAAAATATTGTCATCAACATATATAATAAGGATGACTATCATACATTTTTGATTTGATTTCACAATCAAAGTGCGATTGACCCACTTTTAATATGTATGCAATTTATGTTTATAGCAACGGAACCAAAAACTTGATCCCGCTTTAAATATAGATATATGATTTAATGTATAATGTGGATTCTACGCAAGTATACGTATCGTATCAAGTAATACATGCGCTCCAATGAGTCCCGATTATCGATCCCACGGGGAAGTTTTTAACGTATTTGTTATCGCTAAAAATTAAATGAATTACTTACTAATAAAGTGAACATAAATTCAAAGTAATTATAATAAACTAAAGTAAACTAACGCTCGAAATAAGTTGATTAATTCGGAAAAAGTATCCTTCTCCTTGTTTTTAGAAAATTAAGTGAATGACGAATTTAAATAGAATTTTTAAATTGTATTGTACAAATAAGAGTATTCCTATTCTTTACCTTTCATCTAGCGTGCGTATAACATCGACTAATACTATGTTTGATTATCGAATCTGCGATGTAGATGAGGATATCGTCGCCACTTCAGCAGACTCCACGTTCCCTCACTTAAGAGCTAACATCTACACTTCAACTTCAAACAATAGGACCGAATTGAGTATTTTAATCATCACACTAAAATATCCAATTCTACGCCCGATAATTAATATTTCTCTATTTATTTGCAGCCCGCCTTCCAAGCGCTTGAATTCCCGAATATTGGATGTAATTTTTACTTATAGTTGATAATTCAACATATTTTAACTACTTCAATTGACATGATTGAAAGTAAATTAAGTTTTAAGTAAAAATTATCACGATTTATTTATATTATATTAGGTCGCTTTATTTAATTTCATCAATCCGCATAATTTTCATATAACAAGGAGAAAGACTATAAAACTACTCGTAACGCATGAGAATAAAACAAAGCATGTAATTTCATTTAAAGTTAATAACAATAAACAAAGATACTTATCTTAATTTTCTCCAAGTTACTCCTCAAGCTCTTCGACATTTCCTTCAATACAACAAACTAAATAAAGACTCAATTAAACTCAATAAACTCACTAAACTCACTCAAACTAAATTAAACTCACACAAATGACACTTAAGACACTAGAAATGGACACACGAAGACTCAAGAGACACACTACAAACACTAGAATTTGGTCTCTATTTATGAGTAAAGTAAGGGTCCAGAGGTCTTAAACACCTCTTAAAAAAGTGTCCAGTGTTCGATGTATGCATTTTAACTCAGCTCGTCGTCAGTGAGAAAACGACCTCACCGTCAGTGAGGGCTTCAGAAGGTCTTCGAACAGCGTGATCTCATTGTCGGCGATTCTCGGCTCATTGTCAGCGGAGTAGTTTAATTCCTTCGAAATTTCTCCTCGCGATCTCGCACGTGATCGGCTTCGATCTCGCACATCAAGTAATAGTTATATTTGCGTAATTTCCTCCTTTTGATCCAAATTTGCTCCATTTCATGCTTTTGTCTATCACTTATAAATTTTCATTCCTGCAATAAAATGAAGAAAATACCTTTCTTTAAAGTGCAATTTCATCAAAAATAGATATGAATTTCTTGATGTATTTTTCTGTGATCAGCGATCAACCTAAAATTGAAAATACATGTGACAAATATAGTCTTGGTGAACCTTTCAAACCATATTTTGGGAGATTGTTTCAACCCAAACAATGATTTCTTTTGTTTTTATACCAACTGGTTATTTCTGTTGTTCTTTAATAATGAAGGTATCTCCATATGTACTTCTTCCTCAAGATTCCCATTAAGAAATGCATTTTTAATATTTAGATGATATAAAGGCTAGTCTTGATTTACAACCAAATAGTTATATTCTTATTGTTTTGAGTTTCGCCACTGAAGCAAATGTCATATGGTAGTCGATTCTATAAGACTGAGTGAACTTTTTTTCCTAATGTATAACAGTGAATACCATTTGCACCCTACAGTTTTTTTTCAATGTGGCAGACTTGTTATGATCCAGGTACAAGGGCAAGAATTTCTTCTTCCACAGCCTGTTTCCAAGTAGGAATAGACAAGACCTCTTTGATTAAATTTGAGACCTACATAATATCTAAGTTTTGGACTAGAGATTTGTAAGAGGATGATAATTTTCATGTCACAAATTTTTCTATTGGGTATTTTGTGCATTCTTGTGCTCCTTCTTCCTCATGGTGTTCACAATGTGTTGATCCAACCTCTGTATAAAAACATGGGATTTGTAGATTTGATCCGGTTATTTGGAACCTTTATTTTGCATATTGTCCCTTATATGCTCAATGGAGTTTTTTCTTTCCGGTATACACAGAGTTCTAGGTTCATAGTGGGAGTTGTGAAAGGATTTCGCGGAGTAATAGGTTCATTTTCAGGTTGTTTTGTGATAATGAGGTCAAGAGTGAGTTTATCTGGGATATAAGGGAAGCGAGTTTGATGTTCTTGAATGATATCTCAAATCTGATATTCTCACCAACGCTCCCTCTGAATGTTTAGATTTGAGGTATCAAAGTGGATTTTCAAAGAATGTGACATCCATTGAGTTGTAAAATTTGTGTGTTTATGGAGTAGCATTTATACCCGTTTTTGTTTGAGAGCAACACACAAAGATATATTTGATTGACCTACGATGATGCTTGGTCAAATTAGGTGATGTAGATGTGTGTATGAACAAAAGCGATGTAGCCACAATTTTCTTTTGGCAGGTTAGAGGTCAAGGACTGAATATATGGGTAGGATTTTATGAAGATTTTGAGAGTTGTTAAATTTTAGCACTTTGCTAGGCATCTTATTTATAAGATATGTGGAGGTAAGAATTGCACCACCCCATAAGTGTTTGGGTACTTTGCTAGTAAATAGAATTGACCGGGAGACTTCGAGGAGATGCCCGCTCTTTCTCTCAGCCACATCATTTTGTTCAGGTGTCTCAACACTAGGGCTTATATGAATGATGTCTTTTTGGACATACAAGAGCCAAGGGTGGAGCTGTAGTAGTCTTTTGCATTATCGGTTTTGAGAATTTGAAATTGCTCTGAAATTGATTAGGGATCATGATGTAGAATATTTCAAATATGATAGTAGTTTCAAAATTTTCCTTTTATGAGAAAGTTCCAAGTGGTTATTGTGTGATCATCAATGAAGGTGACAAACTACCTAGTCCCATTTTTATTTTTCATTTTTGAGGGCCCTCGATTTCACTATGAACTATGGAGAAGGGATGTATTGGTTTGTACTTTCGGACTTGGTACACTTGTCAAGTATGTTTAGTAAATTGACAAGTTTCACATTGATAAAAATTAAGTTTTTTTTATTGATAAATAAATAAGGATACAAATTTTCAATATAATAAAAGTTAGGATGCCAAAAGCAAAAATGCCATTAGATAACTTGACTCTCATGAGAAATAGACTCAGATATAAGATTTGAATCAAATAATTATGAATGATGGCATGTTTTTTTTTGACGTGGGAGTCCTGGTGAGCAGAAGAGTCCAAGATACTTATCAACATTGCCAATTACTTCCCAAACTCCATAATATGAAATTCACACAAATTAGGATAAAATTTATTAACACAATTCATGCCATGAGTAACTTTACTGATACATATTAAATTGCAATGAAACTTAGGAACATAAAACATAGATTAAAGAGTAGATCCTTTGTGAGTTTCACACTTCCTCTTCCTTTCACAAGTGAGAGATAACTATCCGCGGTTCTAATTGCAACATGGTGTTTGCAAAAAATAGAAGGATTGGAAAGTATTGTTACCACTTATCATGTGGTTTGATGCTCCATAGTTCACTATCCAAGGATAATTGTTCCTATCGAGACATTAAGATCATGAAAGACCGCCTTAATGTGCTAGATGGCTAATAGAAGGTTCAAAATATTCTCTCAAAATCCTTTGGAGAGCTTCAAGTTTTTTCTTATTGAATGGACTATGTTCGTGAGCTTTGTCTTCCTTTGGTGCTTTATTTGCATGATTTTTCCCATCATTTTTGATTATGTTGGGCTTCCAATCCGCAAGCTTCCCATATTTTTCAAAATTTCTCCTTAAGATGACCAAGTTTCTTGCAATATTCAAAGCATGGTCTTTTCCTCTTTGATTTGTTGTCTTGAGGTGATTTGTAAGTATATAAAGTTGAGTTGTCAATATTTGATATAGTAGAATTACTTGTCATCATGAGTTTCTTTCTGTTCTTTTCCCTTCGTACTTCAACAAAAGCTTCACGAATTGAGGGTAGAGGTTTGGTTCTTATATTCTTCCCTTGATTTCATCTGATTCTTTATTGAGTCCTAGAAGAAATTTGCTGATTCTCTTCTATTTAACAATTGTTTTGTAAAAAGCAGAGTCTTGCGAACCCTTCCATGTATATTTTTCATATATATCTAGTTGGAATCAATAGTTGGAGAGTGTTGAAATATTGAGTAACATTCAACTCACCGTGCCACAGGTCATGCAATCTACGTTCAATGTCAAACAACTTAGAGGTGTTGTCACACTTGAATAGGTTTCACCTACGACATCCCATATTTCTTTTGTCGTTTTTTACAGTAGGAAGTTTTCTCCAATTTCTGTGGTCATAGAGTTGAAATGCCATGACACGACGATGTGATTTTCAATCTTTCTTTTCCGATATTTAGGGTAAGTAATCTTTGGTGCAGGATTTTTCTCGATGAGATGATCATCTTTTCTTTTATCACATATATACATGAACACAGATTGAGATCATTAGAGAAAATTATTGCCATGTAGTTTGTGATTGGTGATGCAGGAAGAGATTTCATATGCCGCAAAACCAACCATCCCAGGCTCAGGTTCAGAAATAACTTCTGAAAAGAAAATTAGTTTTTAGGCTATATTTGATCATCATGATGATTTATTCTAGAAAGAGTAATCGTCTGTCATTAACACAAGATTTCCCCTGAAAGAGAAATTTTTCGGCGCCTACACAGGAATTACACTAGAGAGAGAAAAATGGATGTCAGGGTCTGTAGTAAATCGGCCTCCGAGATTTTTCTGTGATTTCCACTATTTCTACGATTTACATGAGAAAAGAATATTTTAATGAACTGCAAGCCAAAAGATTGTACATTTGGTTTGTAGAAGTTAGCATGTCAAAAAAGTGTGCGTCTGGGTCACAATAGTTTGCAGGTAAAAAAATCACGGGTCTGGATCACTAGAATGCGCAGGTCGCAAGAATCCAAAATGACAAAAAATTGTGCATCTGGGTCATTGGAATGCGCGAATCCGAGTTGTAAGGCTTGAGCTGGGTCTTTGGAATGCACAGATCTGGGTTGCTAGAATGCATAAATATGAGTCGTAGAACCTGAGCTCAATTGCTGGAAATTGGAATACGCAGGTCTAGGTCTTTGCTGCCTGGAGGAGATCAAGTTGCGAGAGCGGAGGAATTTCGACAATTATAGGGAAGATTCCGGCTGCTAGACAGCTGTTGGAGAGGTTATAGCGGTTGAAAGAAGAGCTAGGGTTTGTTTCCTTGCTCTAATACCATGTATATTTTTGGTAGGAATAAATTCTCTAATTTTTTCATTAAGCAAGTAACAAATATATGTACAACTTAGACTAACACTCATACAATTAGAGGGAAAGTCAAATCATCATGATAAAAGTACAAAAACAACAACAACGCCTTAATCCCACCAAGTGGGGTCGGCTACATGAATCCTTTTTCTCCATTGCGTCCTATTTAGTGTCAAATTTTCATTTAATTCTAATAAATTAAGATCATTTTTAATGCAATAAGCCCAAGTTCTCCTAGATCTATCTCTAGCTTTCTTAACATAAGTTGAATCTAAAACATCTACCCTCCTAATGGATCATCAGGTGGTCGACGTTTAATGTGACCAAACCGTGCGACTCTCTCTAATTTTGTCCGTCACCGGTGCAATACCAACTCTATTAGAATATATTCATTTCGCATTTTGTCTCTAAGTGTAAAGCCACTCATTCACCTAATCATTCTCATCTCGGCAACACTTAACTTAGCATTATGCTTCTCTTTTAAAGGCCAACATTCAACACCATAGTAGCATCATGGAGTCTCACCACCATCTTATAAAATTTTCCTTCGACCTAAGTGGTACTTTTCTATCACACAATAGGCCAGACGCATTCCTCCACTTCAACCAATGAACCTGAATTCTACTATTAACATCCCCATCTATATCACCATTGGTTTTAACAATGGACCCGAGATATTTAAATCGTTCACACCTTTTAATAATTAGATTACCCAAAGTTACACTTCTGTCAC
This sequence comes from Papilionanthe hookeriana x Papilionanthe teres, assembly GCA_022702705.1. Lineage (NCBI taxonomy): Eukaryota > Viridiplantae > Streptophyta > Magnoliopsida > Asparagales > Orchidaceae > Papilionanthe > Papilionanthe hookeriana x Papilionanthe teres. The sequence continues at coordinate 152,419,370 of CM040422.1, read as the reverse complement.
TAGAGCTACTTTTACTAAAATTATATTCCATGTATTCAGTTTTAGTTCTACTCAAATAAAGACCTTTAGACTCCAATGTAGAACTCCATAATTCAAGTTTTTCCTAGGCTTTTTCTCTCGCCTTATCCACGAGGAGGATATTATCAACAAAAAACATACACCAAGGTACATTCTCTTGTAACTGTCCAGTAAGACCATCCATAAATAAAGCAAAAAGATATGGGCTTAAAGCCGATCCCTGTTGTAAACCAACAGAAATAGTAAAATATTTGGTCAATACTCTTTCAGTTCGAACACATGTAACAGCTCTAGTATACATATCTCTAATGACTTGAATATAAGTCATATCAACACCTTTATTCTCAAGGACTCTCCAAAAACATCTCTAGGGACCTTATCCTAAGATTTTTCTAAATCAATAAAAATCAAATGTAGATCCTCCTTATTATCTCTATACTTCTCCATCAAACCTCTCAATAAATGTATAGCTTCCATAGTAGACCTGCCGGGCAAAAATACAAATTGATTATGAGAAACTTTGATAATACGTCTTAAACTATGTACAATTACCCTCCCATTATTTTAAAGTATGGCACATAAATTTAATTTCTCTATAATTTGCACTCTTGTGCATCCCCTTTATTCTTAAAAATAAGGACCAAAATACTCTTCCTCCACTCCTCAGACATCTTTTTAGTTTTTAAAATAATATTAAAAAGTTTTGTAAGTCAAGAAACCCTCAAATCACCTAAACATTTCTACACATCAATTGGGATAGTATCAGGTCCTATAGACTTTCCACCCCTGGTTTTCTTTAAAGCCTCGTCAACTTCTTTTCTACTAATGCGACGATAAAAATGAAATAATCATTATTATTAACGATATTAAGATCACTAACTTCTATCGTATTTTTCAGAATCTTCATTAAAAAGTTTATCAAAATAACTCACCCACCTATGTTGAATATCTTTTTCTAAGAAAATCACTTTTTGATTGTCATCTTTAATACACTTTACTTAGTTACATCTTTATTTTTTTCCTCTTTATTTGACTAATTTATACATATATTTTTCACACTCCTTAGTATCTTAACATGTTATAAAGATCACTAAAAGCAAAATTTTTAGCATCACAGATTATTCTTTGCATTATTTCATGACCGTTTTATATTTTTCACAGTTCTCTACGCTTTTACATTTAAACCATTTTTTATAACATAACTTCTTATATTTTATCTTTTATTGCATATTATTATTCCACCACAAACTATTTTTATTTATAAAACCTTTTTCTTTTGATTCTTCGAGTACATCTTTTGCCACTTGTTTAATAGTATTTGTTACTTTTTCTCACATAGCATTTGCTTCTTCATGAACATCTCAAATGTGTACATCTTGAATTTTACTCATAAAAATAATTTTATTTCATGTTTTTTACGTACTCCTAATCTAATTCTACGATGTCGAATTCTAAGATTCTTTATTTTACAACTTTTCATCTTAAAATCGTAACTAATAATCAATGTCGGTACTTAATTCCTCACCCTGAATGACCTTACAATCTTTACAATCTCGACGATCTCTTCTTCTCATAAGAAAATAATCAATTTCTGTTTTATTAGATCCATTATTATAAGTAATGAAATGCTCATCTCTTTTCTTGAATAATGTATTAGTAATAATCAGATCATACGCTAAATCAAAATCTAAAATGACTTTACGTTCTTCATTAATCACTCCATAACCATAGCCACCATGAATATTTCTGAAATATTCTACCACTCTATCGACATATCCATTTAAATCTCCTCCAATAAATTTTTTTTCTTCAACAGGTATCAAGTGTATTAAGTCTTCTAAATTATTCCAAAATTTATCTTTAGAGCCTACATCTAAACCTACTTGAGGAGCATAAACACTTATAATTTTAAAAATCTTAGTATCAATAATAATCTTAAGTGCTATAATTCTATCTCAAATTTTATTAATTTTTACAACATTATCTTTCAAACTCTTATCTATAATTACACCTACACCATTTCTAAGTACGACTCTTATCGTAATACCATAGCTTTAAAACCTAAGTTATCAATCTCCTTAGTTTTTCTCGCAACCCATTTAGTTTCTTGAATACATAAGATATTTATCTTTCTATAAATCATAATATCAACCAATTCCATTAATTTATCATTGAGAGTAGCTATATTCTAGGATTCTATCCTAATATTAGTATCATGGTAGCTTCTTTACCCGCATTCGTCCGTAATGTGGGAACCCTTTCTTATTTGACACTACACTCGGGCGCCGGTGTAGCGACCCTTGCACACTTTCCACTGTATTTAGGCCATACAACACGTCGCTTCCAGGGGACGCCCTAACAATTACACAATGAAATCATCGTGATAAAAGTAAAGAAATAAAAACACAATTATGGAAAATAAGGGAGAATAGTTTCTCCTCCTCAAATGTAATAGCTAACTCACGATTTCTTAAACTAGATATGCATATCAACAATTACCTTTGAAACTAAAAATTTCTAAATTCTAATTTTGTGAAATTTATCAGTTGCTTCATTAGTTGCCTTAAGACCCCTAAGATGTCATACCATCTTCAAAGTTTCCTGTTCCTAAAGGGTTTAACCAAGACTCTTTGAAGTACTAGGAGATTTTCTTTGGTCGTCTCTCGGTAAACTAGAATCTGCAGCGCTCATAAACCATTGGGTAATTGCATGCCCTCCTGAAAATGCGGCAACATCTTATTAAAATTTGATGGTGCATAAACTTTCAACGGTCATTATTTCCTATCCCCTACTAAAGAGTTTTCTTTCATGCACCTTAAAATCAACCTAAACAGCTTATATTTCTCCTTTGATATTCTCTTAATTGAGCAACTAAATCTGGAATTTTTTTTTGTCTGAAACAGATTCCTCCGTAATTGGATGACAGTTGGTGTTGCTTTCAGTGTGATATCTTTGTTTGGGATTACAGTGGTATTGACTTTGTCTATTAACCGTTGCTACTAATTTGCCTAGCACTTTGTGTGCGTCTCTCTCTCTCTCTCTCTCTCTATATATGTATGTATGTATGTATGTATGTATATGTATGTATGTATATAATAAGAATAATAATAATAATTAAAAAAAATAAAGATATCATATGGCTAGGAAGTTTAGCTTTGAATTCTTATGGATCAGTGCAGTATCCTGACTTCCACCTGTTGTGTCATACAATGATTGCTCATATGTCTGCTGCCTGTGTATTTTTTTTATTTTTTTGGGAGATTTACATACATACCACTCCGTTCCTATGTATTTACATATCTAACATGTAAATTTCAATTTTTACCTCCGTACCACCTTACCTATGCATGAAATGTTATTTCATTTTTTAAAGTTAAAATGGTAGTATTTTTTAATTGATATAAAATATTTATGTGATATTAATGTAAAGAAGCAAATTTAGGTGTTGACATGTAAATGCATATGAATTGGGTGGTATATATGTAAATGCCCCCTTTTTTGTTGCGTAGAATGACTTATATTTTGTTACTTGATCATTAAAATGAATAAAAGTGCCCCATGCATTTGATCACTGCAGATTTGACTCTTTTTCTCACTTCTCTTGTATGGATTGCAGATATTATTTTGGGAAGCAGCTGCAGTTTTCCATCTCCACAGCTGGAGTTTTGGTTTGAAGGATATACCACTTAGCCTTCTTTGGGGCACTGCTCCATCGGTTAGTGCTTGGAATATTTAGCTTACTTTCATCGGGGTAAACCCAAATATTTTAACTCTTTATTTGTTTGTGGTAGGTTTTGGGTTTAAGCATATCAATTATGAATTTTGCTGTTGTGGCATTTTCAACAGTGGTTTCTGTCACAGTTCATGAACTAGGGCATGCTGTTGCTGCTTCAAGGTTAGTTTACCTTGTACATCTTATTGAATTTTATGCGTCTTGACTGAATCTCAAGAGAGATAATAAAATTAAATGAAATAATTCTGATTTGCATAATAACTACTTTTTTGGACATTCCGACAATCTTTGTTTAACATTGGACTAGTTATGAAGCATGTGTCTGAGTGATGTGTATTGGGAATGAATGCCTGCGATGACTATTTATGCAGATCCTTCCATCTTTTTGAAAGATTTTGATAATTTCTGGTCTCCATAAATTTGAATGAATTTGAGATGTTATATTATTATTTGTAAAATGATGAAGCAGCAAAACCTATTGATGTAAATCTTTGTATTTATTTTTGTTGAGGGTATCACATCAAGTAATGATCTGTGTATAGTTTTGGTTATTTGTGTAATTATGAATATGAGAGTTACAATGCCTGAGAAAGGTTATAGTTATTTTCTGCTCTAAATTAAGCTATATATATGGTTGATTCAGTTTAAATTAGTTCCCATTGTTGGTTAGTGTAAGTTGGAGACATAAGGGGTTGATGACCTTTATTTGGTGCACCATTATACTTGGTGCACCATTATACGTTTACGTGGCTGCATTATTCCTTTGATTATGGAAAATTGGTGTTAGTGTCTGAAGGTGGATTCTTAGAATCATTTGTATAGTTTTATTTCTTGATTCGTGTGGAGATTTGGTTTCAAGTTATTTATAAGCAGCTTCATGCGGTGGAATTTTAACTACAAATTTTTTGTTTCCCATATTTTATGGGGATCCTATTTTGTATGTGTTGGCTTCTTTAGTTGTTATGAGTCCTAAATTGTGGCGTTGATGATTTGGGTTTGCGTGAAATTATGAAATGGTTTGGTAGTTTGTGGTTTTTGCCTCCTCTGAAGGGATGGGATTTATGGCTGTTGCTATTTGGTTGATTATGGAATCTAAAATTAAAGTAAGCATCTTTTTATCTTTTGGAATTAGTTTAAAGTTCATTCTGATTGATCATATGTTTAACTTTATCTATTGGGCAAAGTTATGAGGAGTTTATAAATAAATGTTATTAGGAATGTACTTCACAATTCTAGTTTAAATAGAAGTTCTCTTTCTTGTTTTTATATCATGAGTATTAGTTGGATTTGCAATTCTTTCACGCATATCACAAACATGACTACCTAATTCTTGAAAAAGTTATCTAATTGTACTAAGGTGATACTTCTTTAGTATTTTCATTCATCGTTCTATTTCATCAACATTATTTGATAAAAACTTGTTTAGTGCTTTTTAATTTTGATCATTAAAATCAATTTACTTACAGAATTTATATGATTTTAATTTTATGATGAAATTCTCAAGTAGTTTCGATAATTTATTTTCAGTTGGTTTTGAACTCCAATTTTACTTGGTTACATTTAAAAAAGGCAAACCGCTGACTTAATTGGCAAGTGTTATTTGAGTCCTCAATTTTTTATTCTATAAAAATTTGCTAATTTTACTCTAATTAAATTAAGAAATCTAATCATGAATAGTCCAGCGTCACCTGGCAAGGGCAATGACCATGTGGCAGGTTGCAAATGGTATTTGCAGTGGAAATTAACAATCAGTGGTGATGCATGGCAACCTTAATGTAAACTGTAGGAAAATCAGGCACAATGCATAGGACCTGGAGCATCAAGGACTGAAAGGACTGTATGGTGGTGGTTGCAGAGATATTCATAAATAATTAATATTATTGTTATGGTGTTTATAAGTGGCGACCTATGTTCTTCGGTAACAAAGACAAAAAAGATTTGTAGCCTGTAATAAAAGTGAGGTTGAAGGCGGTAATATAGTCTGGTTTAAATTTCCAAACAAATGTTTCAATATTATACAAATTTCCAAGTATTGGAGGAGTAAAACAAAAAACAAAAAAAGAGGATGATTCTTCTGAAGAAAATAGACATAATTTTATGTGCACTTGGTGTCCTAGCCTTAGCATGAGCATTTTCCATTATAGGCACCAGTCCGCTATACATCGTACAAGGAATATTTCATTTCATATGCTGGGTAAGTAGGACACAACGTGGTTTCAAAAAATGTGAATTAATTGCACTACAAGTAATTCAGATACAGATATCCAGAATAATTTAGTTCTTGTGATAGAATTTCAATTATATTAGAATCAAATTCATTTGTAATTAGTTTTTTCCTTTGGTATTGCTATCCTTGCAAAATTTAAGCAGCAACGCAATTCAATTGATGGGGTGATTTGATAAATTTAGAGTTACCTCAGCAGATGTGTCCACAATTATATTTACCCACTAATAGTATGATCTGAACATCTGAAATTCTATGAAATCCAATAATTTATCGCCAAAAATTATGTGGAAACTTTTTTTTTACAATAGTGAATCTTAGAAGAGACATAGATTACTTGAAATAACTTAATGTAACCTTAATACCCCCACTTTGGCCCGCACACAACGTGTGAAGCATAAATATGTTTATTCCTATCCGTGGGGGCAAAACCAACCATTTTTTTTTCAAGTGGTAAAATATTTAAGTATCAAATAATAAAAAAAATTAAATAATAAATAAATAAAAATGCACATAATTAGTGTTTCTAGAAAGAAAACACAAATAACTACTACAATAGTACCATTAAATTTATAGAAAGGAAATATAAGTAGAGAGGAATATAAATTCAAGAAAATACAAATAAAGTGGTTAAGTTGAGCTATTTTTTGGCGAGGGTTGGGCAAAATTTAATACCTAAGGTTGGTCAAACTCTTATGCAATGTGCACACTGTCACTATAACTTGGTTCCATTGCCCACCCTCGATATAATTTGGCTCCGTTGCTCACCTTTACAATAACTTGGTTTCGCCTACTACCTCTCTCAGTGATGCACAACCAATAATCTAGGAATCATAAAATTAGCAGGTTTGAGTTTGCATGAAACGAACATAATATGTAAAATCTGCTAGCTAACTCATTGCCATAAAGAATATGGTCAACAATATGACTGATAACATGGCATAGTTAACAAGGCATACTATAATAAAGTATCATAACTACTATAATTGACTAACCGTTATGGGTACAAATGAGCCGAACACGAGCGAGGGCTTGCTCGTGTTCGGCACATTGAGAAATATACTTGTTCGTGCTCGCTTGTGTTCGGATCATTAAACAAATATCACTGTTCGTGTTCGGCTCATTTATTTTTCGAACACAAAAAAACTTGTTCGTATTCGACTCCTTTACTTAGTGAACCGAACACAAGCTGTTCGCGGACAAAGAGCCGTTTTCACAACCTTAACCGCACATGCAACACTTAGGAGTGTAAATGAGCTGAGCTTGAGCGAGGCCATGCTTGTCTTTTTAAAAAATATCATTGTTCATATTCGACTCATTTATATATCAAGCTCAAAAAATTTATTCGTGTTTGACTCGTTTGATATCAAGCCAAACACGAGCTGTTCACGAATAATGAGCCATTTTGACAACCATAGTCGCACAGTCGTAGGATTTTAAGGGTAGGGAGAGATTTAAATCTTATTATTTATGTTAAAATATTCATTTAAATAGAATTTAATATATTTTTATTATTTTTTTAATTAGTAATTTTAATTGATTATATATCTATGTAGCCTTGCAGTCAATTAAATTTTATATATATATATATATATATATATATATATATATATAATTTAATTATTCGAGTCAAAACGAGTCGAATACAAACGAGCAAAATTTTGTTTGTGTTCGGCTCATTCATATATCGAGATCAAAAAGATTGTTCGCATTTGACTCGCTTGTTTATCGAATGAATCGAACACGAGCTACTTTACGAGCCGAAGATGAGCTGTTTGCGAATAGCTAGCTGTTTCGATAACCATACTAACCATGCAATAGAAATAACTAGGATGAACAACTATCAAGCAAGGAAAAATATTGTGGAATAAATGAAGGGTAGGATGCTGAATGCTAATAACAACGAACATCCACAATGCATTTATGCATGAAGGAATGTTTTAAAGGATGTTTCATTGAAGAAGATTTTTCCATGTGATTATCTATAACATTTCGGTCTCTGACAACCAACTCGGTATGGGAAGTAGTCACCCACTTGATTAAATTCGTGAACTCTTCATATCAAGGTTATTACTGCTCTTATTAGGCCCATCATCTTGGCTTATCAATACTATCTCATTGAAATAGTATATATATGCCGCGTACCCCGGCCTATTGGTTGGCATCGACGGTATAAGACCCCTCAGGTCGGCACTTCGAATCCCTTCTGGTACAGTTGGCCTTAAGGAGGTGATATTCAAATTGTTAGACACATTAGGAGTGGTTGGAGGCTCATATACTAGCCTCTGACCATTCTCATATATATGTATATATATGTGTATATATATATATATATGTATATATATATATGTATATATGTATATATATATATGTATGTATGTATATATATATATGTATGTATGTATGTATGTTTATAGGTATGTATATGTATGTATGTGTATATATTATTAGAAGTTATATTAGGAAATAATTTATTCCTGCGAGAAGTTATGAGGAATAAATTATATCCTTAGATTAGGAGTTATTTCTTTTCCTATTTTATATTTATTTTCTTAGATTGAATTTATGTCATTTTCTATTTTAGACTTTTCTATTTTATGTTGTTTCCTTTATTTCTCCAAAATAATTAATATGAATTGATTAATTGAAAATATTTGGAGTTAACATCTTTCTTTTCATATTATTACTTTTTTATTGTCTTTCCTATTCTAGAATTCATGTAAGGTTTATTTATAAATGAAAATCGTACTTTATTCCATATTATTTTGGATTTCAACATGGTATCAAGGACAGATTATCTACCCTAGCCGTCTGTCATTCTTCCATAACCGTTGGACCCCCTTCCTACCATACTCGGTGGGGAAGGGAGGGGCACTCATCTTGTTATTTGAAGCAATAATTTTTTTCTTTTTCACATTCTCCACCCTCGTCTGCTCTAAAGGCGGCGTCATTGCCGGTCTCACCGCATACGACATTAAGATGTCCATTGTTCCCACCTCCGCTGGCCATCGTTCAACCGACTCTTCTCCTTTTCCACTTCGTGAACAACGAGAAGAGAGATGTCGAAGAAGGAATTTTCCGCCGGATACATGACTATGATGCTTAAGGATTTCCATGGAGGTTCAATCCCTTCTAAGCTTTTACTTCCTTCCGCTTTGGGTATCTCATCGATGCCTCAAGGTCGTCCCGGGGCTTGGATTGCCTCCCGTAACCCTGTTGGTGCTTCTACTAGGGCACGTGCCGACTAACATTGCCCACGCCCTGGCTCATCTGATGGGCTTCTTCGTGTCCTTGACGAGTGAGATCTGACTTTCCTATCTTCTCCATCATTCATTGGTCACCAGTTTGATGAGGATAAGCTTAAGCTCTTTAATTCTCCTCCACTCCTTGACGCCCATCAGTTGTTGCAATAGAAGCCACTTGCACCCAACTAGTTGATGTATCTCAGTTTCCAAGCGCCCAATTTCCAATTTGGTTGTGGCAAACCATCTCTTGCCACCCCCATGGTTATCAACTCTTTTGCTGGGAAAGTGTGGGCGGCTAGGAAGGAAGCGCTAGTGCAAGGCCCATCCTTCTGTGACATTGTCTGGACTTGCACTGCATCTAGATTTGCACAGGCTAGCACGATTGAGAAGGTTTCACCGGGAAGGTGGAAATCGAAGCCTACAGATGTGGAGGTTATCATATTGTAGAATAAGAAAAACTTGGATCGATGGACTGTGAACACTCTTCTGATTTGGAATGACGAGGAAGGGAATTTGGGAAAGATTTCCTTGTATTCTGGAGTAATAGAGGGGAAATTAGGATGTCTTCATTTTGATGGTTTTCTGCAACAGGAGAGGGTGATATCCTCTCCTTATCTTGAAACTAAGGATATAATTACTTTTGAATATCATTCTGAGTTGTCTCATCTAGTGTCTCATGAGTTTAAAGTAGTTGCATCACAACATCAACATACTCTGGATGAAGCCTTAGAGAGGCCAAAGCTGAACTTGCTTCCAAGGACAAATCAGAATGTAATGAGGTAAATTTTTTCCTTAGATTAGGAGTTGTTTCCTTTCTTATTTTATATTTATTTTCTTTGATTGGATTTATTCTCTTATTTTAGACTTTCATATTTTATTGTTGTTTTCTTTATCTTCAAATTAATTAATATGATTGATTAATCAAAGATATTAGGAGTTGCATCTTGCCTTCATATTATTTCCTTTTTATTGTTTTTTCTATTCTAGAATTTATGTAAGGTTTATTTATAACCGCTTTCATGTCAAGGAAAATCCTGCTTTATTCCGTATTATTCTGAATTTCAACACACACACACACACACATGAGTATGATGCAACGATACAGATGCACTATCGATGTGTACTATATATTTCATAAGTGTTTACTATAATTTCAATTACCTCATAGGGATATCAACTACATGCAAACTAAGGTTGTGCAATTATATGAAATCAATAAAGTAATTCACATTTATGATCATGAGATATTGAGAACATTGAAGAAGATATGTGCTTTGCTTTTCATTTAACATTGAGATAGGGTGTTACAAGATTTATTGAGGAAACACATGATTTATAAAAAGTTACCTAGACTTAGATGAATAAAACCTGTAGATTAATGGGAGAAAAATAGGAAAGAATTATTGTAAAAATATAGAGAATTGAATCTACAAAGGTATTCTCCTTTACATATAAGAACATTATGAAAAATATGATAAATTGGGATATATTTGACTGCAAGTTACGGTGTTTCTTTAGTGGAACTCACGGTATTTCTATGCTAGATATGATTTTTACAACTGCAGGGAGGAATTCCATGATTGGCCAGCTACATTTGTTACTTGGAAGGTTTTCTTAATTAATTAAAGTAAATCTGGCATTGATTAACAATTGATTGATGCTTGCAAGCTTACCAGAAATGGTTCCATCGTTTCTGGCCAATGATTATGAGGCTACCAAAAATGGTTATAAGATTTTCACACCCCTCCTTAAGATTGGAATATATGCTGATCATTCCTAGCTTGAAAATAAATGAGTTGGATTGTAATTGACCTGGAACTTCTGTAAGAATGTCAACACTTCGATATAATGGGAGTGTAAATCACCTTGATCATTTCCTGTTTTTTTTTCCTTGATAATGTGCCTATAAATCTTTGGGGGATGTTTGGTGGTACACTTATAATAGGATTTAGCCACGGATAAAACCTAAATCCAGCCAAACACAAAAAAGACGAAAGCTAAATCCAACTCCCAGTTGAATTACTTTCTCTCCCTTTCCGTCTCCAGTGCGACATAAATACTGTTTTATTAAATCTGGCTACAAGACAGATTTACTGGATTTACGCCAATGTTGCTTGTGACCTTTGTTCCAGTCATGGCTTCCCGGATTTACCGTATTTGATAAATCCTATTTAACGTAAATGTGGCAATGCAGCCAAATCCCGCCTTGATGTTTTTGCTTGTATCATGATGGACTGGATTCTTATTATAATTAATTGCAGCTTGATTGCCACACAAAATCATCATTGTTTATGAAGTATAATCTCTTGTTTTATCATAAAGGCATCTAGTCAACTTCTCTTCTCAGATTTCATGAGCCGTAGTTAAGAATTTTGCCTTGGAACTAGTTGGAGCAATATCCTTATCTTTTTTACTTATAACTAAATTTTTTCATATGAATGGGCAATAACTAAATTTTTTTTTTTTTGATTAAGCTTGTCCAATCAACATTAATGAAGATTTTCAATACTCCTATTTGTTCCTTTTTTCAAGAGTTGTCCTTTTACAAGTGGCTTTCAAATTATCATATTATTCAATGTGCGACTTCAATTTATTCCTCCACGGGATTAGTCACATATAAACTCACAACACTATCCTAGCAGTCCATGTCGGATCTGATCTGGGACAGGTAGATGAGTTTTACAACTAACTGCTGATACTTTCCTTTGTCCATTTGCATTGTACTTTTTTTTGGACCCCCTAAAAGAGAATCCATTGGAATGTATCTTGGAAATGCTTTTCCATAGGTCACACAATGAACTTGGGTGTTTGGTGCAAGCCTTTTACGACCCTTTCTGTGAGCACTATGATTGTCCAAATCATCATAGAAGTCATTATTAACTTGAAGTGTACATTACTCTAATAAGGAACTGAGCTTTGTTCAGGAGAAATACTTTAGTCTACCATTTAAGTTGAATTTTCCTATTGTCCTTAGTTGATTATGGTTTCACTTTCCATTATCAACTTTCCAAAAATAAATTGTTGTAAGAATTTATAGAAGTACCTTGTAGCATAGTCATTGAATTCTTCTAAAAGCTTTGTCCGACCCTACTTGACTACTGATACGTGCACTGGTGTAAAAATAACAGTGAAGGTGTACCAATTGAGTATGTTGCTATATTCCTGGCGCTTGTATTTCCTGGAGCTTTAGTTGCTTTCAACAATGATCTTCTCAATGCCCTGCCCAGCTTTGCTTCCCTTCGAATATATTGCTCCGGAATCTGGCACAATGCAGTGGTAAGTTGTGTTTCTTATATAAACTAGTAGAAATTGTGCATGGATTGCTTCATATTTTTCAAAATAACTTTATTTCATCTATAATGAGAGAGTTAATATGCATATATATTTTTATATATTTATATTGTTCGATGTGATGTTCTCAAAGTTTATTAGTCAGTCATCACTGTGATGAATTGATTTACATAGCTGAATAATTTTGTCCATAGCGTTGAATGATTTAGAAGGAAATTTTTTATATAAATTTAATAGCTAACTGACCTAACTTTGCTATGCTTGAAGCTTTTAAAGTCCGTCCTGTTAATTTATAGAAAAGTCGATGCATTGGAGTTTTACTGGTGCTTTACCTTCAAATTGCAGCACATATAATATTGAGTTTTTTTTTTTTTTTTTTTTTTTTTTTTGGGTGCAATGGTATTGCTCGACTTATTTCTGTACAGGGCTTCTTTTATGGAATGCTGATGCTGCTGTTAGTCAACGCTCATGCCAATTCGTTATTTATGCATAAAATGCAATGAGTCATACAAAGTAATACGTGATAGTAACTATATCCTTCCTAAAATTGCAATTGAGTATGTTCATGGTAGAGACATTGGATAAAGAAATCCAATTCGTTTTGACATTGTTATCTTTTGTTTGAAGGACTAAGTAAATGCTATATCCTTCCTAAAATTGCAATTGAGTATGTTCATGGTAGAGACATTGGATAAAGAAATCTTTGAAAAACAGGATGGCGAAGGCTGAAATGTGGCACTTGACATGGCATACATTCACATGAATGTATCTTTTTAACTTATGTGGGCATTGAAGGGCGCTCATGAGCCCTTGGTGTGATTCTTTTCCTTTTTGCTTGATCAAATTCCAGTGGTCCATTCTCCGGAGCAACTATGCCGACTCTTTCTATCAACGACAAAAGGTTGGAAGTCTACATCATCTAGGGAGTTGTATTAGCAGGCATAGATTGTCTTCTATCAGATATCCTTAGTAGACTAGGGTTAACTATATGGTGAACGGTGTATCCCTTCAAAATAAGGCCCAAAGTTTATGTTGGAAAAAAAGATTTTATGGGATTCATATGATTGATACTGGTTTATTTGTTCAAGGACGTGACCTTTGAATATTGGCTCAGAAGCATGGTGCATAACTAAATGTAGTTAATGTTATCAAAACGTGGCTCTCTCACTTTGAGTCAATTGCATAGCTAGTTCAATCATTTAAGATGAATTTTTTAGGCTTACTTAAGAGGAATGCACCCTAAGGCACATGTGGTAGGTCTTATGTGTTTTGTGGCATCTTTGTCTTGAGGCTCGATTCTTGAATATCCACCCCTTCCTACAGAAGTTAGCATTCATGTGGTAGAGGGCTGGTTGCTGTTTTCACTTGTTGCCTCAAGTAGAGATCCTTAAGTTAGTTTGAATTGATTTCTGTTGAAAACATTTTGCCAAGCACATGGCAAATTGGAGCCCAATTTTTGGTGAGTGTATCCGTGGATTCACCAAGTTTGAAATTTAAATATTTGAAAGTTGAGACCAGTGTTTTTAAAATTGCATTTCTAAGCATGCTTCATGAGCAAAGCGAAGCGAAGTACATGACACTCGTTTTGCTTCGCTGAAGCGCTCTTCGAAGTGCTAAAGTTAATTTGTAGTTTTTTTCTCACAATTTTAAATTTAATTATTATTAGAAATTATTCAAAATTTTAATTTTTTGATTCGCCTCGATGTTTGCTTTCAAGTTAGAAATTGTACAACTTTCCTTTCTTTTTATATTAACTTTTAAGTCATACTTTATATTATTGTCGGCGTTGTTGCTAAGTGTGGAGTGCGCAGTAGTAGTTCGTCGGTCACCGGAATCGAAATCCCGTCGCCCGCTTCGAAGCGACGTTTTAATTTACATATATATATATATAATTTTTGAAAAATATGAAATCAAACTGACATCATATTTTTCATAGTTTAAATGAAAGAGCGATACACTTCAAGTCATGCATTTATCCTGAAAGACAAACATAAGACTTGAGGGTGAGGCTCGATCAAATAAACTAAGAGATATATGACGTCCGTTCGGCCGCGAAACCATTTTATTCGTTGACAAGTTACACTATTTAATATGAAGGTTAAATAGGGTTTATTTTAAATCTGGGTTCGGAAATGCTTCCTATAAGTGGCACTCTATAGTTAATTACATCTTAAATGACCGAGATCACTTAAGAAACTCTCGATAAAAATCGAAAAATATTATCTTCAGGAGGTCGAAAGAATATAACTTTTCAACGAAATCGGACAAAGATGTGTGAAATGGGATTGACTCAAAATTGGAACATTTTATTGTAGAATCAAAAGTAAGAGAAACTAGGGGATGTCGGAAATCCGTAGGCGAACCTCGGTGACTTCCCAAGCTATCCTATGGTTTCGCTTCGATTTAGGAGATATTATTTAAATGTTTCATCCTGCCGATTTTATTTAATTAGAGCTTACATTTGTGTGAAACGATCACACGAATAGCCTAGAAGATATGAGGGTTTAGGTCGTAATGAACGACAACCTCGAAATCCTAAAACGAGTCGGAGCTTATATTGCACAACAGAGCTATACAAAGGCCCAAAAGAGGTTGAGGATTTATGTCGCACTAGGCGAACAACCTCGAATTCATATGGATTGTTGTTTAACTAAGGAATGATTTAGTTGGTGAATACATGTTTCTTCATTAAGATGAGCTCGCACGCTCACCACGCTAGCTCCAATCTCCTCGTCGCGAAGATGTTGAGTTTTCAGCGCGGTAAGTCACAATCGTCAAATCAGTTGCCTCTATTGGCTGAGTTCTCCTAAATATCCTATGCAAATATGTTTAAAACATGTACAACGTATAACGAAGTATGTAAGTACGTGAAAACGAGAAAACAAGTAAAACATGCAGCGAGAGATGCTACAACGTCGCTAAACAAGAAAGATGCAAGAAATAGCAGTACGAAAAATAACACGTTGTAAATATAAACAAACCTGTATACCTGAGAGATCCGTTATTTTCTTAAATGCAGCAGGTTGGAGTGCGTCATACAGGTGAAAGCCAGACAGAAAAAGAAACATCGTCCAAAAAACTCGAAAAAGGAAGACGAATGACTTACGGTAGAAAACTCGGAGAAAATAAACAAAAATCAAAATCAAATCATCAAAACCTCGGGAAAGTCCTGGAAAAAGGACCACGAGTGCTTCATCAAAATCATACGAAAATCCGAAGAAAACCGCAAAGACGGCTCGTGGCTAGAGCTCGTAAACCGTAGAAGATCGCTCGAGGGTCGTCGAAGCGTTACTCGATCACCCGAGTGTATAGAGCTCTCGCCACTCAGCTAGAAGGGTGTCCTACTAAACTTAACTCAGGAGGGTGTTCCTTAACCCAAAACTGATAATCAACAAGCGGACAACCGAATTTTATGATATAGTTTTAAAATTTTATGTTTTTAGCTTGCATGTGGATTTCAGGCATACAAAAGAGAGTTTTATATCGATGTTTTAGTTGTAGTGAAAATATTTTTTTGTCGTAGAATGTAGTATCATATCCTTATTAGATTTTGAAAATTGGGATTGTCCACGAGTCGATTATTTCGTCGGGTGTAAGATCACAAACAATCCTAAGAAGGTATGGTTGCCCCGCTAGCCTTATAGCGGTGAATGATATCGTCATCCTACGGTTCACCAGGGCCCTGAAACGAGTCCCGGTATCGTAGGATGAGATATCATTATACTCTATCACTGGTGTGCCTTTAGCATCATCGCCGTCACTGCCCCAAAACAAAAACAAAACCAACTCCAAGTGAAGCGGGGAAAACACGTAAATCAATAAAAAGGGGAAGGGAAGGAGATTAACCCACCTCCAAATCTGAGAACCAAAACGAAAGGAGGGTTAGTCTAAAACTCCCCTAAAACAGGTAAGAGCAAAACCCAAGATCCTTGAATCAATCCAGTGGATATCATTTTCTCACTTGGGTATAATTGGATCGACCCAAAGAGGGTGTCCCTTCCATAAAAAGAATGAAATCTGGAAACCTCGTAAATCAAGCGGGAAAGAAATGACTCGGGGAAACCCACTACTAACATCTCCTAACCCGTGCTAAAATCCAGATTTCCCAACTCCCAATTCAATTGATAATTCTTTAAAACATAGATCTCCCAATAGGACCACACAAAGGCTCATAGCCAAGGCAACAGTAACAGGAAGGTCATCTCAATTACAAAGCTTTCAATGCATAAGAAAGTGAATGGATAAGTTTCTCTAAAAATCCAAATTAACTCCAATTTCATCAAATAAAGCATGGTAAGACTATTCCAAATATGGTGCTCAATTTATTCCCCATAAGCAAACCAAAGGGAGCTCCAAATCATCACAAACAATTCACGGGTAAGGGTAGCAAGGGGTAAGACCACCATGCCACAAACCACCACGTTAAGGCTCACTGCCAAGGTATAAACATAAGGTACAAAAGGAGGGGCTGCTCCAAATATAACATTTAACGCATAAGAAAGTGAATGGGTAAACTCTCACAAGTCTTCCAAACTAGATCCAATTCCACTAAGTAAAATGTAGGAAGGATGCCCCAAATCCAATCATTAACCATCTCATTCCATAAGCAAGCCAACACAATGCATAAACCCGAGCCACCATGAGGCAAGAAACGAGCCGACACCAAGCTACAGCCCACCCAAGACAAAACCAAGGCCACAAGGGTGGCTCGGGTTTATGCCAAAGCAAGGGCAAAACCGAGCCACTGCAGGGCCAACCCGAGCCATAGCAAGGCTGGGAACAAGCTCAAAATTAGGTTACAGCAGTCCCAACTCAAAGCCAAAGCAAAAGGGTGCTAAAGAAGCCAACCCGAGCCCACATAGAACCAAAATCAAGCCATGACAAGCGTCGAAATCAACTCCGACACAAATCCAAAATTTAGACCATAGCATAAGCACTAAAGACGAGCCAACATTAGACCCAAAAATCAAGCCATGAATACGTCTTTTAAACATTAAAATGAGAACAAGTATATCCTATCAAAGCAGGTTTTCAGATAGGGGCTAGGGCAAACCAACCGAACCCCTAAATGAAGTTAAAATGAGCCACGATAAGATTGAAACCAAACCAAGCATGAGGCTAAAATAAGCATCTCAACATATTCATTATATCAAAATATAGAACTACCATATGTTTCAAATAGGAACAAGCATAGGACTTTCCCAAAATCAAAGTAAACTTCTCCCTAACATGCCTTTTGGTAAGGAAAAGCTAGAAGGAGCAAGAGATGAGCCCCACATGCATGTTAAACAAAACTAAGTAAATCCTTCCATAATTCATACCAAGCCAAAGTAAGCAAAGAAACATCCTAATATCCATCTCAACATGCTTACAAAAGAGACTAATCATTGCCTCAAGCTCATGCTTTTAATACATCAAAAGTAAAAGACTAGCACATGCTTGCAATAAACATAGAAATATCCCAAGTCTTTATAACATGCTTTTATAAAGGGTTAAACTTCCATATATTCAAGACATAGAGCTATTACATGTTTCACATAGGGACAAACATAGAGCTCTTCCAAATTAAGTTTAAAGTTCTCCCTAGCATGCAACTTTTGTAAGGGAAAGCTACAAGGAGCAAAAACCAAGCCCCACATACATATGAAAGAACAAGAGGCCCTTCAACAATTCATAACAACTGGAGCAAGTGAAGAACTCTACTCAAAGCATTGGTTAGAAAAGCTATTAATCTGCCATGATAACTAAACCTATAGCATGCTTGTAAGACTCAAGTGATCCCTCTCCAAAGTGAACTACATAAGGGCCAAACTTGAGCCCCAACAACATCCTTATGCTTTCCATATATTAAAACATAAAGTTACCACATGCTTCAAATAAGAACAAACATAGAATCTTTCCAAATCAATCCAAGCATGCACTTTTTGAGCCAAAGAAAACTTAAGACATCAAAACTAAGCCTTCCAATATCTCATGCTAGATAGGAGTGAATGAAAGCTTCATAATATATATCTTAACATGCTTGCAAAAGAGACCAATCCTTGCCCCAAAATTATATTTTCATCAATCTCAACTTGCTTTAAACAAAAGAAAAGAGAAGATAATGCCATACTACACCTCCACCATATTAAGCAAATAGAACAAGAGGAGGAACTAGCATCATGCCATGCCTCTACTTCTACACATGCTTCAAGTAATAAAACACCCCTCAAACCTTTATATAAAAATATACTGGTATGCCACTAAAGAGGGGGAACGAGAAACCACTATTTAAGCAAGTAAACAAAGTTTTCCATGGCACATAAATGCTTAGCCAAAACCACAAACAGGGAAGATCAAGCCAGCGACATAAGTGACAGCCTCCCTGGGCCAAACCGAGAATAAGAGAAGGGGTAGAGAGAAGTTACCAGACAACAGGAAGCACACAAACGGAATAGTAAGCTCAGGTAGCAATCCAACAGCACTTCCCCTTCTCCAAGAAGAAATTCAGCCATCCCTAAATTCACTCCAAAATGGGGTATTTATAGGCAAAAAGGGAAAAGGAGTGCCGCTCCATACCTGTGGAGTCGAGTAGGATCGGGGAAGGTGCGAGAGAATGGAGAAAAATGCCGCAAGGAGGATCGGACCACTTGCGCATGCGGGAGAAGCCGCAAGGATAACTCTCGCGCCAGAAATGCCGCAGGGGCCATTTGCTCTGGCAGGGATAAGAATAAGAATGATCGCGTGCGGCTCGAGGGGTAAACGACCGCAAAGGAGGAGGATGCTCGAGTGCGGGAGAAGGTTCGCGAAAGTCTCCATAGGGCTCGAGCGGGAGAGACGAGTTAGTCGAGCGAGAGAGATAGACGAGCCGAGTGAGAGAAAAGATTTTAGGGCTTAGGATTTAATTTATAAATGTATAAATATATATATATATTATTATTATTATTATTAAATTAAACTCTAATTCACCAATTCCGCCCTAACAGGCTATCGTCGCAAACTTAACGTCAATTCTAAGTAAAATCGACGTTCCGGACGCATCGGCGCAGTCCGTTTCGTCATCCGAGATCGTCTGGGCAACCTCGTCGATGGTCGAGTCAAAATCGCATCAAAATTTGGTCTCGTCACAAATTTTTGACTCAAGCTCGATCGATCAGAATGGTGCAGGTGTGTAAGACGTGCACGAGGCTGTCCTAATGTCCAATGGTTCTATAGGGACTCGATTCGAACTCCTGACGTCAACTTGGACCGGCTATAGACTAGCGGTACGGAATCTCGTACAGGATTTCAAAGAGTAACGAAGTGGTTTCCAGACACTCTAAAATGAGGTGGGTCCCATCACTAGGAATCTAGGATCGTCGGGGAAGCTCCTGAGGCTAGAATCCTAAATCTAGGAGGAATACTAAACCTCGACAAAAAGTGAGGTCAACAATTATATAATTATTAATGAAAATATTTATTCATTAATAATTTCTATAAACCTATTAGCTCTTTGGTTATAAAAGCGCTGCTTCGCTCTATGCTATGCGCTTTTTGAAGCAAAAATGAAGCTTTACGTATCGCTTTGTGCTTTGTGCTTTAGTAATATTGTTTGAAGCATATTGCACTGAATATAGATAGGGTAGCCTAGAAAGTGGGACTTTTGGGTTAATGGATTGGCGTTGAGATGTATGTAAAATGTAATTGGATTATGACTCATGTGGAAGATGTATTTGGGAATTATGGTGTCTCACACCTATGTTTGTAGGTTTTGGAAGCTGCCTTGGGATTGAGGCTTGTCCTTCTGTTGCACCATTATGGCATCTGACAGGGAAGTTGACTATATACATGCATATCTTTGAATATTAACTGGATGGCTTAAATGAGAGTTCACTAAGTTATATGGACTTCATATTCACTAGAGGAAAATGACGGGTGCATAATGCTGTGTTCGATATTGATATTTGCATGGAGTTTTGTAATAGATATTTTGAATTTATATCCTTGAGGTGAATTGACTATAGATGCAGTGACAAAGGTTTTATAAGTTTAATTGACCCCAATGGTGGATTCCATTTAATTGACAGTCCTTTTAGGTTTGTTGAATATTTCATAGATATTTGATGCTGAATGTTTAGGTGCATTTTAATTTTGAAGGAAACCAAGAATACGCATGTCCTCGCATGAATGTTTCTTATCATTGATAAGTAATTTATTAAAGCTCTCATAATTGACTTTTTGGTGTTCTTTTTGTTGGATTTGTATCATTATGCATTTCATTATATGTATTTTTATTTTGATTTCATACTCTTTTCTTTTCGTTTGTGAATCTTTGTGACCTACTGACGCGGGGCTATGGCCAGCTGAACCAGCTGGCAGATGGACCGGGCGAACCCGGTTTGAGGAGACTGG
This sequence comes from Papilionanthe hookeriana x Papilionanthe teres, assembly GCA_022702705.1. NCBI lineage: Eukaryota > Viridiplantae > Streptophyta > Magnoliopsida > Asparagales > Orchidaceae > Papilionanthe > Papilionanthe hookeriana x Papilionanthe teres. The sequence goes on along the minus strand of CM040422.1, from coordinate 152,398,489 downwards.
TCTTGATTCCTGCGGGATCGAGCGAGAGTGGCACTTTGAAGGGGTGGCAATGCTGCCATCCCCTTGCTCCCTTTATTTTCTGTCTCATCTCCTTTCTTGTTTCTCGCTTGATGGGAGTCTATTTGTATGTTTGTTGTTGGAGTTAAGGTTATGTTATATTTGATTACCGCTTTCAAATTTTGTGCGGGTCTCCTCTTCCTATGCTAGGGCTGTATCCGATAACTAGTGGTGCTTCAGCTGTATCCCGCTTCGAGGTGGTGTTGTATCCTTTCTGATTTCCTCCCTACCTCTATCCCCTTGTCTCCCCTTTGCCATCAGCCACCCCTACTTTTCCATGTTTGCCTGTCGCCCCTTTCCCTGCATCAGTGCTTACTGTCCAACCCTCTAACAGCGGGCCACACCCTTCCCAGCTGGCTGTCCACCTATCCAATCACCAACTTGCATCTTGTCGCCCCTTTTATAAAGCTATCCTTGTTGTCCAACCCCTCTCACCGTCACCCAACACCTCACTGCTTCCTTCCCTGCAGCCTTCTTTTCCGTCCCCACTTCAGCTCTCAAACTGTCCCCTAAATCCCTTCCCAGCCCACCATACAGCCACGAGCCCTTCCTCTTCCCCTCGCCGCTTCGCCGACGTCACCATCGTCTTTGGATCTTCTCTTCCGGCCCTAGCCGGAGGCTCTTGTTGTGTCTTATTTTCATTGTCTATTGTGTTATAATCTTGATCCCTTTGCTTAATAAAGTTTGCTTTTGTTTCCGTTGTTTTGAACTAGTTTCGTTATCATTTGGTACTAAAACTAGCATACACTAGTCCTATTCTTGAGTTCCCTAACATTCATCATAACCCACAACTTTTCCTTCATGCCACCAAATAACCTTTCCACTTCCACAAATCTCAAATCCTAACCACGCCACCAAGAAGATAGACGCTCAAGTTTACCCGAGAAGAGATACAACGAGAGCCCTGTCGTCTTCAATAGAGGCTTGCAGAGATTGATAATATAAACCAGGGTGAGGTTACCCTTAACCGAGATCTGGAGAGTTGAAGGGGAGAAAGAGAGGAGGATTTGAACGCTTCCATAGGGAGGATTTTATCGATGAAGAAGACAGGCTATGACATTTTAGAATCTAGTAAAAGGGGAGGCGTAGACATGGGTATCTGAATTCCTTCCATAAGGATAATTTTAGAGAGGAGATATCATTTGGAGGGCACATAGACTTCGACATAAAGTGGATCTGTCAGAGTGTGATGAAGGTATGGATCTAGAAGACTATTGATTAGTTGCAATTTGTTGAATGAATTATTGAGTATAAGGATATGCCAGAGGATAAGAGGGTTAAATTTGCTTCTATCAAGTTAAAGAAGAGTGCTTGTTTGTGGTGGAAGAACTTACAAAGACAGAGAAAAAGGGAATGTAGTGATAAGGTTACTAGGTGGTAGAAAATGAAGAAAGCAATGCAGAGGAAATACCTCCTATCACATTACCTTCAGGGTATGTTTCTGAGGATCCACCATCTACAACAGAGGGATGAGTTTACATAGCAGTTTTATTAGTTGCAAATGAGGTGTGATTTGGTTGAACTAGATGAGCATACTATAGCCCTTTCTCTGGGGGGTCCCGAAGCTCGCTATTAGCAACGTGTTGTAGCTGCAGTCTTATTTGTCACTTGGGGATGTCTAGACCTTAGCATTGAAAGTGGAGAGGCAACAAAAACGGAAACCACCAACAACTAGGCAACTACTCATTGTTGAAGACACCAGCAAGGGCACGCCTCAGGGAGTTGAGAAGGCTGGTTCGGATAAGGATAGAGCCACCCTCAGTGAGGAGAAATCTGGGGCCTTCGCCAAAAAATATTTTAAATGCCACAGATTTGAGCACGTTTTCTCCAGCTGCCTGACGAGCTGTCATATCTTTTATCGAGTAGGGCGCTGTGGAGGAGGTTATGAGGCAAAAGCTGAGAAATAGGGTGAGGTGTACCATCTGCCACTGGATGAAGGAGAGACTTATGGTTTGACGGATCCTATAGGTTGAGGATACAAAGGATCCACAGTGGCTTCGCCATAATATTTTCTACACTCGCTGAACGAAAATGTATGCAGTCTCTTCATTGATGGGGGAAGCAATAAGAATGTTGCCTCTACTAATATGTTAGAGAAGTTGGGTCTCATGATTCAAGAGATATTTCCAACTATATTCTCTGACATGGTTAAAAATGGAGAACAAAGTCAACATTGACCAGAGGTGTCTATTGGAGCTTTTGATCGGGTGCCACCTACAAGTTCAGTTGTGATGTAATGTTGTTCTTATGGGAGTTTGCCACCATTTTTTTGGGAGATCGTGGTAGTTTGATCAGAGGAGTACCTGTCCTTTTGTTGGGGTAACATGAACCTTCCCTTTGTTGGCGACGCTGACGGTAAGAGATCTACTGTGACATCTTGAAATGCTTCTGTCGTGCCTGTCCTGTCTCTGGGGCTGGTGTCTTAGTCCCATTTCTCTCGTCGTCACAAAACTGCCCCCGATGTTGCTCTGCTGGTAAGGACTCCTGTGATCTCAAGCTCCACCGAAGGAAGTAAGAAGATTTGCTTTTTATCTGTAGTGAAGGAATATTTGTTTTTGAATATATCGTGCTGAGTCCTCCGATCAAACTGCCACAGTCTCCCCAGCAAAATGTGGCAGACATCCATGGGAACAACGTTATACTACACCTGATCCTATAGTTGGCTATCGATCGAAATTCCATTAGTCAACTCCGGCTAAATCTTCTCTCCTTCTCCAGCCACGTTAGAGAAAATGGATGAAGTGCCTCTGAGCATAAGACTCAACTTCTCTACCATCTAGGTAGATGTCACATTCTTACTGCCTGCATAGATGATGAGGCTGCATACCTTTCCATTCATCGTGCAGTGGGTGTAGAAGGCATTGCGGTGATCCTTATATCCTCAGTTGGTAGGATTCGTCGAACCACATACTTCTCCTTCATATGGTAGCAGATGGTACACCTCACCTTGTTCCTCAGTATTCTTCTGATCGCTAACCTCCTCCACGACACCGTTGTCGGTAAAAGATTTGATTCAGATCGTCGGGTAGTTTGAGACAATGTGCCCAAATTCGTGGCATATAAAATATTTTCTGGCGAGAACTATAGCAGACATGCTACTCTTCTCAGGCTTCTGCTTAGTGGGGGTGACGTCTCCTTATCTGAACAAGCTTTTCTCAACTCCTTGAGGTGTGCTCCAGCTGGTGGCTCCAACTGTGGCTGGCTGCTTGGCTGGTTGGGGGGTGGGGGACGTGAGGAAGAGGTGGACAATGGGTTGGGGAAGGTTTGGTGGGTTGTGAAGGCTGTAGGAGGAAAATGTGGGGGGGGGGGGTCTGTGTGTGTGTGTGCGTGTGCGTGTGTGACCACGGTTAGGGAAGAAGAGAAAGGAAGAAAGGAAGGTACAATACCGCCTTAGAACAGGATACAACTGGAGCACCATCCGATCGTTAGCTACAACCCTAGCAAGGGAAAAATTAGGCTCCACAAAGACTAAAAAAACAGAAATCACATAATTTCTGAAAACAACACGCACACGCACACGCAGACACACATAAAGAGAGAGAGAGAGAGAGAGAGAGAGAGAGAGAGAGAGAGAGACGCGAAATAGGACAAATAGAAAAGGAAAGGTAGGGGAAGGGCTGGCGGCATCTACGCCTCCTAATTGTCGCCCGGTTCAGCAGGGGCTGTACCGACCATCCCATACCAACTTTGCCCGGTCTTTCTGCCAGTCGGTTCATTTGGCTGGCTCCCCTATCATGTGTCAGTCTCCTGGGGTTGGGGGAGCTTCAACTTCATTTGTCGAAGCTTCGGGCTCTTTGTCTGCAATCCTACAACACCTGGATCTCACTAGTGACTACATCATCCTCTAAAGCACTCGAGAGTCTTCCCCAACTTATGAGCAAACATCCACATCGGTTGAATCTTTTGGGAATTTACTAATGAATTGAACTGAGGCCGTGTGTCTCGCCTCTCTGCTGAATAACCCAGAGTCATCCACGACCAACTTAACTAGATTTGAAGTGGGGGTAACCTGAGCTTTCCCGTTGTTGGCGATGCTGGCGGTAAGATCGACTGTGACATCTTGAAATCTTCTCTGGCGCGCCTGTCCTGTCTCTGGGGCTGGTGTCGCAGTCCCATTATCTCTCGTCGCCACAAAACTGCCACTGATGCTGCTCTGCTGGTAAGTATTCCTGTGATCTCAAGCTTCGTCGAAGGAAGTAAGAAGATTTACATTTCATCCTTGGTGAATGAATATATGTTTTTGAATCTATCGTGCTGAGTCCTCCGATCAAACTGCCACGGTCTCTCTAGCAAAATGTGGCAGACATCCATAGGAATAACACACACTACACCTGATCCTATAGCTGACTATCGATCAAAAACTCCATTAGTCAACTCCGGTCAATGCTGAATCTATTCTCCTTCTTCAGCCATGTCAGAGAAAATTCTGAAGTGCCTCTGAGTCATGAAATTCAACTTTTCTATCATCTGGGTAGATGCCACATTTTTACTGCCTCCATCGATGATGAGAATGCATACGTTTCCATTCATCGTGCAGCGGGTGTATAAGGTATTGTGGTGAAGCCACTACGGATCCCTTATAACCTTCGCCTGTAGGATTAGTTGAACCACATACTTGTCCTTCATCTGGTAGTAGATGATACACCTCACTTTGTTCCTCATTATTCTCCTCATTGCTATCCTCCTCCACGACACCCTGCTCGGTAAAAGATGACTCCGATCGTCAAGTAGTTCGAGGAAATGTGCCCAAATCCGTGACATTTAAAATAATTTCTTGCGAGAACTGTAGCAGGCATGCCACTCTTCTTAGACTTTTGCTCAGTGGGGATGACTATATCCTTATCCGAACAAGCTTTTCTGAACTCTTGCTGGTGTCTCCAACTGTGGGTGGCTGCTTGGCTGTTGGTGACTGTCTGCTCTGTTTCTGCTTCCTTTTTACTTTTGGTATTGAGGTCTGAACATCTCTCATTGACGAATAAGGCTGCATCTGCATTACATTGCTACTAGCGAGCTTTAGCCCCCCAAATAAGGGCTATGGTATGCTCCTCTCGCTCGACCAAATCACACCTCATCTGTAACTGATCAAATTGCTCCATGAACTCTTCTACTGATAGATCCCTCTGCTGTTGGTGGTAGAGCCTCAGAAACATATCCTAACAGAAATGGGGTGCAAGGTATTTCCTCTGCATCATTTTCTTCATCTTCTCTCACCTGATAATCTTGTTGCTGCTTTCCCTTTTTTCCGTCTCTGTAAGTTCACTCACCACTAAGAGACGCTTCTTCAACTTGATAACAACTAGTTTGACCCTCTTATCCTTCGATAAATCCTTACAATCGAAGATCCGTTCAACAGATTGCAGCCAATCCATAAAGTCTTCCGGTTCCATACCTTTATCAAACTTTGGCAGATTCATTTTGATGCTGAAATCTTTGTTCCCTCCAAATGATTTGTCCTCTTTGAAATTCTCCCTATGGAGGGATTTAAATACCTTTTCTAGGCCTCATTTGGTATTGGATTCGGAAACGCCGTGGCCTGTTTTCTTCATCTCTGAAATTCTCCCTATAGAAAAGATTTAGATCCTCTTTTTTTTTTCTCCCCTTCGATTCTCCAGATCTTGGTCGAGGGTAACCTCTCCCTGGGTTTTCTCATCACTCTCCGCAAGCCTTTGTTGAAAACGATGGAGCTCTCGCCACATCTCTTCTCGGGTAGTCTTGAGCATATATCTTCTTGGTGGCATTGTTAAGATTTGGGATTTGTGGAAATTGAAAGGTTAGTTGGTGGTGGAAAGGAAAAATTTTGGGTTATGGCAGATGCTAGGAAATCCTAGGATATGACTAGTTTTGGACTAGCGTTGATACCAGATGATACCGAAACTAATTCAAACCAGCAGGAAGGAAAGCAAATCTTTTCAAGCAACTGAATTAGGGTTGCAAACGTGACACAAGAAATACAACAACACCGATCTCTGACTAGGATCATAAGAGAAGATCCGATGGCTGTGGTGATGTTGGTGAGGTGATTGGGGAGTAGTAGTGGTAATAGGAAATGTGGGTAGGCGTGGGAAAGTAATGGATGGGTGGTTGATAGGTAGGATTGGAGGGGATGGAAGAGAGAAGGTTGATTGGATGTGGAGGGTGGAGGAGGTGGCAAGTTGGCTGCTGAGGGGTCTAGGAAGGTAGGTCGGCGGCTAGAAAAGACATGGATAGGTTGGGGAAGGTTCGGTGGGTTGTTAAGGTTAGAGGAGAGTTCGGCCAACAGTTAGGGAAGAAGGCGAAGGAAGAAGGCGAAGGAAGAAGGGAAGGAATAAGAGAGGATACAACATTACCTCGGAGTAGGGAGGTCGGTGGCTAGGAATGGAGGGAATGGAAGAGGGTAGGTCGGTTGGATGTGAAAGGTGGAGAAGGTGGCAAGTTGGTGGCTAAGGGTTTAGGGAAGGTAGGCGACGACTAGGGAAGAGGTAGACAACAGGTTGGGAAAGGTTTGGTGTGCTGTTAAGGTTGGAGGAGGTTGCGACCAACGGTTAGGGAAGAAGGGGACGAGAGAAGGGAAAAAATAAGAGAGATTACAACATTAACTCAGAGCAGGATACAACTGGAGCATACACCTGATCGTTGGATATAGCTCTGGCAAGGGAAAATTGAGACTCCACAGAGACCCAGAAAGCAAAAATCACATAAAATCTAACCCTAACCCTAATTCCATTAATATATATATATATATATATATATATATATATATATATATATATATATAGTGCATTAATAAATTATATGTGGAGAATCCTTCTCTTAATTTTGTGCATAAAGGTTGTATCAACATTTCTCATCTATGCTTATGCTCGATGATCTTATTATTTTTACTAATTCTAATAAGAGATCAATTAAGAAGATTTGGAGGCTCATTAATCATTTACAAAATTCTTCGCAGTATGTTTTTTAATTTCGCTAAATGCTCCTTTTATGGATCTAAGCATATCGGCAATATGAAGTTAAAGTGGATTGCTCGAGTGTACTTCTTGTCATTTGGTCGTTTTACCCATTAACTATCTTGGTTTTGTTTTAGACAAGAACCACTAAGAGAATTGCTTTGTTTAATAATCTGTTGATAGAATTAGAATGAAAATTCATTCTTGGGAGAACAAATTTCTTTCCTTCGGAGGCGTATTACTCTTTTGAAGAGTATACTTACTTCCATGCCTCTTTATATTATTCAAGTGATGAATGTCCCCAAGGCTATTATTAGAAAGATTGAAGTCTTATTCAATAGCTTTTTATGGGATGGTTGCAGGGAAAAAGGGTTACATCGGGAAGTGTTGGGAGAAGTTGTGCAAGCCCATTTCTAATGGGGGCACTGGGTTTTAGAAGTATTTCGACTCTATTAAATATAATTATATGAGGCTTTGGGTTCACTTTAGAGATAATAACTCTATTTGGGCTAACCTTCTCTTCTCAAGTATTGTGCTTAATCATCATCCTTTATCTATTACTGCTCGCTTCTAATGACTCTTACATTTGGAAAGAAATGCTCAAGGTTTCTCATTTGGTGGAGAAATTTATTTCTTTGGGATGTTGGTATTGGTAAGTTGTCTTTCCGGTATGATGATTGGACTTCTTTTGGGCCCCTTGCTAGTTGCTATCTTGGCCCTCGGCATATTAATATTATCGTTAATGATTTTTGGGACAATTCCCATTGGAATCTTGCTAAATTAGGCTCTGTGATTGAGTATAGTGATGTCTATTTCATTGCTAACATCCCTTTGGATAATACCGAAGGGATATTCCTAAGGTCGAAGACTAGAATTGGGGATTCTATTACTAAAACCTTTGCTACTTATTCGTTCTTTCACTGCTTGGGTATGATCTGATCTTGGCTTTGGAATAAATGGTTGAAGCCTTCTATATCTTTTTTTACTTGGAGACTATTACATAATTGCATTCCTATCGATGATTTACTTAAGCTCAAGGGTTTAAGGATTGTTTCTAAATGTTTTTTTTTGTAAGAATGATGAGGAATCTATTTTACATACTTTTATTCATCGCGGTTTTTGTCGAGATATTTGGAAGAGAGTTTTTACTTTGTACGTTAGAATCGTTTCTTTTCATGGTTATAATTCCATTATTGAAATGTTTCGAGATTGGAATTGTTTGGGCATATGTTTTTTAGTAGTATCCCTTCTATTACTCGTTTGGTTCATCCGGATGAACCGTAATAGTTGTAAATATGAAGGGAATACCGTACTTCCTTTAAAGTTGCTTGGCAAATTATTTCTTACATTTCTAAATGTGTTTCTATAGTGGATTTTAAATCTAATAATAACGGATATATTGGTGCTTTGATTTCTAATCTCCACTGCTTATAAATCTTGTTAATGCTGCTTGGATCTAGTATTCATTGGAATAAACCTCTTGTGCCTTTTTTGAAAATTAATACCGATGCATCTTGGAATTTTACTAAAGCTCAGTATTGGTGGGGTTTGCCGTGATTGGAATGGATCGATTTTAGCTCGGTTTGTCGCTCCTATTATTACTTCGACGCCTTTAATTCGTCGAGTTCGAGACTATTCTTTTGGACTTTTAATTGCTAAGCATAGAAGTGGGTGAATATTATTCTCGAAACCGATTCTTTAACTATGCTTTGATATTTGTTCTTTAAACATAACTCGTCATCGGAGTGTTTTATTACGGATTAAAAAGATTATGGCTCTTTCGGTAGGATTGAATGTGATTTGGAATCATACTCGACGTGAAGGGAACTTTGCTCGCTTGATTGGAGTGCTAGGCTTGGTGCAAATCTATTAAGCCCATTGTCTCCGAGTTTGTCCCTCCGTTTTTAAACTCGTGTTCGCTTTAGATACTTAGTTTTTGTTGGTTCTTATTGCGGTGTGTGTCGGTTCGGTTGCGGTGAGTTGTATTTTTTCTTTTTGGAAGAAGGACCCAATTTTTTTTTCTTTTTCGTGATTTACGTATTGTGCGTGCGTTGGGACCTTCTTCCGGTTTGTACTTTATTTTTCGTGAAAGAATAAAATTGAGTTTATCATGCTTTTTTTATAATATATATATATATATATATATGTATATATATATATATATATATTTATATATATGTATACATACATACATACATACATACATACATACATACATACATACACTCCAAACAAGAAATACAAAAAAGGAATGGTAGGGGGAGGGCTGGCGGCATTGCCGCCCTGTCCAGCAGGGCCCTGGACCGGCAACCCCAGACCGGCTCTACCCAATCTTTCTGCTAATCGGTTTAGCCGTCGGCCCCCACCCCACACCCCCCACCAAAATGTCCGTGCTAGTTGGAGCAACTCCAGTACAAACAGGATTAGAGAGAGTCAACTTAGATGGTTTGCTCACATTAAATATTGATCATTTGATGACCCAGTTAGGAGAGTAGATGTTTTTGAATTGATTTATGTTGAGAAAGGTGAAGGTAGACCTAAAAAGAGTTTGACATGTTGTATAAAAAATGTTATTAATCTATTGGAATTAAATGAAAATATGGCACTCAATTGGACAAGATGGAGAAAAAGGATTCATGTAGCCGAGCCCACTTAGTAGGATAAAGACTTGTTGTACTCATCTTCAATATTAATTTTATTTTTCTTTTCAGTAATGCTTTATTATTGTTATAATTGTGTTTTAATTTAATGTACGAAATTAAACTCATTACTTTTCTTATAGTGACGAATGGTTTTGTTAGTGTGTTAGTCATAGTCATGGTTGCTCACATACAACATAGAACTTCTCTTCAAACATTTACTGCAGAAATTAAAATTGCGAAACATTATTTTCTTTAAAAGTTAGGGAAAAAAGCAAAAAGAAGAAGGCTAGTTAATGTTTCTTTTTTGTTTCTATTAGTTTTCTTTTTCTATGTTGAATGGTGATAATAGATTTGCTGACTACTACATTTTCAATATTTGGCCAAGCCTTAATATCGAGGGGAACCGCTACCTGTTTTGCTCTTTTATTGTAGTTTTTGACTTGTATTTACTTCATGATGTAAATTTTTGTGGAGATACGTTTTCTTTGATTATTGATATGATGAATGTCTTTCTTTTATAGTTTTGTGCAGTTTGCGGACTAGCTTTGCACCTACTGCCTTTAACATTACATCCTCTATATATTCATGGTGAAAATGCCATGGTAAGCCTGTTACATATGAGGTCAGTTAATTTGTTTTATTTCCATTTTCTTATAAAGAATGACAGCCTTTTTTTAATCCTTACTTGTTTGTTCCCTGAAACAGGTTTTGGGAATTTCCCCATCATCTCCTTTATCTGCATATTTATCTCGTGGGGATGTCATTTTGTCGGTTGATGGAGAAAACATACATTCCCCTCTTGAGTTGATAGAAAAATTGGTACGAGGAAATGGTCATGATGGAAAGGGGTATTGTGTAACCAATGCTTTGCTAGAAGAGAGCAAGTCTGTTTCGACGCTAGATGGCAATTTTTCTTGTTCAGATGGCCATGCTGCTTTCGGTGGCTTGTCGTGCGTTAATTCTAGCTCTTCCATTGGGATCAGTTATAAGGAAAATGGTGGCTACATAAAAGAAAGTAAATACTGCTTAAGCCCTGGACAAGTTGTTAAACTTAGCAAATGTGGAGAAGGATGGGGAGTTAGTGGATCTCTCAGGATGCTTTGCTCTTGTTCAGAGGTACAAATCTATATACATGCATGCATGTATACATACATACATTAAATACATATATACATTCACATATATATAGATATATTTGCAAAAGAAGCCCTAGGGCCTATATTAATTTAAAAACGGTTACAAAGACTTGAGGAGAAGGCCCACAGAGCCCTTCCTCTTCGATACAATGTTATAAAAAAGATCCAAAATATTGAACAATTACAAAAATAAAAGTCAAGAGCGAGAACGTGATACTCTCGCTCTGTTTTTTGGAGATCCATGGAGTAATCTCTTTAATGCTACTCCATTGCTCCTGAGTCACCGAGGTATCATCAAATAGGAGTGTAACCCGGCGCTTTTTCTTCCTCGAGAATGATATACCGCGCGGTCTTCTCCATCATCTTCTTCCGCTTCTTCTTCAACTTCTTCCTCTTCCGTAGAGTCCTGCTGATTCTTGCCGGTGGGTTCGACAATTGGTGGGAGAATTCTTCTTTTTCTGCCGAAAGTTTGAATGTATCTGTTAGAGCAAACAGCTGAAGTAGCCTCCTGGACGGCTTGCGGCACAGGAAGTAGTGCCACACTTCCAGCTTGTTCGGTAACTACTGTAGTCTCAGGAGCGGCAATTTGTATAACCGGCTGAGACTTCTCCCCAACAACCATGTCAGCTGAGTTTAAACTTTTATCAGCATCAGATGCTACCCTATTCTCTTGAGCCAGGGTAGCGTCAACTCTATGTTGGGAATTTCCAACAACAGCAGAAGGCCCAGCAGCCATTTTCCTCGAAGGATGATGCAGTCTATAGCAGGTGTCTCTAATGTGCCCAAACATTTTGTAATGCTAGCAAAAGAGAGGCTTGCTCTCCACCACAGTCTCCTGCCAAAACTCCTCTGCACCATCAGTGATCAAAAAACGATCCACATCAGGGGAGTGAAATCCCTCTCCACTCGAACCCCGACACCATCCGGAGAGACTCCATCAAAAGTAGGAGCATCAACTCCGAGAGAGAGTACCGAGAGCTTAGTCAATGTCGTACAAAGCACGTGAATCGTACAAATGAAAGGAAGCCCGTAAGTTTGAACCACATAGGAACGATAGGAGGTTCCTAGATGAGTCAAAATCGAGATCCATTTGATAAAGCCTTCATGGGTGCCAAGTAATCAAACCGATTGTTGAGCAAAGAGTCTAACATAGTCTTCTTCCTTTTTGTATCTGAATGAGTAAGTGTCTGCCATCTAACACTCTCAATTAACATCCACCAATGAATTTCAGATTCTCAAAAAATTTTCTAACTAAATCCATCTTGGGGTGACCAAATTGGAATTTTTCCAACTAAAGTAAATTTAACATCATCGGAGAGAACCTTCATTTCCAGTGTGGTGAAGATAACAGCGAAGTTTCCCATCTTTAGTACTCAATCGACTCGATAAAATCGCCCCGCATTTTTCGACCAGCGATGTCATGAAATTCTTGTGGAAAAAAAAGTGCTCATTGTGGAATTGTCGCCTGCACTCACAACGAGATGAAACGCCAGATGCCATCGTAAAGAAGTCGCCGAGCGGACTCTACAGTCAGTGAACACAGAATCAGGTTCCACTGTGTGACTGGAAGTCGAAGAAGAGCAAGGAGTCGAACTGGAGAAAGTTCAACTCAGTCAAGGAGAGAAGAAGCCGAGTCTGTCGCTCCAATGAATTGGTCGCGAACTCTTGGAGCAGGCAGACGACGACTGCGACGCCGAAATCGCTCTACCAGGTGGAGGACACCACCAGAAACTGGGATGCGAGACTCCTGACCGAAGAGGTCGTTCAGCTTACGAAGCACGCAGACCTGGACGACGAAGACGAAAAGGCCGCTCGAACTGGAGGCCGATCGAGAGGCCGATCGAGAGGACGTACCGAAAGAGTCACCGGACGCTAGACGCTTCAAAAAGCTGCAGCAGACTACTCCGACGGGAACGACGACGAAACGAGTCGTCGAGCTCGAAGAGGTCGAGCTTGGAGTGACGAAGCACGCAGACCTCGACGACGATGAAGACGAGAAAGCCGCTCGACGCTGGAGGCCGATCGAAGGACGAAGTTGAAGCAAGAGTCACCGGGAATCGCCATGGCGAAACCCCAGAGCTCGGGACGCCGTCATCTCGAAAGTGCACACACACACACACACACACACACATATATACACACACATACATACATACGTATATACATGTACAGATGGCGGCGAGCTCTGCTAGGGTTTCGCCTGACGACGAAACCCAGCGTTAACCTCCGGCTTCTCCATCGTCCTCGACGTGCTTTCATGGCTACTGTTGCTGGCTGAGCCTTCTCGCAAGTACTGCCTCGGGTTGTAGCTGTTCGCACGCCTCCCTCTTCGTCGTCCTTTGCGTCCAGTGCGTTAGACTTGTCTGCTTCGGTTGCTTGACGCATATCACAGCTCCATCACTTCCGTCTATGTTCTGGCTCAATCGAAGAGACGACGACTGCTGCTCGACGACCTAATCTCCAAATGCTAGCCTGCATCCTGCGTCCCGACTCCTGTGACTTGAGTGAATCACGCTAATGGCTTTAGAGCTTTCCTACGCCGTCGCCCTCGCCAGTGACAACTCCGCCAAACCCTCAAATACTACAGTGGCACAAACGCAGCTCCCATCCACCCCGCCGACAGTCCAATATTCCCCCAGTTGTACCGTGATTTTGTTGCTAGACACGGTGATTGCAATCTCATTAAAAGAGTAGGGAAAAATGCGGGTAAACCAGAGCTACATCTCATCTCTTGCAGAAAAACACGAATTTACACTATTTGGCAAGTTCCAATTAAGTCGCCCTAAGATGGAGAATATCAGGAAGGCTTTCGAAGATTTCAATTTAGTTGAAGATTGACAGGTGTGCCTTCTCGACGGAAGACATGTTTTGATTTAGCTGTGCGTTGAAGAAGATTACAAAAGGGTTTTCTTAAAGAAATTCATCACAATTGAGGGCAAACTTATGAAGTTGCTCAAATAGATTATTGATTTTGATCTCAATCAAGAACCCTCATTTGCGCCTATCTAGTTTTCATTACTGAAACTCAAGCTTTAATTTTTTGACTATCCTACCATATATGCAATTGGGAAATTCCTTGGAAAATTTATACAGGTAGACACACCTACAGTTCATTGCTCAAGGTCTTCTACTGCAAGGATTTTGATTGAAAGAGATATTACACTACCAGATGTAGAAATCTGGTTTGGCTCTGTTCACAATGGTTATTGACAAAAAACATTATGGAACAAAAACCTCACTACTGCAAGCACTGCAAGATGTTCAGATACCCGTAAGAGAAATGTTTCAGATTGCACTCACAGTTGAGAACTTATAGTCAACAACATGATCCCATTGCTCTGAACATATTGGCTCCACTAGAGGAGGGACTCACCACAAGATAGGAGTTGATATCTGATGTAATTCAAGAACTCCCCACTGCTTTGGACACATTGGCTCCATTTGAGGAGGAACTCACCACAAGACCGGAGTTGGTATCTGAAGCAATTGCCCCGACTTCTGACCTTACTGCAAGAGATAATGTTCAAATTACAAATCAGGATAGTCCTTCAGCTCCTCTTCAGGAAGTTCAGGTGCAGAAGTGACACTATACACTCAACCTCCCGCTGTTGCAACAGTTGATTTTTCTTCTATTGCGGTTCTACCATCTAATAAGACCGAGGATCGCACGAGCCAATCTTCAGATGAAGAATGACAGGTTTACACTTCTTGGCCAAAGAAGAAGGCTGGGGCACACTCCAGCTTGGAAACTCAATGGATGACACTTTGGTTATTCCTGGCAATGACACGACACTTCAAAGTTTGATATCTGGCTCCGTCACTAAAATTAGAGGAAGAGACAGGACAAAAATGGCTCGTCCCTAGCTACTTGTTTTGTTTTTTTATGTTTTAGATTTTTTTTTGTCTGTATCTCCTTATGTTGGGGTTTTATTGTATGTTGCTATCTTATGGGTAGGGTGCCTCTTTTGGTTCCTCTCATACACCTTTGATATATCATTTCTTTTTCAATAAAATTAGCCCTTTGAGTTTTTCTTAAAAAAAAAAAAACATACATATATACATATGTAGATATACATGTGAATGTGTGTACATATATACACACATATACATATTTGTGTGTGTGTAACATATATATATATATATATATATATATATATATATATATATATATATATATATATATATATATACATACATGTATCCGTGTGCATATATATGTATGTATTATGCATGTGGATGTATATGTATGTATTATGCATGTAGATATATGTGTCCATGTATGTATGTATGTATGTATGTATGTATGTATGCATGTATGTATGTATATATATATATATATATATATATATATATATATATATATATATATATATGTGTGTGTGTGTGTGTGTGTGTGTGTGTGTGTGTGTACACATATATATTCTTTTTGGAAAAGCCCAAGGGCTAATATATTAAAAAAGAAAAGGTACAGATAGGTTGGATGAGAGGGCCAAAAAATGACACCATACCCTTACGGTATACAACACACAAATGTACTCAAAAAAAGAAAAATATATGTATACCCAAAATTCAAGTCTGCCAAACACTTGCAGAATTAGTTAGTCAGAGAATGATTAAATTTAGCCCTACCTCTGCCTCTATTTCTAGAAAGTGAGCCAGCTAAAAAATGGTTAAGTTTGTTGTCATTACCCGAAACAACCAATATATCATCCATTAAGTTCCTGAGTTCTAGTAGGCCTCCAATCTTCTTCTTCCTCCTGGATGTGTAAACCTGTCATTCCTTATCTGAAGACTGACCATCTGATCAGTGTGTTGGTCGACAGATTGTCGGGCATGTATAGACTGTTGCACATTATGAGATTCTTGCGCCTGGCTAACAGTAAAAACTTGCTTGGTTTGATGAGGTGGTAGAGCTGCAATAGAATGATTGCAAACCGTTGCAACACTGATAGGTTTTAGGGTTTGTAAAGTATGAAATATCTTCTCTGCACCCGAGGCTTTCTGAAGACGAGGAGCTTCAAAGTTTTCTTGATGATCAAGCCTAACATTGTCCTGTGTAAGTAAAGTTCATTCAGGTTTGTTTTCAAAAAGGTTTGAATTTATAGGTTGCCCAGCTAAGCCATCCGACAACATGTCAATCATAGAAACAAAAACAGTATTTTCAGGGGGGGATCTCCGGTAGTAAGAGGGTTACAGGTGGAAATGACAGGAGAAATGATATTTAGAGGAGGAAGAGTGGGAGGGAGAGCAGATGGCGTTTCAACCAATATTTCAATAGTCAGTAGATTGCACTCTGGGGTGGAGGAGGGGTAGGTGTGAGTTGGGGCAGAGGGTCCCGTAATATTTTTACTCTAAGGTTTTAAATGAGGGTGCAAATGGTGACATTGAGAGTGAGATTGTCCAAACACACGACAGTGAGTGCAGTAAAGTGGGAACTGTTCGAGTTCCATCTGCTTCCAAAAACCCTAGTGCTGTGAGCCAATCCAAATGTCTCGTTCAATTAAAATTCTGGGTTTTTAAGACCGACTCATATTAACTATAAGAATATTAGTTTTGAGGGGTTTACCGTAAACTTTAGCTAAGGAGTAGAGAAGATTGTGATTGAAGAGATGAAACTTCAGACCCTGGAAGCGCAACCATATAAGAATGGTAGGAGGTTCAGTGAGAGGATTAAAATCGACCGTCCATTTCAAAACTTTCATCACACGGTTATCTATTCGAACGGGTCTTCTCGCAAACAAATGAGCACAGTCTTCATGAATTGATAATTGAATAAGAATATGCCTATCGTCCGGTTTACCAATCTTTCATTCTCCTTTCGGACGCAGTTACTCAAAATTGTTTCGAAGTATATCGAGTTTGGGGTTTCCATAGAGGAACTTACCAACTAAGACCAATCAGCAGGATGAAGCTAAGGTGGAGATCCCGGCCTTCAAGAGAAAGATTGCAAGCTTACTATTTTTACGGGACGCCTTTTTGAGAAATGTGGTGTCATCTCTCAGTGCTCAAGTGTCGTGGCAACGCTGCAGGAACATACTCGAAATAGGGGCGTGAGTAGGGTTGTCTCCAGCAAGGGCAATGGCGTAGGAATGGAGCCCCGTTGCCATCTCGACATGCAAGTAACAAGAGAAGCTGTGGCCTGAGTCTGCAACGACGCAAACCCCTCCTATATGGGAGTCGAAAGACGAGAGACATTTTGCCTTACTGCATCAGGCTAAAACCCCAAGAAGTGGTAGGAAGAATACGTGCGAGCCAGTTTCTGAGTTTAACACTGACGAAACGACGAAGCAGGTGAAGACTAGAGGCACGAAACCCTTCGTCGTCTAGTGCGACGAAGCTTATGGAGACGATGAAGCCGAAGGACAACGGTGATTCAACGCAGGGAATCGTCACATCGACGAAACCCTACGAGCAGCCTCCCACCGCGTAGAACATAACGATAATATATATATATATATATATATATATATATATATATATATATATATATATATGTATGTATGTATGTATGTAGGTATATGTGTGTATGTAGGTATATGTGTGTACGTACGTATGTATATATGCGTACGTACGTACACACATATACCTACATACACACATATACATAAACACATATACCTATATATATATATATATATATATATATATATATATATATATATATATATATATATATATATAGATATATACATACATATATACATATATACATACATATATACATACATATATATATGTATGTATATATGTATATATGTATGTATATATGCATATATATTATATAGATATTTATTTATGTATATATGCATGTAAGTATGTATGTATGTTTATACATATACATACATGCATATACATATATATATATATATATATATATATATATATATATATATATATATATATATATATATATATATATATATATATATATGCATGCATACATTGCATGCATGTATGTATATATACATACGTGCATATGCATTTTTTTTGAAGGAAACCGATATTTGGCAGAGGCCCAAATATCGGTTTTCCATGCGCTAGGCCCCATGATGAGAGCCCGCATCATGTGTCTAAACAGACCGAATCCCCCCGCGCCACGAGTGAGATTCGAACCTCTGACCTTCGTGCTCTTACAGAAGCCCCGCCCCACCAGACCAAGAACGCGGCACATATACGTACATATACACACATACATATACATACGTACATATACACACGTACGTATACATACACATACATATACATACACATACATATATATACATACACATATATCTATATATATATATATATATATATATATATATATATATGTATGTATGTATATATATATATGTATGTATGTATGTATGTATATAATTTTTTTTTAAGAAAAAGCTCTAAGGCCTATTTTATTGAAATAAAGAGGGTACAAAAGAAGGTTTTAGGATATATATATATATGTATATGTATGTATATTACACACACACACACACACACACACACAGAGGTGTAAACGAGCCGAACATGAGCGAGCCAGGCTCAGCTCGTGTTCGGCTCGTTTATATTTCGAGCTCAATAAGTGCGTTCGTGTTCGACTCGTTTGCTTAGCGAGCCGAACACGAACAAAAATTTGTTTTGACAATCCTAATCATGTACCTATAAGATGTTAAAGATTGAGGCAAGATTTACAAATTATTATTTATATTAAAACATCATTTGAATCTAATTTTATAATTTTTATTCTATTTTCTTAATTAATATTTTTAATTGATTATAAATCATTGTAGCCTTGTAGTTAATTAATTTTTTTTTAAACATTACTCAACAGGATATATATATATATATATATATATATATATAATTGATGAGTAATATTTCGAGCCAAAATGAGTTGAACAAGAACGAACGAGTCGAACATGAGCTTCATTACGAACCGAACACGAGTCGCTAACGAACGAGCCGTTTTGACTGTACCCATACATACATACATACATATATATATATATATATATATATATATATATACATACATATATATATATATAAAGCCCAAGTGCTAATATATTAAAGAATAAAAGATACAAATAAGTTGTATGAGAGGGCCTAAGCATGACACTGCCCACACGATAAACACCACATACAAATGTTTCCAGAAAAGAAGAAAATACAAAAAATACATAAATTCCCAAAAACCATAAGTGCCAAAAACTCGTAGTATCAGGTAGCTAGAGAGCGACCCATTTTAGCCCTACCTCTGCCTCTAGCTCTAGGAAGAGAGTCAGCTAACAAATTGGTAAGACGAGTGTCATTGCCAAAAGTAACAAATGTATCTTCCATTAAGTTCCTGAGCTCGAGTAGGTTTCCATTCTTTTCTTCTTCCTCCTGGATGTGCAGACCTGTCATTCCTCTTCCGAAGGTTGGCTCGTCTGATTAGTGTGTTGGTCGACAGATTGCTGGGTATGTAAAGGCTGGTGCACATCATGAGCCTCGTGTGCTTGACTAAAGTAACAGCTTGTTCGGTCTGATGGGTGGTAGAGACGCAGTAGAAAGATTGCCAACCATTGCAACAAAGATAGGCTCAATTGTATGTGTATGAGATGTCTCCACTACTGGTGTGATTTTCTGAGGATGAGGAGCAGCAAGGCCTTCCTGAGGAGCTAACCGAACATTGTCCGGTGTATGTAAAGTTTCTTGAGCAGTGCTTTCAAAAAGGTTTGGAGTTGTATGTTGCCCAATAGAGTCAACTGGCAACACTTCAATCACAGAAACAGAAGCAGTATTATCAGAAAGGGGATTTCCGGTAGTAAGAGGGTTATTTAGAGAAGGGAAGGTGGATGGAAGAGCAGATGTCATTTCTGCCAATTTTTCAGTAGTTAGGGTATTGCAATCAGGGACAGAGGAGGGGAAAGTGTGAATTGGGGCATGAGGCTCACTAGTATTTTTACTCTGGGTTTTAAATGAGGGTGCAAATGGTGGCATTGAGAATGAGAATGTCCAAACATATGAGAGTGGTTGCAATAAGGTGAAAACTGCTCTAGTCCCACCCGCTGCCAAAAGCCCTGATGTTATGAGCCAATCCAAATCTCACCCGGAAAAGATAAGAGTAATGTCTTGTTCCATTAAAAATCTGGCTTCAGATGGCCTGCTCAGATTAACTGTAGAAACATCAGTTTTAAGTGATGTACCATGGACCATAGCTAATGAATAGAGGCGCTCGTGATTGAAGAGATTAAACTTCAGACCGGGGAAACACAACCATACTGGAATGATAGGGGGTTCAGTGAGAGAATCAAAATCTACTGTCCATTTTAACACCATCATATGACTTTCTATATGAATAAGTCTTCTCGTAAACAACTGGGCTTAGTCTTTATCATATGATAATTGGATAAGAACATGTCTACCGTCAAGTTTCTCAATCTTCCAATTCCCTTTCAGACGCATTTGCTCAAACTTTTTTCGAATTACTTCGATCTTAGGGTTTCCATAAAGGAACTTACGAACTAGGACCAATATGCAGGACGAGACTAAGGTGGAGATCTCAGCATTAGAGAGAAAGAATGCAAACTTGCCATTTTTACAGGACGTTTTTTTGAGGAATCCGGTGTCTACGCCCATTGCTAAGGTGTCATTGTATCTTTCCGGGAACAAATAGAAAGGAGTGCAAGGGGTGGTGTTGCCCGCAAGAGCGGCGACATAGGAACATCACGAGGCCATCACCACTTGCAGAACAGGCACAGAAGATGCAATACAGTCTTTGCCGCAGTCAGGATAGAAGACGAAGCACCGTTACAGTCGCAAAGTCGTAGACAAGGTGACACATGAAGAAATGCAAACACGTGCCCCTCTGCGAGCACGACTTTTCTGCTAGCACGAGGAGCGTCGCTGCAGAAAATCGAGCCCGATAAAACACAAGACCTTTGACCTCGAGACGTCAAAGGATGAGCAGACAAGTCGGGATCGAAGCAACGAGAGGACGAGTGTGACAAAGAGGAGCAATGGAGCGGAAGACCAGGGTTCGCCACCGAGGAGAAACCCTAGCAGAGCGGGATCGAAGACGAAGACGTTGCCGTCTTTATATATATATATATATATATATATATATATATATATATATATATATATATATATATATATATTTATGTATGTATGTATATACATATACATGCATATACATACATATATATATATATATGTGTGTGTATATATGTATATATTTATATGTTTATATGTGTATGTATGTGTATATATTTATGTATGCGGATGTATATTTATATACATACTTACAAGTATACATATACTTACACACACACACACACACACACACACACACACACACACACACACATATATATATATATACATATATATATATATATATATACATATTTGTGAACTCGAAGCGAAAAGTGCTTAAAATAATAGAAAATTCAATCGAAAATATCGATGCTGTTTATAAATTAATTATGAATATCTTACAACATTTTACCGACATTGTATCTGATAATGAAGAGCAAATTCGTTCTCTTTTACAAAAACTTAAGATGTCGAACTTTGACACATTTTCGATGCATAAATATGTCCTTTTAGTTAGTAATGTCTATACCAGATGCGAATAATACGTACTGGAAATAAAAATTTATTGAAGGTTTACCTAATTTTTTTGCTGACATGGTAGAAAGACAATTACAAGATATTATTATCAAATGTATTTCACATGAAGATATGATGCGTATATTTAATATATGTGTACAAAAAAGCTTAACCATTTGTACAGATCTCAAATTCAGATATTAGATTTAAAAAGAAAGATTGACATAAAGAAATCATTTATGCGTTTCTGCGAACAATTTGCTTATGATATTCTTAAAATTCCTAAAGAAAAATAAAAATATTTTCATAAAAAGAAGAAATATCATAAGTAATGCTTTGAAAAATATTAGTCAGAGAAAGACCAAAGATTTCTCATAAGAAAAAGAAAAATAAAGAAATCAAATGCTACAAATGTAGTATGACTGACAACTATGTAAATAGATGCATAGTTTAAAAAAAATAAATGAGCTTATTATTGATGAAAATATTAAACAATATTTTTTTAAAATCATATTAAATTCATCTCCTAACAATTCAGAGATATCTAACAATTCTTTCGAAATCAAGAACAATCTCTTATTCATCAAAATCTGAGTGCAAATGTAATAATGAAAACTATTACAAATTTATGTCGAAATGAACGGTTTATTTATTTTATCTTTTTCAATATGAAAAGAAATACTTAAAATTGCATCCCAAATCCAGGATGAAAAACTCGAAATAAAATGCTAAACATAGTTATCGAGTCGAAAAGATAATCCTCTTCTAATATTATTCCTTTTTTCAGGATAGTGTATGAAAGAAGCTTTGAATAAAAATTTAATTATAAATACTGAAAATAAACCTACTGCGATAAATAATTTAAAAAATAAAATCAATTTTTTAAAATCTGAAATAAATATTTCGATAGAATAAAAAAAATACGGACTATTGAAACTAGAAATAAAATGCTAAATATAGTTATCGAGTCGAAAAGAGAATCCTCTTCTAATATTATTCATTTTTCAGGATAGTCTATGAAAGAAGCTTTGAATAAATGTTTAATTTTAAATACTGAAAGTAAACCTACTATGATAAATAATTTAAAAAATAAAATCAATTTTTTAAAATCTGAAATAAATATTTTTTGAAAGAATAAAAAAATACGGACTATTGAAACTAGAATTAAATAATATTATACCTACTGAAGTACTAGTCGAAAAAGAAGTTGATCAAAAACAATCTTTTAAAATTCCTTATAAAATATAATTATGCATAAATTGTTTATAACTATTACTTTAAATAGAAATAGAGAATACACTCTATTAAATCTCACTGCTCTCATTGATAACGATGCAGATATGAACTGTATTTAAGAAGAATAATACATTCTAAATATTTTTAAAAAACTACGTAGCAGTTAACTTTTGCGAAATAAAATATAAAATTTTTTCTGCTAATATTTGTAAAAATGAAATTTACATTAATATTCATTTTTTATTAGTTAAAAAGTTTAAACAACACATTATTTTGGGAAGTCCTTTCCTCTACAGAATAATGCCAATTAATAAAATTGATAATAGTGGAATTCATTCTATAAGTTTGGCAAGCCAATCATTTTTAAATTTATAACTAATATTACAAAAATTATTTTAAACGAGATAAACAAATCTAAATTAAAACAAAATCAAATTAATTTTCTCCAAGGAAAAATATATTGTTATCTATAAAAGAAATATTACAAAGTAATTTTATAAAAGAAAAAAATTTACTTTACGTAAAAATATGTTACATGAAATTTGCAGTGAAAATCTAACAATTTTTTGGAATAAAAAAAACACCGTATTTCTTTACCTTACATCGATAACTTTGATGAAAGAAATTTTAAGACTAAGACACGACTATGTCAAATGAATCAAAAATATTTAAAAAATTGTAAAGAAGAAATTAATGAACTTAATAAAAAATTAATTAGAAAATCTAGCTCTACTTGGAGCTCTACTGCATTTTTTTGTTATGATTGATGCAGAAAATAAAAATAAATTAAGATTAGTAATTAATTATAAACATTTAAATGAAGTTTTAAAATTGATTCGGTATCCCATACCGAATAAAAGAGATATACTTATTCAATTAAGTAAAACTATACTATTTTCAAAATTTGATTTAAAATATGGATACTGACTGGTTCAAATAATTGAGTCTGACAGATATAAAACGACATTTACTGTTCCGTTTGGTCATTATGAATGGAAGATTATGCTGTTTGGATTAAAAAAATGCACTTTCTGCTTTTCAAAAAATCATGAATAAAATATTTATTTCATATTCTGATTATATAATCGTTTATATCGATGATGTTCCTGTGTTCTCTAAATCCGTAGAAGAATATTTTAAATATCTACAAACTTTCAATCACTTGTAAAAAATAATGAGTTAGTAATGCCATCGCAAAAAATCAAATTATTTTAGACAGAAATACAATTTTTGGGATATAATATTGCCCGAAACACAATTATTTCAATTGAAAGAAGTATAAAATTCACTTTTAAATTTCCAGATGAAATTACTGATCTCCGTCAATTACAGAGATTTTTGAATTTGCTTAATTATATAACTGATTATTATTTGAATCAGTAGATGATATGCCGGTGTGAAATCAATGTTTAGACGAAGAAAATTGGGAGTGAATGATGACCCATCTCTACTTAAATTGAGACATAAATATGAAGACTGCTTAAAGTGGATCTTTATTGAGGTCACTTTAGATTAACATTTTGGGCAATAATTCTGGTGTTTGAAACAATACCGGTTAATGAAATAATAGTTGTGATAATACTGGTTGGTATAATAGTGTTTGTAATTATTTTTAGATTTATTTCACATGAAATGGATGTGTTATCTTTTTTGAAGTTGTAATATATTAGTTCGGAGTTCGCTCTCAGCTATAAATAAGGTTTTTGTATTCTTTTATGTGGTACAAGTTTTTAGAGTTCTTTGTAAAAGAAGGAGCGTGCTTCTGAAGTTCCTATCAGGTTTGACCTCCTATAAGTTCTTCCAGTTTTAATATATTTTTCTTTTTACAGAACGCCAAGCTTGAAAGGAACTCCATAAAAACTCATTTTACGAAGAAATATTCTCTATGAACTTGCACCCCTTAGTAAAATACAAAGCTCTTATTGGTAAATAAGGGCCGACTTTAAATAAATACATTATAATTAATAAAAGATAACACATTTATTTGATGAGACATAAAACTGAAAATAATTACGACACTATTACACCAATCAGTATTATTACAACTATTATTCCACCAATCAGTATTGTTTAAACCGCCAGAATTGTTGCCTATAATGTTCACCTGAAGTGACTTTAGTGGAGTCTACTTTAAGTAATTTTCATCTTTATGCCTCTCAATTTGAGCCGAGGCGGGTCACCATTTGCTCCCAATTTTCTTCTTCGCTTGAATTTTGATTTGATGTCGACATAACGTCTTCTGATTTGAATAATTCTTTTATTTGTTTCTGATAGATTTGCTGTATTCATTGTTTGATTTGCTCTGGAGATTCACGATGACATTTCTTTTTGATTAGGTCATTAATTCCTTTTAAAGAAAACTATTGAGATTTTGGTTCTTGAATATTGGAAACATTGAATGTGATGACTTTATTAATTTGAATTACTTTATCACCGATAATAATTGCAAATCACCATTTGATGAAGAAGGTCCGCTATAAGCCTTTGTTATTGATGATGTCTTGTTGATGACATAGTTTCGGATAAAGATCCATGGTATTTGGGCCTGACAGAAGAAGAGAAGTTCTCACATACCGTCTGCTAAAAAAATTATTTTTTATTTTGCTGGATTGCGGAGATGATTGAACCCTTGCTGTATAGAGATTAGTAATTGGTTCCAGAAGGATTTCATTGGTGACGTCGAATTTTTCTCATCATGCTAAAAACTAATTTGATATTTCTTTATTTAAAATTTCAGACATTAAAATAAAAAACCAAGAATGCTTATGCCTTTAATTAATAAGTAAAAATGCTCGATTCATTGCCTGAGTGTAGGTTCAATAACTAAAATAAACTAATTTTTTCTGATTGGTTATATGATGAATAAATTCAACATGTTTAGTTTGGAAATGATTGTCGCCTTACCATAAGCGATTGCTTTATATGATTCATTATAATTGTGTTGAATTTCAACACATTGTAATGAAGTGAGAATTGTTTCATATGATTTACGGTTAAGACAATCTTTAACGTCGGTATTTGTGCCTAAGGGTACGTTTGGGGCAACTTGTGCTTATCTGGAAACACGGACGCGTTCCTCGTTTAATGTAAAAAATCAATTGTGTTTTTGGATAAGCTGTGCAAACACAATTTTCAAACGGTGAGGCGGCGTTTTCAAAACGTCGCTGCTGCAAATAAGCGGCCCCAATTAGAGTCTAAGGGTGCATTTGGGGCAGCTTGTGCTTATCCAGATAAGCCGCTTATCTGGACATGTGGATTAGGGGGCTCGACTCGCGTTCTGTGTTTATTGTAAAAAACTGTGTTTTTTTGATAAGCTGCGCAAACACAATTTCCAAATGGTGAGACGGTATTTTCATGCGCTGCTGCTGCAGGTAAGCTGTCCCAAACGAAGCCTGAATCTGTTTGGATTTTTCAAGGATCATGAATTTCATAATCCACTAAATTAATTTAGAGGATTTATTCTTTAGATGATTTTTGCACAAATTCTGTGACTTCTTGTATTTGTAAATCAAAAGATTGTGGAGATTGAACTCTCGATGTGGATGTGGAAGCCATTGGGCTTTCATACTGATATTGCTGTAAATTAATAAATTTTTGTGGGGTCACATTAGGTCGATGCTACCTCACCCCCCTCTAAAGGTGGAGCCACCCCGTTAGGGTGTCATTTTAATGCATGGGTGAGAGGTAATTCATCCCTCCTTATCTTTCAACTTGCAAAAATGCACGAGTGAGAAAGTCAAGTAAAGAATTAGAATTACTAGTAATATATTCAATATCAAATTCAAAACAAAATATTTGAGTTTGTCATCCGACAAAAAGTTGTTTGGAGACCAGATTTTGGACATCGTTTTGTAGTATATGTTTAATTGAACTGTAATCAATTTGTAATAAAAAGTTTTAATTTAATAAATCATCTTGAAATTTTATAATATATTTAACGACCAAAAGCATTTCTTGCTTAACGGTTGAATATTTTTTTTGAGTGGTATTCCACTTTTCAAGTGTAAAACGAACTAGTTGTTTGATATTGAAAGCTTTTTGCTTTAAGATTCTGTTATAGTCAATATTAAAGACATCTGATTCCAATATTTTAGGGAGAGAAGAATCTGCAATATGTAAACAATGTAGCAGTTTTACCTTTTGCTTAATTAGTTGGACAATTTTAGTATGTTTTCTGTCTATGGATTATGCTGCTTCTTTAATCTATTATAAATAATGACAATATCTAAAGTAAATTCTTTATAATAATCTGCTACATAATTGAGTGAATCCAGAAATCTCTGTAGTTGACAGAGATCAGTAATTTTATCTAGAAATTTAGAAACGAATTTTATGTTTCTTTCATTTGGAATAATTGTATTCCGGATAATATAATATCTCAAAAATCGTAGTTCGATTTGAACAAATTTGATTTTGGGCGCTGAAATTACCAGTCCATTATTTTTGACAAGCCATTAGAATGTATATAGATGTTTAAAATATTTCTCTATTAATTTAGAGAAAATAAGAACACCATCGATATAAACAATTATATAATCAGAATATGAAATAAATATTTTATTTATGATTTTCTGAAATTTAAGAGTATTTTTTAATTCACAAGGCATAAAGTTTCATTAATAATAATCAATCAAAATAGTAAATGTCATATATATCTGTCAGACTCAATGATTTGAATCTGTCAGTATCCAAATTTTAAATCGAATTGTGAAAATAGTATAACTTTACTTAATAGATTAAATATAACTCTTTTATTCGGTATGATATACCGAATACATTTAAAACTTCATTTAAAGTTTTATAATTAATTACTAATCTTAGTTTATTTATTTATTTTTCTGCATTTTTTATAACATAAAATGCAGTACAACTCCAATGAGAGCTGGATTTTTTAATTTATTTTTTATCAAGAAGTTCATTAATTTTTTCTTTACAATTTTTTAAATATTCTTGATTCATTTGATACGACCATGTCTTAGTTTTAATATTTCCTTCATCAAAATTATTGATGTATGATAAAGAAATAGTGTTTTTTTATTTTGAAAAATCAGCTTGATTTTCACCGCAAATTTTATGTTACATATTTTTATGTAAAATAGAAATTTTTTTTTATAGATAAACTTTGAAAAAATTTTTTTCTATAGATGACAAAGTAATTTATTCTTGTATAAAATTAATTTGATTTCATTTTAATATAAATTTATTTATTTCGTTTAAAATAATTTGTGTAGAATTAGTTATAAATCAAAAAATAATTAGTTTAGCAAACTTATTAGAATAAATTCCAGTATTATCAATTTTGTTAATGAACATTATTTTTTAGAGGAACGAAGTCCCCAAAATAATCTGTTGTATTAAATTTTTAACTAATAAAAAAAAGTATTAATGCAAACTTCATTTTTACAAATATTAGCAGGAAAAATTTTATATTATATTTGCATTTTATTTTCTGATGTAGAAGTTAATTTTTATGCAGTTTTTTCAAAATATTCAGATGGTGTGATTCCTTTTTGAATACAGTTCATATTTGCACTGCTATCAACGAGAGCAGTGAGATTTGATAGAGTGTATTCTCTATTTATATTTAAGGTAATTATTATAAACCATTTATGTATAATTGTCTTTTGTAAAGAATTTTAAAAAGATTATTTTTTATCATTTTTTTTCTACTGGTATTTTCGGGGGTATAATATTTCTTAATTTTAATTTTAATAGGCTAGTATGTATTTATTTTTGATTCATTTGAAAAATATTTATTTCAGTAATGACTTCATTTTTAAGTCATTTATCGCAGTAGGTCTATTTTCAGTGTTTAAAATTAAAGCTGCCTTCATAGAATATCCTAAAAAATAAATAATATTAGAAGAGGAGGATTCTCTTTTTGACTCGATATCTATTTTTAGCATTTCATTTCGAGTCTTTTTATTCTCAGTCTGAGATGCAATTTTAAGTATTTCTTCTCGTATTGAAGAAGATAAATTAAATAAACCGTTCATTTCGACAATAGATTTGTAATAATTTTCATTATTACATTTGCACTCAGCTTTTGATGTTCAATAATTGTTGTTGGATTTTGATGAGTAAAAGAAATTGTCATCAATTTCGTCTGAATAGTCAGACATCTTTGAATTGTCAGGAGATGATTTTAATATGATTTTAAAGATATATTGCTTAATATTTCGTCAAGATTATGTTCATCTATTTTTTTTTTAATACGCATCTATTTGCATAGTGATCAGTGTTGTCACATTTGTAGCATTTGATTTTTCTATCTTTTTTTTCTTATGAGAAATCTTTGCCCTTTTTTCTGAATAATATTTTTCATAGCGTTGTTTATGGTATTATTTTTTTTATATAAAAATATATTTCTTTTTCTTTTAAAAATTTAGGAATATCATAAACAAATTGTTTACAGAAAGCGCATAATTGCTCTCTTTCTGTCTTTTTTTTTAATCTGATATCTCAATTTGAAATCTATACATAGGTGCAAGCTTTTCTGTACACATGTATTTATCAGTTGTCTATATGTTAAATCTTTATATGGAGCACGCTTGATAGTAATATCTTGTAATTGTCTTTTTATTTTATCGGTAAAAAGATTAGACATACTTCCAATAAATTTTCAATAAATTTTTATTTATGGTGCGTACTATTCACATCTGGTAAAGACATTACTCTAATTGAAAAAAACATCTTTATACCATTGAAAATATGTAAAAGTTGGACATATTAATTTGTAAAATAGAACAAATTTGTTCTCCATTATCAAATACTATGCTAGTAAAATACTGTAAAATATTAATGATTAATTTATAAACAATATCAATATTTTCTTGATTAGGATTTTCTATTATTATAGGACTTAAAAATTCTTCTTTTTATTCTTGAGTTAAATAATTCCCACTAGCTTTTAGAAGATCAGTGAACACACACGTTAAATGGGTTACTATTCGATGAACTCGATTATTACTCTGGGCTGCAGAGGTATAATCATCATTCGCTGTAATTCTTTTTGGATTTGACATCAATATCTCATTCATAAATATTTGATGCATTATAATCATTTTAATATTTGTTATTGTCTTCTTCATATAAAACATTTGCAGAGTAGGTCGGGGATAATAATATCGACTATTCTGTTGAGTTTGATATGAAGATGGAGCTTTATTGCCTTTTAGTTTATGTATTTAAATAATTCTAATTCTCAATTATTATCTTGGAATTGTTTTTCAATGCGTTCAATTTTTTTTTCAAGTTTATCATTATTAGGATTTTTTTATTGATCAGTTAATTGATCTTTTTTATTTAGGATTATAATTTTCGTACATTTTATGTTTTTAATTAATTCTTAAAAATCCTGAACAGATGGTCCTAAGTAGAAATTAGGACTGTGAGGTGGCTGTATAGCCAAAGCCAAAGAAGTAATTGCCGAACTTACTTTCTTTTCATTTGAGTTTTTATAGAGAATAAATGGTGTATCATATTTTTCTAGTTTTATTGAGTGATTTAAAAGCAAAGAAATATTAGTATTTGTAAAATTTAAATGTTTAATTACACCATTAAAATCTTTGGTGACATTAGTTGTGAAGAGACCCATTAATACGGTGGGAACCCATTGTGAAGAGGAAGATGAGAGATGTCTCCTTTGATTTCGGGGAGAAACCCATTGTGAAGAGAAATTAGAAGAGAGTGTGAACGAGCAAACAAAGTCCTATTGAGGTGAGAGGAATGGAGGAGAAGAAGCACAGACATTAAGGAGGTAGACAGGGAGCTGAAGAAAAAATAGGAGTCCAGTGACGGTTAGAGAGACAAGAAGGCGACGTGACGGACGGTGAGGTCAAGGCAGGCGTCCCATTTAGTGTCAAGGGACGACCTCAATTTCTTCAACTCTTTTGCCATGATTTCGACTTATGGCAAACGTGAAGAAGCAGGGCAACCTCGTCAAAAAGGAGATATGAAACGTGGGTTGCGGGTCGAAACCCGCGACCCATGTTTAATGTAAAATGAAAACGTCATTTGCGGATAATTTGGGGAAACATATTTTTCAAATCAGCGGGCGGCATTTTCAAAACGCCGCCGCAGCTGTTAAGCTGCCTCAAACAGACCTTTAATAGAGAAATTATTTTTTCTTTTTCATTTATTTTCAAAGATTGTTTGACAGTTTTAATTGACGAGTTATCTTTGAATTCAAAAGTTCCAATTTTTTAGATTAGAGATTTCTTACTTTACGAATTGTCCATTTATTTAAGTCTTCTTCGTTTGCAGGATATTCCTGTAATTCTGCATTTTTAATATTGTTATTTCTAGATTGTGTTCAATGGAGATTTTTAGAATTTATGGTACTATTGTACCGTGAAGAAGTGCTCTTGAAGGGCAATTAATAAAACAGCTAAAACTCTTTTTCTTTAAAAAGTTTATTAAGGTAATCTAAACAACTAGATGAAAATATTATGTTCCACTGAGTTCTTAGTTCAAACGTGCTGAGTCAACAAGAACCAGACAATAAAGCGTCCATCCCGGACATAAAAATGCCCACATGCGACGATGCCTGCTGGATTAAGCTTAGATTAGAGCAAGAATATGGTCAGACCAGAAGGTCCAACTCAGTATAATCTTGCATGTGAGTCAAGGATATTAAGTTGCAGAGTAACACCTGATTTTACAATGCAGGATATACCTATCCTGGTAACGTTAGGGTACCATATTAAAATTACTTGCAAAAAAAGGAGCTCCATGAAAAGACTTAGCCACTCATGGCTTTGATACCAATTTTAAATCAGGATATAAACGAAACATAAATATATATTAAAACCGGAAGAACTTACAAGACATCAAGCTTGGAAGGAACTTCGGATGCACACTCCTTATTTTACAAAGAAAGTCTCTTTAAGAACTTGCACCCTTTAACATAATACAAAACCCTATAGTGTGTGTGTGTGTGTATGAGTGTAAGTTTTCATCTTGCCATTTCATTTTTTGATTGGTCATTATCAACTCTTGCGTTTTTTTTCCCTTTATTCTAGTCTACACAATAGTGCTTACTGTTATGGGGACTCTTTTGCTCATACTGAAGAAGTCTTGGAAATCACCCATTTTCTTTAGATTTGACGCTTCATTAACGTGATTAATAAAATCAAACTGAACTTATTTAATTGAATGTGACAGAATGAATCCTGCATGACACCTCTGCTGAACCCAGGGATATCATGGTTTGAAATTTCATATGCAAAGCCTTACTCATCAGATTGCTTCCAGCAAAGAAGAAATACATCTTTAGTAGATCCGGATCCTGTTTATGGTTCAAATCCTTGTGGTTTTGGTACATTTGTATATGTTGGTGATAAGCTCAGATTGGCCCATTCGATGTGGTTGTCTTCATATCAGCCCCGCTGGATGCACTTAAGTTGGAGTATGGACATTCCTGCAACACTGGAGAACATTTTAGCATGCACATACCGTGTCTCTGCAGCTTTGGCTGCTCTTAACAGCTTGCCGGTACATCTTCTTTCTTACACATCTTCACATGTGAAATATTGCTGGTGTACCTTCAATTTTAATAAGAGACTTGCTTTTGCAATATAGCTTAAGGAGGCAATTGAGGCTATATTATTTGAAAAAAAAATGTGCATTTTCATCAAGCTAGTTGTTTGGATTTCTGTTATTTTTCTAGAGGATTTTTTTTCCCGACAGGATAATTGAAATCACAGGTTTTATGCAAATTTTTAGCCGGTTTGCGTTGGACCTCTCAACCAATTGGTTAGTTGTAGGTTTGTGTGATTGAAGCAAAGACTGTCTTATAACGTGATTCATAGACAGTTATATGTAATTACAGCAAAGGGTCTAAGTATAAGGTTCAATTATATAGTTGACATCATGTAGCTCTTTAATTGGTGAAAGGGAAAAGAAAGTTTAAACAAAAGGGCCATTTGCTTGATTACAGCAAAGAGACAAAACACATTTTTAAAGGCAATCGAATTCGGTATGTTTTATTATTTAGTTGAATATTAAGGGAAACTAATATGGACCCGAATACGTAGATACATGTTCCGTTTGGTGAGGTCATTATTGAAATAAGTGGAATATTAGAATGATACATATTATGTTTAGAAGATTAAAGATCTAAAAGTAGTAGAATAAAATCTGACTCTTACAGATGTTATCTTAAAGCGCATAACATTAGATAAAAGTAGTTGCTAAGTGTAATGGATTTATATTAAATCTACCAAGCAAAGGACTTGGAATATAGTCTACAATGTAACTTCTAGAATTAAAGATGGATTGTAAAATGGAGAGTACCTCTATAAGATAAAATTAATTAAACTTGAATTTGCCAAACATTGTATGAACAACCCCCGAGTTTCGGAAAAAGTGATACAAAAATCATCCTTGTTTTGGCATATTTTCTATCTAGAATCAATGAAAAGACAGTCTTATTGCTAGAATAAAGATAAACAGCAATTCGAGGATGCTAGTAACTCCGAAAATCTGGATGGCAGAGTTGGAAAAGGGAAATGCAGATTAAGAAACTTATCTTATTTATTTCATTCATCACAAAGTCTCTGAATGGGGATTAATCATAGACATTCAATGCTACTAGTAAAGACTAAATAACAACATATTAAAAACTTAATAATCTTTCTAAACTCAAATATCTATTACTTTATTTAATTGTAATGAAGCCTATTTAGATCCTTATTATCACCAATCCCTTCAAATTAACTTTGTCCTCAAGCTCAAACAAGTAGTACTCAACGACATGGCAGGGTGGAGTCAGAGTTGTGTATAAGCAGCCGCATTTGTGGATTTTGGAATGAATGGAATGAATAAGATGAGTTTCTGTTTCTCTAAATCTCCTCTCCAGATTTTGTGTTATAGGCATCATTGAATTGCCGTTTATCTTAATCCTAACAGTGGGAACCTATCAATGACCTAATAATCCGACTATACTCGAATATCTATTACTTTTTTTAAATGTTAGGATAAAGAACCTATTTCAGGTCCCTAACAATAACCTAATTGCAATACTTTTGAGAAACTCTAATAAACAGATTGGCCTAACAGGTCTTCTTTCTTGATGGTGAATATATTCTGGAGACTGCTCTTCATTACATCAACTGGCTAAATCCAAGGAAGCGACGCAGGGCTGCGAAAGTCTTGCTTATTGTTGGGACCATCCTTTCAGTTATTGCTTTCTCCCGACTCATTTACTTCAAATACCATTCTGTAAGCTATCCTGCTGAAATTGGTTTGATGTGAGATGAAGAACAAGATCATTACTGGATGTAAATTATCAGTTTCCTTTAGTTTATTTTTGTTGCTGCAAATCGTTTTTGATGTGTTATGAAAGCTTTAGAGTATAAATGTAAAAACTAAAATTTAGATGCTAGGTTTTTAAATTTGTAAGAATTTGTGGGTACGCATGTAAATTTTCTTTTACTTCAACACTGAGAGGGTATTGAATTATGTATAGCTTGTGCAATTGCTTATATTTGATATCCTCAGGGCTGTCAAAACGGCTCGTTGTTCAAGAGCAGCTTGTGTTCGGCTCGTTCGCTAAGTTAATGAGCCGAACAAGAATCAATTTTTGTTCGTTCGTGTTCGGCTCATTTTGACTCGAAATATTACTCATCAATTATATATATATATATATAATGAGTAGTATTTTTAAAAAAATTAATTGACTACAAGACTACAATGATTTATAATCAATTAAAAGTATTAATTAAGAAAATATAATAAAAAATATTAAATTAGATTCAAATGATGTTTTAATATAAATAATAATTTATAAATCTTGTCCCAATCCTCAATATCTTATGAGTACTAGATTAGGGTTGTCAAAATAACTCTTTGTTCTTGAATGGTTCGTGTTCGGCTCGTGTTCAACTAGCTAAGTAAACGAGCCGAACACGAACACACTTTTTGAGCTTGAAATATAAACGAGCCGAACACGAGCTGAGCTTGGCTCGCTCGTGTTCGACTCGTTTACACCCTAGCTACCCTACAGGTAATTTAGCTGCAAAATAAGTTTGTTCGTGTTTTAACATTTTCCCCTTGATAATTAATTTGGATTTAATTATAAATAAATTATATATATATATATATATATATATATATCAAAATTTGGTTTAAAGTTTTTAATTATCAAGGCGGGAGTAGATAACAAGATTAAAAATTTAAATTTTATTCTCTAGTTAGCATTAAAAAATCCAAATGTCTATTCGATATAACAATTTTCTATATGTAAAAAATCATTAAATTGTAAAATTTATGCCAAGTTAAAAATAAAGTAGTTCTAATGTTGATATCATTATATTGTATGGCAATTTGATAATCTGTTATTTGCTTTCACATGTTCAGTACTCAAGTTCTCGTTTTAAAAATATTAATTAAATGCATTCAAATCTTTAATATTTGATAAATTAGCAATTAATAAAGGTAATCAATCTCTTTCAACAGAATAAGATTTGAACTATATTTTAAATCTCAATAAAAATTTTCAGTGCGAACTAAATATATCATTTTTCTTAGAAATTCTATAGTATATTAATAATTATTTTTAAAATTAAAATATAATATTTAGTATTGTTTATAATTATTTTCATTTGAGGTAAAATAGAATCTTAGGTAGTATTTTATTTAAAACAATCAAACCCTAATGAAAATTTCAACACAAGTTAAACCTAAAGTTTAAATTTATTTATTTTCATGAAGGAGAGAGGAAAGGAATAAAAGAAATTTATATGATGTTTAGGTTTAACATAAGTTTCAACTTATAAGAAAGAAGAAGAAGAAGAAGAAGTTTCCAACTTCTCATAGCTCACAATCAATGTATAGCCCCCTATTTATGAGGTTAAATTTAATTCGATGACTTAGTTCGATCTTTATCCATTGTTGCTCGATCATCTCTTACCATCTCTCTTCCCTAATGCTTATTCCTTTCTTGCTTTCTACTATTTTTGTATGAGCTATCTTAATATGGCAAGATCAATTAACATCGATTCAGCTAACTGGATGTTAGTTGGTTCAATTACCTTTTTTTTCTTTAAATGAGCTCTCATATGTAATCTTCTCCGCTCATAAAAAATTTATCCTCAAAATTTGTATATCCCCAATAACTATAAATTAACCTAAGTACGATAACATAATCATGCATTGTACATAAAAAATGTGCAATCATAAATCTCAATGAGATATGACGGCTGATGGAGAAGATGATGTGGTGATTCGGGACACACCAGAAATAGATCAAGGGCACACATTTATCCGACCGGCTTCTGCTGCCCGAGAGAAAAAAAGTCCCGAGACGGACAAAACTTCATCCTCCCAAAGTATTACTGGTACAAATCTCATGCAGACGAATTTGCTGACCTTCCTCAACCAGGTCGGGCGAATAATGAAATCCGCTCAGATCTAAAGCACCCGGTAGGGGCTTCTCAGTTAAACTTTTAACCATAGCCTCTGGGTAATGACCTGACCGGTCACTCCTTCAGGCTTCAGGTATGCGACCGGGTCAACCGACTCAAAATCCAGCCGGACACCATCTCAGGCTCCGACCCTACCCAGCTGGATGCCATCTCTGTCTCCTGGCCCTATTATTATATATTGAATAAAATACCCTATGCTGTACTAGCTTTACTTGCGGTTCAAAATGTAATCTCACTATAAATAGGGGCACATTTCATTAATAAAAGTTTCACAATTTTTCTGCTCATTATTTAGCTCTTTTTGCTCTTTTTCTCTTTTTCACGCTCTATTTCTTACGCATGTCTCCTGGATAATTTTGGATTCAACATCCTATAAGGTGCGGTGAGCGCGGAGTCACGCCGTCAACAAGAAGAGGAGCACAACTATCACAATGAGAAGAGAGTCATCACAAAGAAATATCCAATGCAAAACACACCAAAGAGAAGTCTGTGCAATGAGGAATGTAAGATCTAAGGACCCAGATGATGACTCAGGTATCAGATAAGATCACCGAAGTCCCTAGGACCATCACAGCCAAAGGAGGAGATCGCCCACCCCACCCTTTGCCTCATATCTTAAGTGCTGAGCCCCAGGAGAAGTTCAAGTTTCCGATGTCGGAGGCGTATAGGGGTCGGTCGGATCCCAACGACCACATCACCTCATTTGAATCTACAACATGCTTGTTGAATTACTCGGACGCATTTAAGTGTCGTCTATTCTTCAAAACCTTGAGGTCGTCAACCCTAAGTTGTTTAACTCCCTTTTGGCCAGAAGAATCGGCAGCTTTTCAAACTTCTAAATAATTTTCTTGGCAGAGTTTATAAATGCCCGACTATTGAAAAAGAGCATGTAATCCTTGTGGCAGTTGAAGCAGGGACCAAACAAGAGATTGCATTCCTCTATCTTGCAGTTCTAGAGGGAGATGTTGGATATGAAGGACCTCCGAACCGATATGAAATAGACCGCCATGAAGCAGGGCCTGAGGTTGGAGAGGTTTCGTAATGATCTCAGTTTGCACAAACCCCAAGATTTGACCGAGCTACTCGAAATGGCCAACAAGCACATCATTTCTTAGGAAGGCATCCCCCAGTCAGAGCCGGTAGACCATGGGCCCAGAAGAGAGCCCTAACAAGTAGTGAGTGGAAACCAAGGGAAGATCCTAGATTGTCCGTTAACATGCGTCAATTTTACGTGATTTCATCTACATTTTACTCTTCATTTTATCGCCTACTTTTACTGATTTACCACAGATTTACACTTGAGAAAGAATTTTGTTGATGTTGTGCAGGTTATAGGTGCCAAACACGAAAAATAGAGTTAAAACACGTGATATAGTGCTTTCTGGCGTAGTCCTGCCATAACTAGGATTGACCACGCCAGTTGTAGGAGTGTCCATGTCGGTTTCTGGCGTGATCACATCGCCAGACATACAAAACTCAGGTTTGTGCGACTTCTTGCCTATTTTTGAACCATTGATGGATTTGGATAATTTTGATGTCTATTTTGGATCCATAATGTAAAACCTAATTATAAAAAAAAATTTATATCGTGAGAGAAATTCTTTTTTTTCTTCTTGGCCTCTTCTTGGCCTTAAAAGGAATTATGCATCAAGGAGTCAATGGAGCCAGCTAGAGGCAAGGTTTGGAGAGAAGTTGAGAGTTTTCCACAAGGTCTTCTTCCTCATTTGGTAGAAACCTTGTAGTGTGAGAGTGTCTTGTATTTTTAAAATTTTAAGAGACTTGTATGAGAGGAAGAAGTGCTGCAACTGTAGAGAGAAAAGTTCTTGTAAGTTTTACATGTTTTTGTTTTTTTTAGTGAATTCCTGCATCATTTTTCATGCTATGATTTTCTTGACAATGTGTGACTAAATTCGTTCTTCGTGTCTTTGAGTGGTAAGGGTAGAGGATTTAATCATGATGTTTCCATAATGTTTTTCCGCAAGAATTTTCTTGTGCTTTCATGGCCTATATTGTTGGTTAACCTATGAACTAAATTTACTTCTAGTCTGATCAACTAGGATGTTAAAATATTTCATGAAGCTACGACATTTAACCGTTGCATAGTGAAAATGAAAGAACCATAAAATTTTGAGAGTATAAACATATTCCAGGAATTTTGCAATCATCTCAGGGGATTGGAACAGTTATGCAGATTGTCATGGGATTGAGGAACTCAACTTCATGGATAAGGACTTCCATATCCTCAATTTACAACACTATGTAGAAAAATATTATGGAAAATCACGATTACCACAATCCTTTGAATCACAGAGGCACAAGCTCATAAATCTTGAAGGAACTCGCAAAAATCTTTCCTTTATTTTTCCTTTTTTGTTGTCTGCTAATTTCCCTACTTGCTAGAATCTTAGGATTTAAAACCTCTTTGTGTACATGTCGAGCTAGGTTGATTAAATTAGTAAACTTGTGATTTTATTGTGGAAACAAATTGTTAACACATTCCTCGTGGGATCGAGTGCGGACTCTTAGAACACATACTACATGACACGTGCACTTGCATTCTATTGCCACTTACCTCACGGTAAGTTTTGACACGTCTAGTTTTTGACATCGCTGCCGAGTAAATGAGTTAATAACTATTTATGATTTTAGGAAAACTTTAGTTGAAGAACGTAGGATCTAATATTGACACTTTTATTTTCTTATTTTATTTTGTGTTTTTATTTTTGTTATTTTTGCTGCATCACACACACACACACACACACACATATATATATATATATATATATATATATATATATATATATATATATATATATATATATATATATATATATATATACATACATACATACATACATACATACATACATACATACATACATATAGATATAGATACATACATATAGATATATATACATACATATATATAGATATATATGCTTCCATTATTATGCTTATTCCTAAAGACAGCTCCAAAAAGTCTTGGGCCAATTTTAGACCTATCAGCTTGACCAATGTTATTAGCAAGATGATCAGCAAGATCATTATGAAACTTTTACAGCATTTTCTTCCTTTATAGTTGAACATCAGTTGCCTTTGTTCATGGAAAGAATATTACTGATAATGTCCTTTTAGCACAAGAGCTACTGCTGGATCTGGACCAGGTTTGCAGAAGTGGTAATATCATCTTCAAATTGGACATACAAAAAGATTATGATATGTTCAGATGGGATTTTATTGTGGATGTTCTAAAGGCCAGAGGTTTCCCTGATGACTTCATTTCCTTGATTAAGAGATGGTTGAATAATAACAACAACTCTGTACTAATCAATGGTCAATTGCATGGTTCTTTTAAAGCCAGTAGGGGATTAAAACAAGGAGATCCATTGTCCCCTACTATCTTTATCCTTGCTTTAGACTTTTTATCCAGACTTTTAAATAAAAAATTTTCTATCTCCCCTCATATGCAATATAAGAGTTGGTCTAATATTTCTATTTCACATCTGGCCTATGCTGATGATATTGTCTTCTTCTCAAGGGCTTCAAAAATGGCCGTTGAATCCCATTTTAAATGTTTGCTTACTTTCCAGGATTCTTCTGGCCTCTCCTTTAACCTACAAAAATGTCTAATTTTATTCAGCAAGAAGATCAGTATTCAGTTGAAACATTGGATCATTGCTTATACCAATTTCAAAGCTACTACTCTTCCTCTTAATTACCTTGGGGTGCAATTGTTGAAGGGCAGAACCAAGCAGGTCCAGTTTGATAGTATCATTGAAAAAATTCAGAACAAACTCAACAGTTGGACTACTACTTTTCTTTCTAATGGTAGGAGGGTCACTTTGTTGAAAAGCATTCTTACATCTCTCCCTTCCTACCTACTACAAATGACTATCATGAAGAAAAGTACAAAACTGATTTTAGAAAGGACCTTTAATAGATTTCTGTGGGCTGGTCAAAGGAAGCAAATGCATTATTTTAGCTGGCAAAAGGTTTGTAAACCTTTAACTGCTGGTGGCCTGGGCTTTAGGGGGCTTAACCACCTCAGTACTGTCAATTTATGCAAACTATCGATAAAGTTCAGACAATAAAACTGTTTATGGGCCAGATTTATGCCGGTTAAATACTGCATAAATTCTCACCCATCCTTGATTACTAGAAGACCCGAGGATTCCAAAATCTGGGTTAATTTGCTGAAAATCACAACTAAAGCTGAAGAACTTTTTATTTGGGAGCTTGGGGAAGGACATGTGAATTTTTGGCTGGACAATTGGCTCAATACTGGCAAACTCTATCAGGAAGAGTTCCATAATATTAACACTGGTTTAGCTGTTGCTGATTATTGGAGGGAGGGTCTTTGGGATGTTTCCCTTATCCCAGATTGCCTCTCTCCAAATCTTATTGCTGAAAGTCTTCAGACCCCCATCAACTACAATGGTACTGATAAGATCCATCTCAAGAAGACTACACACCAGTCCTCCTCTTCATTTATCTACTCCTCTTTATTTCATTGGGATCAACTCCTTTGGGGATCCCTTATTTGGAACAATTTTCTTACCCCTTCTATGTCCTTCTTCCTTTGGAGACTGTTTCACAAGATCCTCCTTACCGATGATATCCTTAAACTCAAAGGAATCAGAGGACCCTATAGATGTTATTTCTGCCATATGCGAAGAGGAATCTATTGACCATCTGTTCTTCCAGTGCACTTATGTTCAAATGGTTTGGTCCAACTTTCTCAGCCAACTATCCATTCCAACTATCAACCTTATCTGGTTTTCCTTTTTCTTAAATTGGCATGTTTGGCATTCTCATCAACTCTTCACTGTTTTTGGGAGTATGGCTTGGTTTATTTGGTTGGTAAGGAATCAACTTAAATTTGAAATGGTGCCTATCTCTCCCCATCAGGTGGCAAGTCACTGCCTTAGTTTTTTGTCCAGGTTAATTCAGCATAAAGGCTTCTCAAATATCTTAAAGAAGGAGGTTTGTGGTACTTTGGCTCCAAAAGGTTCTCTCTTGTTCATTGGCAAAAACCTGTGTCTCCATGGTTGAAAGCCCATACTGATGGCAGCTTCTTCAATGGCAGTGCTGGGATTGGTGGGGTTTTCAGAGATCATTCTGGAAATTGTCTACTACACTTTCAATCTCATGTATGTGCTCTTGATGCTCTGGAAATTGAAGCCATGGTTGTTTTTTGGGCTATCAAAATCTCCCTCCAATGTCACATCCAGATCCTGATTATTGAATGTGACTCTGAAATTTTGTTATCCTCTCTTAGAGGGATATCTTCCCCAACTTGGCAGATTCTTCCTTGGGTTACACGGATCTTTTGTCTCTCTCAGCAGTTTAATGTTAGGTACTAGTTTGTGGCTAGAGAAGGAAACTTACCTACTCACTGGTTAGCTAAACAAGGCAGATGTAATCAAACTGTTATTATACATAGAACTCCCTCCCCCCTTCTCTCTTTTGCTTCATGGGGACTCTCTTAATCTCCCCTATTTTAGACTTTGTAATCCTCTACATTTTTAATGAAATTTGCTACCTATATGCCTTTTTTTGGCATCTAAGGTAGTTTTTGGTATATATACATATATATATATATATATATATATATATATATATATATATATATATATATATATATATATATATATATATAAACACACACAAGCGCGCACGCGCGCGCGCGCACACACACACACACACATATATAATTTCAACACTTTGATATGACAAACCCTCAAAAAAATTAATTTTGATCTTTCATGGAAGGTAGCAACATATTGATAGCTATCA
This sequence comes from Papilionanthe hookeriana x Papilionanthe teres, assembly GCA_022702705.1. Lineage (NCBI taxonomy): Eukaryota > Viridiplantae > Streptophyta > Magnoliopsida > Asparagales > Orchidaceae > Papilionanthe > Papilionanthe hookeriana x Papilionanthe teres. Next base: position 152,356,694 of record CM040422.1, on the reverse strand, counting down.
TTCATAATCTTTACCTCCCTAACATAGGAGCTAGTTTTAATCACCCCTTTTTCAATACCAACAACCCCAACTGGAGTACTTACCCAAAATTTAATTGAATATTAATGGCATTAGTGTAGATAACCAATATTGGGGGACAACTCAAGCCAGCCTTGTAGAAAATTGCAACAACTGGAGTAGGGACCAAATTTGCCAAACTCAACCATGGGAAGTCACCTCGAAACCCCATTTTAGGAAAAATAATTTATCGTTAGAGTAATTGGTAGTAAATTTGAGGAATGAATCAAACACTCACACCCAAATTTGGTCACTTACTAAAGCTTCGATTGGAAAAACAATATGCTTAAATTAAACAACCATCAATGGGAGAGCACTCAAGTCGCTCCTGTAGGAAGTTGGATAACCATCATAGTAAGACCTTGAAGAAAACAAGTATTTGGAGAAATTATTGATAAACTTGGGGAAAGAGTTACAAAGCCAAGTTGATGCCTTTAGAAACATAAAAAATCAACTTGGACAGTCAATCAACCTATTAAGCAATTGAACCCCAAGGGAATTCAGGGATAGTGGAGAGCCATAACTTTGAAGCTGAAGAGTTGATCCCTGAAAAGCATGCTGAGTTGGATGAACTTTTTTAGACATTGACGTAGGAAGAACCCGCTCTTCTTTTAAAGACACCCTCTTGCATTGTTAGGGAGATAGTTGAGCCTATAATATCACCCATAGAAGTGGCCCAAGGGTAAGAGTTAGAAGACACCCATAGGCAGAAGATTGACCCAGTAGAACATCCTGAACCAAAAAAAAAACCTAGCGAGAACTCTACCCAAAATTTATGAGATAATGAATTATCTTATAAGGACCCATTTCTTGTAACTTATGTTGAATACACTGATATGGAAATATGGGAATTAATTGGGAGAATTTTAGTTTTAGAAAATATCCTTTGGAATAATCGTTTGAATAAAATCTCCATATGGTCTCTAGAAAACAGGTATCGAACTGAGAGGGAAAATTTTTAAGAAAAAAATAAATTTTGAGGACTTGACTGACAAAATATTAGGCGATTGATCGGGGATTACTAAATTAAAAATTTGATCACAGAGGAAGTCTTTTTCGTTAAGCTGAGGATGATAAACCAAACGCTAACTTGGAAGGCAACCCAAGTGTTATTTGATATGTTGATCATGTTTATAATTTCTGCATTTGTTTGAACTTTACTTTCAAATTTGCTTTAATTTTCATTTTAATTATTTTTGAGTCTTGTCTCTCCACAGAGTGATTAATGCATCGTTACATGTTTCACATTCTTGATTTTTTGAGATTCATGTGGCTACTCCTGCATTTATTTTTTTTTACTGTATTTAACTACTTTTTCATTTACTGCTACTCTATTAGTCATGAGTGGAGAAAAATATGTTTGGGGGAGAAAAATGTACTTTGTTGTGAATCTAAAAGGTAATTAACATAGCTCAGTAAGAGATTCAATTTTCATTTAGTAACTTTTATTAGGCATGCTAATTAATTCAAAATGCTTATCACAGCTTATTAAAAGCAGATAAATGTCATTTAGGAAAGATTAGCTTTAATAGATTAATAATAAGAATGCAGAACTTTACAACTTCAAACTTTACTTGAGGAAATTCATAGATTATTAAAAAGTGTAATTTAAGTGTTAAGAAGTAAACCAAGAATATATTTAATCTTTTTAAATTCATTTTACTTGATTTAATGTGATCTTAAGTCTTAACTGAAAAAGATAACTTGGAGGTGGAACATTAAAATATCAAGTGTTGAGTTTTTATTGCCTAAGAAACACTACCCTTCTTCACATCTAAAAGCTAGAAAAGAAAAAAAAATATTGCCAACCAGATATAGTATTTCTTAAGAGAAAAAGAAAAAGAAACAGACAAAAAAGTAAAAGAAAAATAAAAAATGGAGAAATCCTCGAGGAAAGCTCGAGTTTGGCACAACAAAAAGTCAAAGAAAAGAAAAAGAATTAGAAGGGTGATAAAGTTTTTCCATTATTTTTTTAATGAAAATCACTTTAAAAGTCATCTTCAAAGGAAAGAGTTATGGAAATGTTCAGTTGGCTAAAACTAATTGTAACAACATTAAAGACATTTAAGGGTAGTGAAAAAGACTTCAAATAACACCAATTTAAGGATATATGGAATTTTTTTAAGAATAAATTGAAGGAAATTAAGGAAATGTCAAGTTATTAACCATTAAAGCTAATCGATCCTATAATTAGCTTCAGATAAATGTGTTGAATACTTAAAATCCTACAGACGTACCAATTCAATTCATCGAATTCCAATTGAATTATGAGATTACTTGAGGGCAAGTAATAGAGTAAGTTTATGATACTGACATGCATCAATTTTACGTGATTTTACCAATATTTGACCCTACATTTTACTAGCTATTTTTACTAATTTATCACAAATTTACACTTAAGATATGTTTTTGTTGACGTTGCTTAGGTTCTAGGTATAAAACACACAAAACAGAGTCAAAACACGTGATATAGTGCTGTCTGGAACTGGGCGTGGCCACACCATCACACCACACACACCACACACAACCACACCACACAACATCATACACACCACCACACCACACCACACCACCACACACCATCACACACACCACCACACACTCCACCATATTACACCCTCACACATATCACCACACTCACCACCAAATTGGTATGCATTTCTCAGATTCCCACTCAAATTCCAACACACCAACCACCACACAAACCACTACACACACCACCATACCTTCAAATGTCCACACCCACACCCACCCGAAGCTTTTATATTAAAAAATCCACAGAAAACCGCCACAGCACAGCACCATGGCACCCCATAACACAACAACACAGCATGCCTCCTCTTATATGCTCAAAATTCTTCAAATCTCACACCAAAATTTCAACTCAAAAACAAAACCATTAACATATGACTGCAAACCTTCCAACGAGATTGTAGCTGATCATAACACTTCGTTTGAGGAATTTTGAGAAGAAGAGAAGACATGTTGTGTTATAAATTAGCATCCAACACCAAATTTCAACTCAAATCTAACACAAAATTCCAACTCAAAAACAAAACCCATTCACAGATGCAGAAAACCGAAACATTAACCAAAATTGACCCCACATCAGGCCTTCTCTTCTCAAATTCTCACTCGAATATTAATGTCTCCCCCAAATCCAACACCAAATTCCAACTAAAACATCAAAACCGAAGCATCAGCAGCCGAAACCACCCCAATTATGTATGTAAAAATAACAAAAAAATCATAAAATTTAAAAAGATGGGTGTTACGCAGAAAACACAAGAAACCCATCAAGCAAATCCATAAAGAAACTCTATACAAACCAGTGCGGCTAACAGAGCAACTCCCCAATGGAAAGATAATAGAGAATACCAGAAGTAGAAGCAAACATTTGGAAAACCTCCTCATAGGTGCCGGGGAACGAAGAAAAAGAAGACGGGCATGGCACAGGAGAAAACACGGGAGCTCCAGAGTGGGTTAGGGCAGAAATTGTGAAGTTGGGGCAGAAGGATATCACTAAGACGGGCGCCAGGGGGGGGATATGGGGCACCTCAGTAAAAGTATTGCAAAGAAATGTGAGCTGCGGGTTCGAACTCACATCCCGCATTTTTTATAAACACAGTGTTGTAGCGACGTCATTCTCTCAAACGCTATAGATTCGCGGTGTCAAACTGCACCGCGGTGCGGACGCCCCCAAACAGACCCTAAAAGACCCTCTATTGTGCCTGCTTTACTAGGGGTACAAAATGCAATCTTACAACCCCATTGCTATAAATAGGGGCATATTCATGAATAAATGTTACACAATTTTACTGTTTGTTACTCAGCTTTCTCTGCTCTTTTCCTCCTTTTTACGCTCTATTCCTTAGGTTTGTCTCCTGAACGGTTTTGGATTCAACATGCATGAAATAAGTTCAACCATTGCTATTGATACTTAGATCATTATAGCAATATATATTTAAAATTTCTAACATAAATATTAATATAAAGTACAAACTTAAATTTACAAAGCAATCTTTTGATATAAATGTATTAGTTATTATCCCTTTGGCCTTTAATAATTCCTAATTAACTTCAACATCATTTTAAACATCAATAGATTCTTTAGTCTTTTGCTAAGTCAAGGTAATAGACTCATGGTTGAATATTCGGTCATGATTGTTTTTTTAATTTGAGGTGAAGGTGTTGATTCTATCATACTTTATCAATTAAATTCTTCTTGCAAAGGTTGACTACTGAATTTCAATTCTTCTAAGATCTTTTGCTCAGGTGCACGATCATATATTGCTACATATAAGCCTATGCTAATAACATTAATAACAAGAGTAGGAACGAGAACCTTCACCTTTTATGATATTTTCACTTTTAGTACTTTGTGGAATTACGACTCATACCACCCCACTAGAGTGAGCGTAGTTTCTTCTAAACGGTGAAATGGGGGAGTAGGCTCTCGACAGAGGAACGGGTTAGGGGAATGATCGAGGTTAGCGAGGGCAAGGGAGTAAAAGCAATTCGGGCAAACATGGATCGTGGGGATATACCCGCAGTCACGTTGTAATAAAACACAAAATGTTGTTTTTGTAAACACAGTTTAAAAGTACGAAACAAGAGGTGAGACACATTTTCAAAACACCAACCACACTTATAAGCTGCCCCAAACAGGCCCAATTCTTTTCCTCTTATCCGGATCTCTATGCTTTTGAATAATTTGAAATTCACTTTATAGATTTATGATCTCTCCAGTAGAACCTAATAATTATTGATTTTTAAAGATAGTAAAGATTGCCATATCACATCCATTAAAATCAATGGTATGTTTCTTCTGCATTTGAAACTATTCATGCATATCTTGTCAATATTGTAAAATCTTCCTCATATTGCATAACTAACTTATTATCTTACATTTTACTCCATGTAAAAAAAGTACAAATCATTTTGTAAAAGAATTTATGAAGTCTTTCTAATTAAGAATTGACTCACATAGACATTTCTCCCAACTTATTGGGATGTTTCCCTTTCATCATCTTCCCACGCTAGTAAATGAGACCTATCTTCCACCAAGACAATGTATATAATCTCCAATATATTCTCAATTCAAATAATCCATATTATTTTTTAATTGGTCCTTCAGCTCTAGTGACTAACAGTGGTTTTAATTAGGTTCTGGAATAACTTTAGATGTTTATCCATTACAATGGTATTATTACTTCCACTAGATTGAGACTCTGAGTCATATATAAACTATCATTGTTGCTATTAGTTGGTAAGAGCATTGTTGTTTATAGTAACATTAGATGGCACTTTTTCTCTTACATTATTTTCATCTCTCATTCACCTTGCATGTATCTTTAAGCCTAAGGTATACAAAACAATTACCTCATTAGAGTTAACATATAATCTAACCAAAATCTTCTAATTTGTATGAAAATTTCTAGTTATTTTTTTATTATCTCTTTTATTATGAGTTATATTACTTAATACAATCTTCATTATGATAACCCTTTCTGTTATGATTTGATCTGAGAGATTAAAATCATTATGTTGGGAATAGACAAACAGTTTAAAAGTTTAAATTTCATTTAGAGCCTAGTATAGAAAAAAAATCTAAATTTGTTTACTTTTTAACAACTGATGTATAAAAAGCAGCACTAAATTAAAAATAAAATAATTATGATACAAAAATGTCTTGTAGGCCGCATCTACGGCATATAAATTATATACTATCATTATTTTGGTTCTCAAGTTATTTTTTGTCAATACAACGATGAATTATTGATATTAACTTTGTTGGTATATCATATCTCAAAATTCCAATAACATAAAAAACCAAAAATTAGAAGGAAATATGTTTGCTTGTTAAATAAATAAATTATTATAAAATCATTTGGTAATTCATATTATTTAAAGATGATCATGTAAGAGGATTTGGAATATTCTTTTGCATAGTAAGAATAATATGTTATCCTATTTATCTTATTTTTTTATAGTAACAACTAATTAAACATAAATTGATATAAATTGATATATTTCATTTAAAGGAAATAAAAGAATTGTTATAATTTTGAAATAGAAGTAACAACTTCACTCTCAGATTACTTGCTTTTGCCTTCATAATTTTTATAATTTAATCTGACTTTATTTTTATATATATAAACTATTGTTATTTAAAATCCAAGCACTTTAAAATTACATTTTATGATATAAAAAATAAATCTTTGGCTAAGTTAATTGTACATTTATTCTTATTTTTAATTTTGCTATTTCATTCTAGCTTCATTTTGAAATTAAGTTTAAAGGTTTTTATAACTTCAAAGCTTTAATATCTAACAATTTTTTAATTAATAATATACCGGCATCCTTTCTAGGGTTGTCAAAACGGTTCATTATTTGCGAACAGATCGTGTTCGATTCGTTCGCTAAATTAACGAGCCGAACACAAATGTTTTTTTTGTGCTCGTTATATAAATGAGTAGAACACGAACAATTATTTATTCGTTTGTGTTCGACACATTTGCTTCGAAATATTACTAATAAATTATATATATATATATATATATATATATATATATATATATATATATATATATATATATATATTGATGAGTAGTTCTCCTAAAAAATTTAATTAACTACAAGGCTACAGAGATTTATAATCAATTAAAATTATTAATTAAAAAATAGAACAAAAATATATTAAATTATATTTAAATGATAGTTTAATAGAAACAATAAGATCAAAATTTTACCCCAACCATTGACATTTTACGATTGCTTACTTAGGGCTGTCAAAACGACTCTTTGTTTGTGAACAGCTTGTGATCGGTTCGCTAAGCAAACAAGCCGAACACTAGCACACATTTTTGTTCAAAATATAAACGAGCAAGACACCAACAATGATATTTTTTAACGTGCCGAACATAAGTTGAGCCTGAGCTCACTCATTTTTATTTCATTTACACCCCTAATCCTTTCAACATATTAAGATTTTAATAATATTTTAAATCTCAATAAAAATTTTCTACATGTACATTGTATAAATATACCCATCATCTTTAAACAACTCCAAAAGATTATAATAAAATCCAAGTTTTACTACTTATTTATAACTATTTTCATTTTAGATAAAATAAAATATTAGATAATATTTAATTTAAAACAAATAAACACTAACTTAAAAATTTAACTTTGAACATAAGTAGGGTTTCAAATAGTTTGTTTACATGAAAGAGGAGAAAATAAATTTTTTTTATTAAATTTAGATTCACCTTAAATTGTAACTTAAAATGAAGAGAAAAAAGACATGATTTTTAACTCTATAAAGCTCATAATTGGCATTCTTATCTTGCTTACAACAAAAAGGGACTTTGACTTCAAATATCAGCACCACTTATAAAATTTAAAGCTGAATGACAATCCTCATGTGAGAACACTAGGAAAGGATTTATTGAAGATCCAATGTGACAAGTGTACAAATAAATATATATTTCTTGCTTTTCCATCCAAATTTTGGATCAAATTGCTAGTTAACAGCACAAAAAGCCAAAGCCATGTAATAACACATCAAATAATGAGCATCATAATTTGGCTTCATACAGCACAAACATTATTGTATCAAACAAAGCTCAAAGGTGAATAATGAATACAATAATTTGGCTTCATACAACACAAACATTATTGTATCAAACAAAGCTCATAGGTGAATAATGAATACAATATTTTGGCTTCATACAACACAAACATTATTGTATCAAACAAAGCTCATAGGTGCATTTATATTTCACATAAAACAACACGTAAACACCAAATGAAACTTAAAGCGTGTCGATTTACAATGCCAAACATAGAGGCTTTTAAAGGCACATAGTTTTCCTGGAATTTTGAATGAAATGTGTTGCTAATATTTGATTAAAATCAGTGATGAATATAAAAAATTCAGTAACAGCTTTTATAAGCTTTGACGGATGTTTTGAAAGCATTACACCAGTAATTGATCACAGAAGCAAAACATGAATTGAAGCTAACAAACCTTACATATAACTTGGCAACTACACCTAATTTACAAGAAAAAAGAAAAAAAAAAACATCAACTACTAAATAAAATTGGAAGAAGAGTTCAAAAAGCTATCATTAGAGAAAAAAAAAAAAGAAGGAAAAGAAAAAAGTAGTATCACAACATCAATATCTGTCTGCGCCAAAAATAAAATTGGCTGTCCCTTGTTAAAAAACCCTGGAACAAGCTCGATTGCCAGCAATGGCTATTAGCTGCTGCTATATCCTGGAACTGAAACATTAAAACCAATCAAATTGTGTATATACGAAACCACATAATGAATCCTAAAAACCAAACTACTGAGATCAGCTGAATGGAATTAAGCGTGCCACGCCATTGCCGTTTGCATGATACACTCCATTTGGCAAGTTTTTCGCATGTCCATTCTGGTAAACCTTTGTAAGAAAACCATTTCTTGTATTATTCTTTGCTTGATTAGATTTTAGGTGCACATCCAGTTGCCCACAGGAAGCAGCTATTAAACCTGGAAAGCATGCATACAAGGCTGATTAATCAACCATGACTATGGAAGAGAATGATATCAAATATGATATTTGAGGAAATGCAAGGGCTTTTCTAGAATTTTAAGCTTTAGCGGGTAATTAATGCTGACTTGATCAAAGTAGAAGCTGGAGTTGATAGGGAAATCAATATGGCATGAAACATTGGCTTCTTTCTTGTGTCAAATGGTTATGAAAAGCATTGATTACAATATGGTTTCATGCAAAACTTTACAAGTAAACAATTACTTTCATAATTTTGTGGCTTTTTTAACATTCCAAATACTGGAAACCAAAGAACAACTACTGATAGGAGTTAAATGCATCCAGAATAGACTTGGAAGCTCCTCATTCATTAAAATCATCCAAGAGCAATGTTGCAACTAGCAACACTATCACGCAAGCTAATTAAGAACAAAACTCAAAGGTACGCTACCAAAAAAAAAAAGAAAAAACCAAATTACGTGCAAATCAGAATTGTTCCAACAGCAAAATTTAAATGTTCTTGCAAAAATTATGTCCTCAAATCATCATAACAGTATCAAACAGTAAGTTCCACCAAACACAATTATGTCGTAGATATCAATAACCTGAATTTGGTAGGGTGCATCTCTTCAGAAATTTGGAATGACAAAGTTTACGTTAAATTCTCAACAGGCAAGTTGAGATAACATTTTGACTTATTTTAATAGAAAATATTACCTACAAAAACAGCAGAGGGTTTTGCAGGTCTAGACTTGAACTCTGGATGGAACTGGACACCAACATAATAAGGATGTGAAGGCAGCTCAACAATCTGTACAATATACAATGTTTAGTCATTAAGAACAAACCTCAGAAAGCATATTTGGAATTTAATAGCAAAAAAGAAAAAATGTTATGCATTCATACCTCCATACGTCTACCACTTTCATCCTTGCCAACAAAAGCAATACCACATCTTTCAAGTTTCGCTACCAAATCAGGATTTACCTGCAATTAAAAAATATTTTGCATGAACAAACAACAAGTAACCATACAAAAATATCAAATGGAGCAACCTAATGCCTAATAACAAATTTTGAACGCTTACAAAACTAAGACACTCCTACCTCTATTTGTCAAATTCCCATAAGAATATGGAAATTTGCAACATAATTCTAACCATTGTTTTTAGCTTTCATCAATATTTTAAGTATTTGGTCGCAATATGCATAAATACATTTGTTTAAAAGTTACATTTTTTTAACCTTAATTTTGGTTCAAGATTTGCTAATATGCATTTACCTACTCATTATCTCCTTCACTAAAGCAGCTATAGTGGAGAGAGAAGCCATTTGGTTAGCATATCATTAAGTCATACATGTTGACTGTTCAAATCATAGAATTTGAATGTAGGCCGCTAATCCATACAAGTAAGACAGCGTGAATCTTTTTATTATTTAGGAAGATTTACTTGCATACCACTCAATTTCTATGCTTTTAAAAATCTAACACCAAAACTTTAATTTCTACATACAATGTCACCTTACCTATGCATGAAAATATGGATTTCACGTTTTTGATTTTAAAATGGTGGTATTTTTGATGTGATATGAAAATATTTGGGTGATATGAAATGTTAAAAACTAAAGTTTTGGCGTTAAATATGTAAAATACATAGGAATTGGATGGCATATATATAAATTTCCCTATTATTTATTGCAGGAAAGCTGAATAGAAATTAAGAACCCCTAACTACCGGAGTCATTCAAATTATCCTGGTGTAAAAGCTTTGTATGCCAATCTGACTACATATCCATAAAAATTCAATGTTTTCTATAAGCAAATGTCGTGTACAAAATCGTTAATTAGAATCTCATACGATGATTCGTTATAAAAACATCCGTGCTTCGAGAATACTATGATGGGACTTACCTCATATCTATGCCTATGCCTTTCATCCACAAATGCCACATTTCCGTATCTGTTAACAAAAAGAAGTTACAAAACGAAAAGTCAGGTCTAACAAAATTAAAAAAAAAAAGTTTCACAGAATAAATCACAATATCGTAAAAGCTCAACGATTCAATGTCCTCACAGCTTGGCAGATTTGCAATCTTTAACACTAAAGAAAGTCCTCCTAGACCCAAGTCTCATTGTCCCTCCCATATGTGTTTTGGAACCCTATGAAAGCAAATCATAAATCAAAGCACAAAAATGACAGTTTTTAATAATTTAGAGAAGGGAAAGGGGAAATGAAGCAGGAAATGAAGAAAAAGTTCCACCTCAGGCATAAATATGACACAAGGGTTCTTTGTTTCAGGATCAAATTCCGTGCTATTAGCATCTTGTAGATTCAAGACATTTCGCGCAAATTCAATCACTGCAATTTGCATGCCGAGACAAATGCCGAGATAGGGTTTATTATTTTCTCGGGCATATTTTGCTGCGAGAATTTTTCCTTGGATTCCTCTATCACCGAAACCTCCAGGAACTAGTACTCCATCTGCATTCTGCATAATAAATTCATCAGATTAAGGATTTAAACGGAAGTTAATATAATCAGGAGAAAAAATAAATATAAATAAACTTACTTTCAATAGATTCCATGCTGCTTCATGAACATCTGGCGCCTGAACAAATTTCATGAAATTCCAAACTTAGGAAGGAACTTAAAAGTAAACCCCAGAAAAAAAGAGGACAATTTATCAACAAACCTCCTGAGCAGTTTTGTCTTCAAGGTCAGTAGAAGTAACCCATTCAACAATGAGTTTCTTTCGGCATAAAACAGAAGCGTGCAGGAGGGCCTAAAATTTGGTCAAGTGGATCAATTATAACGTCTTCGCTAAGATTTCTAGGTAAGATTTCTACAAAATTATGTGGGTCCAATAAAATTCACTAAAAAAATACTAGAATAGTCTGTGATTATGTAAGTTTTTTATGAATTATGTCTATCTATTCAGATACCAAATCATCAAAAAAATACATGAATAGTCTGTGATTATATAAGTTTTTAGTGAATTATGTCTATCTATTCAAATACCAAATCATCAGAAGATCTCCACAATTTGATTTGCACTTTACAACCATATTACAACATTTAATAGTACAACAATTTCCTATTCATAAAATTATTGCCTTAGGGTGTCATATGTGAATCTCTTTAACTTCTAATTATTAATTCATAGGACACGTTCTTTAAGATTAGGGAATGGGTAACATCTGATGGAATCAGATTTTAAATTAAAAACCATAACATTATGAGCATGCCTCAATGCTAAAGAGGACCAAGTTCTTAAAAAATGGAGAAATACTTATAATATCCTCATTCGCTTAGATATGGAGTAGGATTAAAAAATTAATAAAAAGTGAATTTTTTTTTTAATTTTATTATCTTCAAACCTTTAGGGCATGAAAGTGCTTAATTTTAGCTCGGGAAATGTCAAATATACAGAAATTTAGATATGAAAAACTATCAGTAAAGGAAATACCTTTAACACAGAGAGATATGAGTCAGAAAGACCAGTATATTTTCCAACCATTGCAATTCTAACCTGAAATTATACGCCATTCCAAGTAAGAATGTGAAAAAAAATCTATGTAGCATGAAAGAGTGTTTTAAAATAAGAATAATAGGTTAAAACCCACAGGATCACGTAAACTGTCGCTGATATTAACCATATTAGTCCAATCCTCTAGCTTGGGCTCTCGAAGTTTGCTGCATATATAAATGCAAATTTAGACTCAATACTTTTATAAATCACAAAAATAGATTGCTATTAAAAATTTGGGATCATTAGATAAACAAGCAGACCCTTGGAGGTTCAGAGCTTTCAAGATAGCATTATGAGCCTTTTGATCCTATAAAAAACACAAAAAATTCATGTCCAACTTGAATAAGATTTATAATAACTAGTAAGAGAACTAGCAAGTTGAGTTAAGGAATTTTCTAGAAAAAATTTTGAAATATATAACGTACTCTTAGAAGTAATGGTATATGCCAAATGTTTGGGACATCATAAAGAGTAACAATATTTGCAATCTGCAAAATCATTGTCGAATAATAAAATTTTATACCCTTTCTAGAATAAAATCGATGAGGAATGCTAAAGAGTTAGGTTGAAATACCGGAACATGGCAAAATTGTGAAAGCTTTGCTTTCACATTTTCATCCAGAGGCTGCCAAAGAAATACAAAAAAATTAGATCTGCATACAACAGCAAAGAAGTACAGTCACTTCAAATGGCCATCTAGCTAAAAAAAAAACAGTAAGGAAGAAAGGACAGACCGATGCACTGCGGCAAGCAAGAATATTGGGAGTCAATCCAAGTCCTCTTAGTCCCCGAACACTATGTTGTGTTGGTTTAGTTTTCTGCAATTAAGAGCAAATATTAAACAATTGGCCTAAAGTACAGGTTTTACAACTCACAATAAGATTAGAATCAGCCATCAACACTGCTGAAATAAAAAATACACTTTCCTTCAAAAAAGAGGCATTTACATACATACCAGTCAATTCCTATGTCTTTACACATCTAAAACCTAAACTTTATATTTGGCCTTTATACCACCCAAAGCTTTTATATCACATTAAAAATGCTACGATTTAAACTTTTAAGAAGTGAAATACACCTTTTCATGCATAGGAAAGGCGGCATGTATGCAAAATTGAAGTATAGGTGTCAGACATGTAAATACATAGAAATTGAGTGGTATGTATGTCAACTTTCCAAAGAAAAAAAAATGTTACGCAGCAGGCAAAAAGTGCAAAGATGTTCACCTGTTCACCAACTACATTTAGAACTGGCACAAGACTGACATGGATGAGGCAAAAGTTACCAGGACCTGTAACAAGCCATATTATTAAAAAATATCAGAGCAAATAAAGAGCAGGAAAAAAAAATTCTAGATTAAGACGAACGAAAAAAAAAAAATCCTCCAAGTACGTATATCCGTAAAGATGTTCTCACCTACACGATAAGAAAACTGACCAAGAGCTTCAATAAAGGGCATGGATTCAATATCACCTGCATCAACAATTCCATCTTTGTTATGCCACAAGCATAAGAAGTATAAATTATTAAGTAGAGCGAGATAGTAAAACAAAAGATTAATGTGTTAACATTTTATACATTTTTTAATCAACTTAACAATCATTACTGAAACATTTAATCACCTATGGTTCCACCAAGTTCTATAACACACACATCAGCAGGCCCATCTTCTCCATCAACAGGAATAAGTGCTACCCGTTCAATCCACTCTTGTATCGCATCCGTTATGTGTGGAACAACCTAAAAGTGATTCTTTCAGTGCCAAAATAGAAATTACTCGTACAATATTCATGCAAGATGCTATATGGAGAACAGTAATACACCTGAACAGTTTTCCCCAAATAATCGCCCCTTCTCTCCTTATCAATGACAAACTATCCTCAATAAAATGGTTAAAGGAAAAAAAAAAAAAAACAGGAATAAGTACATAAATAAAAATGTGAAAAGCCAAATGATTTAATATAAGTTTGCTGGCTAATAACTTTGTTAAAATAACAATCAATGACACATTCCTTAGAAGTTAAAAAATTAAAATCCATACCTGGTAAATTTTTCCTGTGGTAATGTTATTGTCACGTGTTAGTTTGATGTCTAGGAATCGTTCATAGTTACCGAGATCCAAATCCACCTTCAAAAAAAAAAGAAAAGAAAAACAATAAAAAAAAGGAAGAAAGAAAGAACATCTATCAGATAGAAAAATATACACTAAAAAAGCAGCAAAAGAGGATTTTCCAATATGACAGGAAAATATGGATAAGAACAAGCACTTAAAGTTCCTTTGAGTCACAAATCAATGGAAAATATCCTAAAATTCAATTAAGCGAATCAACTAGTAAGCTTTAAGAAAGGTTATACGCATGGCAACCAGGCATCAAATATAGTTAAACCCCTTTGGGCAATAACAAAAAGAAAACTAATTGCATATATAACTGAAAATAAATAATAAAAAAGGTGAAGAAGGATCAAAATTGTCACAATTCAAGCATAGTTATCTAAACCTTTCCATACCTCCCCACCATCATCTAAAACAAAAACTTCTCCATGTTCAAAAGGGGACATCGTTCCAGCATCAGTATTGAGGTATGGATCTGTGCATAACCATTGAGGATTATTAGCAATTAGAATTTTTATTCATTTGAATAAAATTAACTAACAAATCGTCACTATCAATCCTAGCGTCAGCATAATTAGTCTAATCTGAAAATTAAGAAATGAATCCATCTTTTTACTGCTTTTTCTTCAACAAGCCAAAATACACTTTTTATAATAATTTACTTTTTAATTAAATGGTCAATTGCCTTGACCAAGACATGTTTAGACTATTACATAAGAAAAACCATGCTGGTAAATTTGGTTTAGCCTCAAATGGAAGAAACTGGTTATGGATAATATGAATAAACAAAAGCAAATTCTAAGTCGTGTGAGAGTAGGGTTGGCCGTATTTTTTGCTCGACACCTGCGCAAAGAGGCCAGCCATGGCGGGCCCTGCACCTACCATTATTCAAGGCGAGCACATGCCAACCTGCTATAATGAAAAGATTGAGAAAGATATGAAGAGTAGGACCTGCAATCTCTTTTATGCAGCTTTCTGTCAACTACAACTCTAAAAGACGCACAGAAGGTAGGGCAAAACTTTCATTTTTCACCTCATAGGACTATTAAACTAATAAATTTCTAATCTTCTGATACTTTGTAAAAAAGAAAAGCACAGATAAAGTTGAGAGAAATCCGGCCCCCCAACTCTATGCCCACCAACCGCCCACACAGCAAAGAGAAATTAATAGCTTTTATCAGCGCACCTCATGTAAACAAATCGAACAAGGAGGAATAAAATTATAGAATTACAAAAAAACTTCCGCAGTTTTCTGTTTCAAAAAGATTAAAAAAACATCCATTCTTAAGATCAAACCCCGAGAAAAAGAAAAAAAAAAACAATAAAGAGGTAAAAAAGATCTAATTAATTTGTGCCTTCAAAAGTGGCTTCTTCTTCCATAGCAAAGATCAATGAATTGCCCAACCAGCAACAAGCCTTAGGATAAAAAACGCATAAATCGCTCCTGAAATGATGTGCAAAAGAACAAAAAAATCACAGCGCTGTAGAAGAGCGCTGGACTAGCAGAAAGAGAGATCTCCAACGAAGGAGTCGGGTACATACCAATCTTGATAGAGGTAACACGGAGGCCGCAGGCTTTGAGCACCACCCCAATGCTGCTCGCTGTCACCCCCTTCCCCAACCCACTCACCACTCCCCCCGTCACCAATACGTACTTCATCTCCCACGCACTCACTCCTGCTGCGCTCCACTCAAAAGACCTCCTTTAGCCCAAGTTCAGTCGAGCAGGGCGCAAATGGAGTCGATGAGTGAGAAAGAGAGAGAGAGAGAGAGGACTGAAGAAATTATAAGTAAGATCTATTGCAGCGAGCAGAGAAGCGGAGAAGACGAACACAGAAGCGCAGAGGAGGGAAAATAACAAGTAAGAAATCGGGGAAGGAGAGGCAATTAAATACATCGATTCCTAATGCCCTATTTGGAGCGCTTCTACCGATCTTCCCTTTCATATTCTCCCCCTTTTCTCTCTCCTCTTTTTTTTTCTTTTTTTTTTTTTAAATAAAAGCATTTACATATATACCACATAATTTATTGATATATTTCAAAATGTAATATTTAGATATTTATATTCACATAAATAACATTTCAATTTTTAATATTTCATTAAATATATTAATGCTCACATATAAAATATTTAAGTACGTAAAAAATTGTAATAATTTTTTTAACATTTTTTTTAAAATATTTCCATGAATAACCCTGTGCTTTAATAGTACGTGGACGTGACTTGGCGTGATCTGGATTAGAAAAAAAATTAACATTTACTGTGCACGTCTCACGGGCAATATTTAAAATATAAATATGCCGCCAAATATTAAATTATACACATTTTATTGGCATAAATACGATTTATCCTTAAATGAATTTGGAAAATTTTTACATCATGTGGAGTTACGTGCGGAGTCTAGTAAAATCACATCACGTGGCATATGTCCGAAAAAAAAAAACAGAATAACACATGGAATTTTCCCATCGTATTATTCAAGTGTTATTCATGTGTTATTCATATATTATTCATGTGTTATTGTGTTATTATAACACAAGAAATATTCTAAGAGCAGAATAACATCTGAATAACACACAATAACACATGAATAACACATGAATAACATAGAGGAAATATTCCCTGTGTTATTATGGCCAAATACTATTTTTTGTCACTACGCGTCACATTTGCAGCGATTTTACGATGCTCTCGTATATAACTTTACGAGCGGACTCCTGATGTAAAATTTTTCAATGAATTTTAAATCTGATAAATGTTAATTGATATAAATATGATCTAACTATACTCTATAAGAACTTACGATGTAAATGAATTAGTGGCTGTCACGTCTGCACAACAAGCTCTTCACAACTTAGTTAGCATTAATTAAAAAAAAATAAAAAAATGGACATTTACATACATACCACCAATTCATAGATATTAATAGGGCGGTCAAAAAAAGCTCGTTGTTCATGAATAGTTTGTGTTCGGTTCTCCAAGAAGTTCGTGTTCGATTCATTCGATAAGCAAACAAGATGAACACGAACAGTTTTTTTATTCGGTTTGTTAAACGAATCAAACAAGAACAGTGATGTGTTTGTTCGTGTTAGATTAGTGGTTCGAAATTAAAATAAGTTAAAATAATTATATATAAAAAATTTATAATATTTTAAAATAATAATATATTATAAAAATTTATCATATTTTAAATAATTGAACTTCTATAAATTATAATATATGATAAATTAATAATAATAATAATATTATTATAATATTAATTATATTAATATAAATATTATAATATTAATTATATTAATATAAATATTATAATATTATAATTAATATACTATACTGTATATTGAAATAAAATCATAAACAAAACTCTGAACGTCTTATTCGGTTTGCTTCATTTTGTGGAAGTATTGATTACCTGATGTGTACGGAATACCTTATCAATTTGCTTTATTTTGAGGAAGTGTGCTATCAAAGCTAGGGCTGTTAAAAAAGTTCGTTGTTCGAGAACACTTCGTGTTCGGTTCGCCAAGAAGTTCGTGTTCGATTCGTTTGATAAGCAAACGAGACAAACATGAAAAATATTTTTTTGTTCGGTTTGTTGAACGAACCAAACACCAACAGTGATGTGTTCGAACATTTCGAACATGAACACTAGCTTTGTTCATCCGTATTAGGTTCGTTTACACCCCAAGATATTAACATCATTATCTTACAAAAAAATAAAATAACTTTATTTAAATTTACACACCAAAATGTCATAAATATAAATATCAATCTTGGATGTTAGATATGTAAATACATTAGAATTGTGTGGTATGTATCATGAGAAATACGTACCACAAAATTCTTATGTATTTACGTATCTAATGCTTAACATTCATATTAAAATGCATATCAATTAAATTTCTATATCAACATAAATATCTTTTTGGAAAACATCACATTATGTGTGTTAGATTGACAATTAGATAAATGGTATTTTTTAGTTAGACAAATACCCGTTGCCCTAAAGGCCTCTCCAATGCTTATGCTTTAATTGATAATAATGTCTTACGTTTGTTTTGTATTATGTGTGCTATACTACCAAATAAAGCAAATGAATTCTAAGCCTTGTTAATTTTATTTTATGAAGTGCTATGATAAAAATTTCCTTGAGCTACAAATAGTTTACTCTGCTATTTTAAAAATAAACATAATTAGCAATAGACACTAATATCAAAATCAATTCAAAATTAATGCAATTAAGAATTAAAAAACGTTATACAACAACAACAACAACAGTAAATCTTTAATCGCTTTAAGTGGGGTTGGATGCATGAATCATTTTTCTCCATTGCGTCCTATTTAGTGTCATAATTCGTTTAATTCTAATAAATTAAGATCATTTTTTATATAATAAGCCCAAGTCTTCCTAGGTCTACCTCTGCCTTTCTTAACATAAGTATCAGATCATTATATGGTCTACATTTAATGTGACCAAACCATCTAAGATGACTCTCTCTAATTTTGTCTGTCAGTGGAGCTACACCAACCCTATCACAAATATATTCATTTTGTCTCTAAGTGAAAAGCCGCTTATCCACCTAATCACTCAACACTTAACTTGGTATTATGCTTCTCTTTTAAAGATCAACATTCAGCGCCATGGAGTATTGCAGGTCTCACCACCATTTTATAAAAATTTACTTTCAGTCTAAGTGGTACTTTTCTATCACACAAAAGGCCCGAAGCATTCATCCACTTCAACAAACCAACTTGAATTTTACTATTAACATCCACATCTATATCCCCATCGCTTTGAACAATAGACCTGATATATATAAATCGTTCACACCATTTAATAATTTGATCACCCAAAGTTACATTTCTGTCAATAGAGCTACTACTACTAAAATTACATTTCATTCAATGTATTCAGTTTTATTTATACTCAAACAAAGGCCTTTAGACTCTGACCTCCATAATTCAAGTTTTTCCTGGGCTTTATAACTTGTCTTATCCACGAGAAGAATATCATCAATAAAAAGCATACACTAAGGTACATCCTCCTGTAAATGTCCAGTAAGACCATCCGTAACTAAAGCAAAAAGATATGCGCTTAAAACCGATCCTTGATGTAACCCAATAGAAATAAGAAAATATTTGGTCAATCTTCCTTCAGTTCGAACACAAGTAACAGCTCCAGTATTCGTATCATTAATGACTTGAATAAATTAAAGTCAGAATATTAATTAAAACTATGTAACAATTTCATATATTAATGATAAACAAATTTTAATAAATGTAAAAATAATAATAAAAAAAAGCATTCATCATGGTTACAATCAAAATATTTGAAAAATATTTGAATTTTTTATTGCATTATCTAAATACATTATGCTACTCGTCTTAATAAAATCAGCTCCATTTTGCACAAAGATGCATTTCTAGAAGACATAATTGTTTAGGGTTTTTTATGAATCAATTTTATTTTTATATTTATTTTTTAAAATATATTTTTAGGGTAAATTTTATATAGTTTAAAATTTTTATTTTAAAAAATAAATTAATTTATTTTTAAAAATATTCAGAATAACTTTAAGATGTTTTGAATGTTTAGATAAAAAATTTTATTTTATTTATCAATAATATTTTATTTCAAATTAAAACATAAATAAAATAAAATAAATAAAATGAAATATAAATAAAAATTAAAATGATTCCAAACAGCCTTTAATTTTTCTTTCCAACTTCCTAATTTTAAAATTTTGTATGACAAATGTTTGCTATATATTAGTTGACGTGGCCTCTGATTCTTATCATATCAAAGCACTGAAAGCAGTAGGTTCAGGAGCAGCAATGAAGTGCAAAATTCATAATGTATCATACACAAATGTAAAAACTAACTTGAAGCCTATATCTATAACCATGAATAGAGCAGTTTAATGGTAAGTTTGGGACTGCCATTGCAATATATAAATTAGTTGTGAAATTGTTACAAAAAAAAAAAATAATAAAATAAAAAATAAAAAACTTAATTTTTTCCTTAAAAAAATGAAAAATGACAATAGATTTCCCCAACTAGCCAAATAATTCTATCACACTTGTTTACGAATCATAAAGATTTTTAAGGGAAAATTTACGCACATAATTCTTATGTATTTAGATATGCTACACGTAAAATTTTCATATTTACATACATAGCACTCTGGTGGTTTAAACATATACATGAAAATATGTTTTCATTTTTTAAAAATCGACAATAGTGATATTTTTTATGTGATAATAAAGCTTTGGATGCTATATGTGTGTGTATATTCAAAATGTGTCAATACTAATCTTAAAGAGATTTGGCGGCCTGCAAAAATGATGATGTGCTGATCGGGATCCACCAGAAACAGTTCAAGGGCCCCTGTCTATCCAGCTGACATTTGTAGGCCCAAATAGTGGCAATCTAAAGACAAGTAGAATCTAGCTGTCTCTCTTAAAGTCTATCGACGCAAAGTTCACGCGAATGAACCCGCTGACACTTTTCAACCAAGCTGGGCTAACTGTGAAAATTACCTGCATCTAAAGCGGTCAGTCGGGGGTCTCCCGTTCCTCCCTTCGGTCATAGCCTCCCAGAAAATGGCTAGCCAGCCGTCCATAGCAAAATTCAGTTGGATTCCTTCCTGGATTCCCTACTCCGTCCGGCCGGATGCCTTCCTAGATTCCTTGTTGCGTCGGGCCGAACGTCATTTATGATACCCGAACTTATAATAATGTATTGACTAAAAGCCCCCGTCGTAGCTATTTTTCTAGGGGTAAAAAATGTAATTCGACATCCCTCGTTTCTATAAATAGGGGCTTATTTTATGAACAAAGGTAAAGTGATTTTAATGTTCATTATGAAGCTCTCTCTCTCTCTCTCTCACCCACTTTATTCCTTAGGAGTGTCTCCCGGACAGTTTTGGATTCAACAACCTAAAATGTGCGGTGAGCATGGAGTCATGCCGTCGACAAAAAGAGGAGTGCAACAATCACAAAGAGAAGATATTCATCAGAGAGAAATTACCTGCAGAATGCACCAAAGAAGACATGGAGGAACACATGCAACGAAGAATGTAGGAGTTAAGGACCCAGATAATGGATCGGGTGTCAGGCTAGATCGCGGAGGTTCGAGAACAGTCACGACCATAGCAGGAGATCAGGCCCCCTAAGGGCAAAACCGTCCTCTGGAGGTGGCACTGAATGCATAATGGCAGAAAGTTAAACAAAGACCCCTAGAGGAACGAAGACTCATAATACCAAGATAATGCAAGATCAGTGCAAGTGGAGAGGCAACGATTCAGGCGCACTGAGGTATTGTGTGAGCTAGAGAATCCCTTATCTCTCCACATCTAAGGAGCTGAATGCCCGAAGAGGTTTAAACTCCTAGAGTTGGAGGAGTATCGAGGTCGGAAGGATGACAAAAAACATATTTCCTCGTTCGAATCTGTGACATGCCTGCTGAAGGTCTTAGACAGAGCTAAATGTCTTTCACCACTCTGAGGTTGTCAGCTTTGAAGTGGTTTAACTCGCTTCTGACTAAAAGTATTAGTAGCTTTTTGGACTTCTGAAGATTTTTCTTATAATAGTTTACAAGAACCCTGGTTCCAACGAAGAGTGCGCGAACCCTGTGTTAGATAAAGCAAAGACCAAACTAAAGTCTACTCTCCTACATCCTTCGATTCTAGAGGGAGATACTAAACATGAGAGTCCTCTGAGCCGACATGGCTTAAGCGGCCCAAAAGCAAAGCCTGAGATCCAAGAAGTTGCACTATGATCTCAGCTTATACGAATCCGAGGGTTAGGCTAAAATACTGGAAATTGTTAACATAGACAACCTCTCCGAGGAGAGCATCCCAAACCCGGAGTCGGCAGACCACTGGGTCCAAAAGAGAGACCCACCCAGCAGCAAGTGGAAACTAAGGGACGATCACTGACCATCTATCAGCCCGAGGTTTGAGGATAGTTGGTCCTCTCGAGAAAATATGGGATTCAACTAACGCAAAAATTAGAGAGGGCAGATAAGGAATCAGAACCAGCTAACAGCCCAGTACTATGAGACGTTTGCCCATCTTTATGAGAAGCCCATCGATGAGTTTGGGAGATCCCAAATCACTCTCTTAAGAGTGTTGATGGTGGAAGGAGCAACGTAGCCAATGAGCTTAGAAGACTCGAGCAAGGTCACAACCAATGTGCTGAGAAGACCAGAGAGATGAAAGGAGCAGCGTAGCCACGCTGAATTGCAGTGTGACCATGCTGCCCAACCCAAGACTGCGGTGTAATTACATCGCAGGTAGAGTGAGGTCACACCAACATATATTTTCTGTTTTTGAAATTTTTTATTGCTTGATTCTGACAAAATTGGGAAGAATTTTGAACTCATGCAATAAAAATAACTTAATTAGAGACATTTGGAGAGCTTTTAGAGAGGGATTACAGAAGGAGGCTAGGGTTTAGAGAGAGATTTTTCTTCTCTACTTAGACTTCCTTGTCTTTTTTTTCTGAGAGATGTTTGTGAGAGAAGGTGAGTGCTGCTCTTGTAAGAGCAGAGATTAAAGTGTTCTAAGTTATTTTTATTTCTATAAAAATATTTCTTGCAGGTTTTATTTCAATGAAATTTCCTTGAGTAGCTAAAAGCTTTTCGTGCCTCTATGATTTTTAGATGTATTTTTTGGTTTGATGTTTATTCTTGATTTCTTATATTACATTTTTCTTTGCCTTAATTTAATAAATGTTGTTGGTTAACCTTCTGTCCATCGTTTACTCTTAATCGGTCAGTTAGAATGTTAGAATCTATTGTGATGCACG